>JAEQBA010000019.1:0-176738 GCA_019434445.1 Phalangium opilio | reverse complement strand
TTTCATGCAGAACAAGATGGTCTAGCCCATAATTAAGCCACATCGTTTTAACGTACTCTCGCTATCCCTACTACAACAAATATACTTCTAGTGAATATTCCCCTAATATACCGGACAGAGGGAATAATTTTTCAATGGCTGCTTGGTAAAGAGAATCAAATATCGCCAACGCCCGTAACTAAATTTACTAACACTACTACTACTACTACCACTTCTACTCAGGTAAAACTATTAATCCCATCGATACCTTGTAGCTAAGAAGAACTAAAACGATTCTAAAGCGCGCTTCTAGAATTTGCCCGCTCGGACTTCTTTAAAATTCTTCTCGATTTGAGGAGAAATACACGTAAATTCTAATAATAAACACCATTCTACATATAACGTCGGTATTTACTTGCTTTTGCTTCTTAAAAATCCCCCTCCATTTCTTTGAATTTTGAAATCGGGGGTCGGGATGATTGATGGAGTGAAACTTTATTGTCCACGGGTGACCCGAATTTTAAAGGCAGTATTAAAACCTTCCATTTAAATTAAGGCAATACCATAGTCCTCTCTCTCGCTTTAAATATATCGAGCAACGTAAAACCAATTCTCAAAATACACGAACGAAATATATATATATCACCTCACCCCAATCTCTCCCATTCACTCTCCCTTCAATGACGACCGAAAAATATATACTGTCTAAGGCAGCACGTAACGAAAATTTTAAACTTATCTTGTTGGCTCACCTTAATTCTGTTTTGATGACGTGCTGAAGGGGACGGCGAAAAATACGTAATTCCTTTTTACCTCCGTCACTATGACCCGCCTCTTCTTTCATACCCCACCATCCCGTGGAAAGGAGTACGGGGCTTTGACGCGCACCCGGATTACTCTGTTCTCCATTCCTGATTCTAAAATTAAATCTATCCTTGAAAACTATACTCTTAATTTCCAGGATTCGGGCTTTTGGACAACTGGCCATCGTCTCCGGGTTTTAAAATTAATAAGCAGAAAAGGATGCTCGATGTTCATGACAGACGAACAAGTATTGACATACGAAGCCCTGACAGTATTTGACTTAAAAGTAGTCTTCTTGCTCTACGCTTTCCTCTGTGCCGGCGCTATTGCTTTCGTTTCCTTTCATTGTTGAAATTTCTTTCTAAGAAAAAGGTGAATTAAAATAGAAAATAAACATTTTATAATTTCTCACTTTGACATATATTGACAGAAATGACCCTTCGTCCATAGAGCAAAGTTAACGAGTAGACTGGGCCGTCACCCCTACGAATCTCGTCTAGGTCACCGGTTCAGATTTGTGAAACAGGAAAATTAAACAGATTTGTCCTTCTACTCCGATGCTTATAACCACACATCGACGCAGCCTAAAACTGCAAGTCCACAGTGGAAGTACTAATAAACATTGACGTATGTAGTTAGAACGAAGGGAAGAGAAAATTGTATTACCCCTAGGATAATTGGAGACCACCTAGCACCCACTGCTATTTTGAAGAACCTTCAGAGTTGTTCAAATCAACTAATTCCAATAGCCACATATAAAATATCTAAACCACACCTTAAACAACTCTTGCCAGTTATTGATTGTAAAAGATTTTTATTTACCTAGTAGAAATTATTTTTCGTCTAGATCACCTCTATTTGAAGATAAACATCTTTAATGGTCCAAAACGCGAAGAATTGTTTAATTGAAAACTTTTGTTACATCCGCAATTGATCTAAAATCTAAAAGAATTAAAGTGCTGTTATTAGATGCTATTTTTCTCATTACGCTACACTCTAGAAATTACAGTAGCCAAAAAGTAGGAACACAGTAAAATTTACAGTCATACGAATGAAACAAGTTTTGCTGTAAATATTGATAATAGTCAATTTAATGGTCTCCTAGATCATGTTAACTTGCCATTATATTAAATGACTGTTAAAAAAACACAGTGAAACTGCAGTTTATATTTTTAACGGTAACAAATAATTGCATATAGCTGTAGAACGTGGAAAAAAGATTATCGCTGTTAAAATTAATTTGAAATCGCATTATTTTCATTTGACGGCCCAACATTAAAAAAGTACACCGTTGAAAAAAGTATGCAGTTTAAAAAAATGTCAAATAGCGCTTTTCTCTACGATGATACAGATCAAATCTAACGTATAGTAGATAAAAATTAATGTATAGAAACAGGAATACATAGATTTTTTTCTTCTTGGAAATTTTAAGAGGCCATAGACCCCATACCAGAAGTCCATTAAATTAGGCAATTTAAATTTAATAGACTTCTGGCCATACTAATTACTGATTGAAGAAGGGGAAGTTCTTAAAAATTTGTGTAACAGCCCACGCCTCCCTTCTTGCGTTTCATTGGCCGTTCATATGTATAAAAGGAAATTTAGAAAACCACAGGTAAAAATGACACCTAATCAAACAACAAAATAAATCCTCTCGCAAGGACGCTAATAACCGATACGCTTATACAAAAAACTTCTGTTGTCAATTTCAACGCGGGTTTTTAAGAATTAGAGAGAAATTAGTAACCAATAACAGTGAGCACAAAATTTGTGCTCCCTACCATTAAGAACACGATTTATTTTCTGACTATCTTTCTTAATCAAAAATACAAGTGAAGTTGTTTACAAAATGTCGGTACAGATGGGTTATTTTTTTGGTCTCCTGTGGGGCCCGGGTTATTTTCCACTCCAGAGGGAAAGAGTTTAGGTGTCTATAAAAAAGGGGAGGGGATACCGACCCTGTTAAAAAAAGGAACACTTCAAAAGTAATTTGAAAAAACTTATTAATTGGACAGATAGTCCGCGTCTCGACTCGGAGAGGTTTATTTTGATTTCCCAACTTACTAGAATTTGGCTCCAAAAGGAACGAAATTACTGGTTTGCATAAACGCTTACATCTTAAAGATTATTTCACTTAGAGTGGCAATTCTTTTTTCCTCGAGTGTAGGAAGTTTTGTTCTATGACTTCGATCAGAAGTCCATTAAATTAGGCTAATTTAATGGACTTCTGCTTCGATTTGTAAATGAAAAATTGGAAAATATCAATCGAAACGTTTGGGTTTCTTTTTTAGGGTCATTTATCAACTTCAAAAGCAAATTAACCGTTAGCGCAATTAAACATCTACAGAACGGTGCCCTAGTTCGAACCTTTTAATGTATGAAGCTGTGATACGTGCACAATTAGGGTCGCTAGAATATCTTGAAAACTTAAATAAGCCTTCATTTCATGATTAAATGATAATATCATTGTGTTTCCGCCTTTTATATATTGCAATGCTTAATTATACTCAAGTGCCATATAGCTGGCTCTTTCTCTCCTTAAATAGCCATAAGTTAACTGACGAAAAGGGTCGATATAAAGCAGACAGTGGTATTCTGGCTAGATTTCCCCTTTTAAGTTGATTGCTATATAGCCCACTTAAATTTTTCTTGGGAATAATATAAACCTTGAGTTCATTGATTGCTATATAGCCCATTCACATTCCCCTCTGAATAATATAGGACTAAACCATGAGTTCATTTATATATATATTAATCCCGGGTCTACAAGGGACACTTAAAAGTACATGTTTTGACATCTGATTCTTGGTTTTGTGTGATTTGGACGTTTAAAAATTGCGGTCGGTTGGTATAAAGTATGATGCTGTTGTTCACAAAGTCACAGAGTCACTTAAACCTCCGGTAGTGACATAATGGCGTACACTAATGCAGAATATGCGGATATGCATCTTATGTATGGACTTGTGCGGGATAATTTTATGGAGGCACGGAGACAATATCAGGAACAATTTCCGCAACGTCACGTACCGGATAGACGAACATTCAAGGCTGTTGACTGGCGCTTGAGGGACACGTGTCAACTACAACCAGGAAATGATCGTGAACGAGATCTTCAAGAAGGTTTCGAGGACATCGAACAAGACGTTCTTACCATGTTCGAGCATGGCCGATCAACTAGTACCAGACAAGTTAGACGACAGTTAGGCGTCAATCACATCTTACTATGGAGAATTCTAAAAGGGCATCAGTTTCACCCGTATCACATTCATAAGGTGCAAGCTCTTAACCATGCAGATTATCCTAGACGCCTAGACTTTTGCCGTGGTTTGTGGCTAGAGTTGAAGATCATGTTCCCACGCACGCAATGGTGTGCATTTTGAACATGTACGAATAAAAGATACATTAACTGGAAACTCTGCTTTGTTTGTCGTTTTGAACCAACTTTTATTGACCAGTCCTTGCACACTTCTACCTTTAATAATACGCTTCTGCTAGAAAATGGCTCATTAGAAATCTAATGTGGGAGGATATTGGGATTTTCTAAAGGTGATGAGCAAGCTGATATGTCTTACTCCCCATTTGTGACATTTTTCACGTTTTGGGTTCAATGTTTGGGTGCCCGTACCTCCGAAACTAAGCGTTGTAGATCCCATGTTCTTTGACACTTTTCACTCAATTTGACCCAAAAAACACCTTCTAATTTATGACATGCTTATCAGAAACACCCTGTATAGCCATAATTTTACTTTGATAAATAATGCATTATTTACAAATTTTCGGATGACGCATTAAAAATTCCAAGCTCTATCCGCAATTTGTTAAACTTTAAACATATACAGGTTGTCCCAAAAAGGGTCGTAATTTTAATAAAAATAAGGTAGTTGTGATTTTAAATGGTGCATATAGCAGTTGTATAAAATGTGCTTCTCGCGATGAAAGAAATTTTAGTCTAATCACATAATCAGTATTAATCTATGTAAAAATGTAATAATATTTACAAGTTTGTACCGTAAATATTGAAACCACTTTCCTAGATTATTCAGGCTGCGTAACCATTTCACCAATAAGCCCTATCACATTTAAATACCAAGTTTACTTCACTGTCTTTTAACAATGTCTTACAGCAACACAACAGAAAATTACTAAAATTTTAAATAACTATCCAAGATACTTAACAATTTTTTAATAACACATGTATATTAAACATTACTACAATTATTAATCATTGTACAAGTTACTTAACAGTTTTTAATTACTCATGAATATTAAAAATTACTACAATTGTTAACCATTCTGCAAGATATTTATCCATTTTTAATAGAGATGGGCCGATACCAGTTTAAACCGATACCGATATGATCCGCTACTTCGGAAACCGATACGTACCGATACCGATATTTTACCCGATAATTCGATTAAACCGATATCAAACCGATACCGATATGGCATCGGTATCGGCCCATGATTCTCGATCCAATTTCGGTACTTGAAACTATAAAACTGGCTTTTCATACGAAAAACCCATTTTGGTCAATAGTAACGTTATCCAAAAATAGATGAAAAACTGTGCTGTCTCAGAGTTTAGGTCTTATGGCGCCATCTACTCTCAACATAAGTATTTATTTTCTTTAAAAAATATCGGGTAGAAATATCGGTTCATTTATAACCGATACCGATATATCGGTTAAAGCCAAATATCGGTACCGATACCGATGGCATCGGTATCGGCCCATCTCTACTTTTTAATAACACATGTATATTGCTACAATTATTAATCATTGTGCAAGTTACTTAAATATTTATAATAACTCATGAATATTAAAAATTACTTCAATTATTAATCATTATGCAAGTTACTCTACAGTTTTAATGACACATGTATATTGAACATTACTACAACTATTAATCATTATGCAAGAATATTAACCATTTATTCTTTAACACAAGAATATTTATCACAAGTTAAATTGTAATTATTAATTTAGGATACCAAAGTATTTTTCCAGTAAAGCATCGATCATTTTTATTGTATACGCAAAATGTGCGCTTACGTTACGTCACTTTGTTAGAAATTCTGTCCAAATATCGGCGTATTCTGAGCACGCGGGCAAATCCCAGCAAAACATTGGCACTTGCTGGTGGTTTTTGATGAGACACAAATAAAATTGGGACAATATTTTTTAAAATAAGGTGGGTCTCTCTAGTGCCAAGGACTTAAATTTATGGTAGTCGAACTTTAACCGAATAGTCAATATCGGTATTCGATATTCGTATCGAGTAGTAAAAATGGGCTTATCGAATATCAGATCGAATTATTCGGTTCGGTATTCGATCTAAACGGTTAACCGGACACCTCTAAAAATTCATTGCTCGACTACCAGTAATTGAAGCGTACATTTCAAACGCTAGTCATAACTTACTTTTTCGGGACCAAAACCAAGGGATAAAATTTTATAAATGTCTGCTTCGATGTTAAGCCAAAGTGTCCTGCTTTCGCAAGGTTGTATTTGGATTTTGCCTTTCAGAACGATCGCCTACCCACCTTGATTAGACAAAACTACTTTTCACATATATAAAGCGTTTATTTACCTCCTAACTCCGCCCATATTTCCAATTTACTTCGGCCCGGGGATCGAACAAGCAGGTAGTCGTTTAAGAATCAAATTTTTCCCCTTATTTGTTGTTGTATAATGATCCTCTTACAGTGAAAGCAATCTTTTGAGAGTTTCAACGCCATTGTTTAAAGGAAATTTCCTCGCTAGATTTTACTATATGCATAAAATAACATCATATTTAAAAATCAAGCCAAGCACCCATCGACCATATCAGGGATAGATTTACTTTTAGAAGTTGGAATGGAGAACGGTTAGTATTTATTTCAGTGCGACTCATAGCCCAGTATAGAGCTCCTCTATCCAACACGTAACGAAAAGTTTAATTATCTGATTGGCTCACTTAAACTACGTTTTGATGACGTTGCTGACGAGGACGGCGAAATATACATAATTTCTTTTTACCTCTGTCGCTATGACCCGCCTCTTCTTTCATACCTCTTCGTCCCGTGGAAGGGGTCCGGGACTTTAACGCGCGCCTAGATTACTCTGTTCTCCATTCCTACTTCTAAAATTAAATCTATCCCTGGTAATATATTACTGAAAACGTCTATGCCACGTTGTAGTTAAAGTCTAGTCTAGTGACACGGTTTAACACAGGCTATAAAATCATATTTTTTCGAAACCATATGGTCCTGTATAGAAAGCTAAACATAGAAATAGTTGAAATTAAGATTCTGTGAGTAAATAAAAGAAATCCCACGGAAAAATGTTTTAATCTGGCAAAATATGTATAGGAACTTCGAACACGTCGGGAACAATTGCGCAAGGGCTTGTACTTAATTTTGAAGATGAATCCACGGTTCCCATGCCCGATATTCATTTCTTCAAAAGCTTCTCTGAATAATGAAAAAATTTTGCCGTGGAATATTCCTTTAAAATATTTGTTATTTAGCTCGGACACAAATGTTTTAAAACTCGAAACTGTAATATTTCGTTGGACGGCATATTTTTATTTATTTTAGAACATATTATACTCGGTGTTTATTCAAGTTTCGTTTTGAAAGTTTATGATGAGTCAATTTCAGAACCTAAGATCTTTGAGGTCTGTTCGCATTTCTTCCAAGTTTAAATTGTCTTTTCTGCAGATATCTGAATTCATATTTAGGAAAAATTGAGGTGGACTAAATTTACACGAAATCCCGAAATATTTCACAAAATATCACGAAATCCTTGAAGAAATCACGAAATTACGAAATCATAGAGGAATTTCGAAATCTTTGGCGAAATCGTGAAATCAAAGAAGAAATCACTATATATTTGGCAAAATAGCGAAATCACTTACAATTATATTTGGGAATGTCGGAACCCTCGGCTTCTCAACATTATCCTTGCTGTGTATATATTTCTGATAATTTTTCAATAAGGTTTTTTTACCTTGACAACATGCTTTAAAACTTACCTTTTTTGTGTAGTTGCTATTCACGAATTCGAGCTTATACCAAAGGTCATACACGCCCGAGTTAATAGGAATATGTCCAGATGGTTGAGTAAATATTTGGTACAATTGCTTTCTGATGGTTTTTGTTGTAAATTAGAGATAATACCGGTTGTTTTTTTATCTATATCCAGGTTATATTTTCTATACTTGTGTTTTTTATGCATCGCGGTCATTCTTGTAATCTTTATTTTTTATCGCGATGCCTTAACTATATAACCGGATAACATTCCAATAACGTTTATCAGTTCACAGTTGATCAGTTCCCAGTTATCAGTTGTCAGTAGCGTTCACGGAAATTAACATGAATGTTTTACTTAATTTAATAAAGAGTTCAAAACCAGTTAATCCCAGAGTCGTTCTTGCGTCAAACAACAACAGGTTATGGGCCCAGCACGCTTCCACTGCGCAAAGGTTTAGAAGTCATAAGAAGTTCAACGCCGGGAAGATTATCCTTTAAGGTGCAGAGTCAAACGAAGAATGGCCGGAAATCACCTTGGACGAATCGAGACGTTAACGAAAGATAATTATGATACCTGGAAAATGCAAGTGGAAGCCCTGCTTCAAAAGAACGACCTCTGGGAGTACGTAGATGGAACTTCAACGAGGCCAACTCTGGTACGGGGAACGGAAGGCAACGCCCAGGCGGTCGCTACCTGGGACAGCAATGATCGGAAAGCAAGAGCGGACCTAATCTTGTCGATCAGTCCGTCGGAGTTGAAGCAAGTAAAGAATTGCACCACCTTACGGGAACTATGGAAGAAGCTCGAATCCATCTACCAGTCCAGTGGACCTGCCCGGAAAGCCACGCTGCTGAAGAAACTGACCCTCAAGAAAATGAAGGAGGGACAAGATGTCCGGGATCACGTCCGAGAATTCTTCGATGCAGTAGACAAGTTGGCTGACATGGGAGTAGCTGTAAACAACGACCTACTGGCCATTATGTTGTTATACAGTCTACCAGAATCGTACGAGAACTTCCGGTGCGCAATAGAGTCCAGGGATACGTTACCTGATCCAGAAGCCTTAAAAATAAAGATCCTGTAGGAATCGGACGCCAAGCAATCTAAAGAAGACGAGCCCGTGCAGAATGCGATGATGGGCAGTAGGGGTAGAGGAAGAGGTTCACGTGGACGAGGAAGCACGACCTTCAAGTACAAGTGTCATGGATGCAGGAAACCCGGCCACAAGGTAGCCGATTGCCCCGACAGAAACCATGGTTCAGGCATAAGAACCAGAAAGAAAGAAAACGCCCATCATGTACTGGCAGAAAATTTGGCCGAGGAAGAATTCGCATTGCACCTGAAGGCTTATCACGATTCCTGGTGCCTGGACAGCGGAGCCACCTCGCATATGACTTCCAGCAGAGACTGCTTCAATGATTACGAAGAGACCACGAAATCTTTAAACCTGGCCACTGCAGAGTCAACGAAGATACGAGGTGTTGGCGAAGTAAAAGTACACGCAACGAATGGCAGCGACAATCGAATTCTTTGCCTGGAACGAGCCCTTCATGTCCCGGATTTAAGAACAATTCTCCTATCCTTTGCCAAGACAAAGGACGTGAGGTCACATTCAAGAAGTCGCAGGCCTGGATTAAGACGGCAACCGGGGAAGTGATTGCAGTTGCTGACAGAGTTGGAGACCTTTATTTCCTGAGAAAGGCTGAAGAAACGGTCCATTCAGTGCAAGCGGAAATAAAGCCTAGAAGCAACCTGGAGAACTGGCATTTCCTACTCGGTCACTTGAACGAGAGAAGTTTAAAGGAAATGGCCCGGAAGAATCTGGCTACGGGACTCAACATTGAAAAAGATGGGAGCCTGGGAATCTGCCAAATCTGTATCAAAGGAAAGCAATCGAAGGAGCCGTTCCCGAAACCTGAAGATAGCCGCACCTCGCATGTCCTGGAAATAGTACACTCTGACGTATGCGGCCCGATGAGAGTAACGTCGATGAGTGGAGCCAAGTACATCGTCGTTTTCACTGATGATTATTCCCGGTGGAGTGAAGTCAGCTTTTTAAAACACAAGAGCGAAGTGTTAAAAGCCTTTAAAGAATTCAAGCAACGAGCTGAAGTGGAAACCGGGAGAAAAGTCAAGACCTTGCAGTCCGACAACGGAACCGAATACTGCAACAATGAATTCGACAGATTCCTGAAAGACTCTGGGATGAAAAGAAGGCTCACCGTACCATACATCCCGGAACAGAATGGCATTGCCGAAAGAAAGAACAGAACACTCCTAGATATGGCCCGATGTATGATGATACAAGCGCAACTTCCACCATCATTCTGGGCAGAAGCGATGGCCACGGCTAACTACATTCGAAACCGTTGTCCTTCCCGGAGCATAAATGGAGAAGTACCATTTACCAGATGGACCGGAAAGAAGCCATCCCTGCAACATTTGAAGATTTTCGGCGACAAAGCTTTGCTGTTGGACGAAAATGAAAGGAAGGGGAAGTTTGCAGCCAGGAGCAAAGAATGCGTTTTCATCGGATATTCTGAAGTCTCGAAGGCCTATCGACTCTGGGTTCCGTCCGAGAAGCAAATTTACCGAAGTCGAAATGTCAAGTGCCTGGGAGAATTTAATAAACAAGGCGGATATTATGATTTCTTCACTCCAGAAGTCAACCTGAAATACGGAAGCAAAGCTAAAGGCGAAATCGAAGTCCCGGCCACTACACACGCTGCAAAACCGTCAGGCAAAGAAGTCAAAAAGCAGTTCAAAGATGAAATCCCGGAAGAATCCAATGCCCAGGAAAACGACGACGTCTTCGAAGAGCCCTCAGAGACCCTCGTTCTGAAGAAAGGTCCTGGAAGACCGAAGAAAATAAGAACTGGAGTACCCGGACGACCGAAGAAAAAGTTCAACATGATTCCGAGCGTCTCAGAAGAGTCTACTGAAGAGGCTACTGACGAGCAAGAAACCCTGTCCGATGAGTCAGCAAACCTAGCCATCTTATCAGAACTTTTGTCCATGAAGCAAGTCCTGGCTTCTCCGTACGCAAACGATTGGCGGAAAGCAGTAACGGAAGAGTTCGTTTCGCTTATCAAGTGCGAAACCTGGGACATCGTAGACTGTCCGCAAAACCAGAAGGTCCTTGGAAATCGTCTCGTCTTCCGAACGAAATACTTACCCAGCGGAGAAGTAGAGAAAAGGAAAGCCAGGCTCGTAGCGAAAGGTTTTGCCCAGAGACCAGGGATCGACTACCAAGAGACGTTCGCACCCGTCATTAGATCCAGCTCAATAAGACTGCTTATGGCCCTTGCTGTAGAAATCGGTTTGGAAGTCCACCAAATGGATGTCGTCACGGCCTATCTTAATGGCGAACTCGAGGAGGAAATATATATGGTCGTCCCGGAAGGATTAACAGAATCCCTCGAAGAAATCGTCAAGTCAACCCGGTTCGACAAGTCAATCGTTGCCAGAGCAAAGAAATGGACCAGCGACCTGGAAGAAGAGGGACATAAAGTCTGTCGCATCAAGAAATCCCTCTACGGCTTAAAACAATCGGGCCGCCAATGGTACAAGAAGTTACATCAAAGACTTTCGGAAATTGGAATGACACCATTGAAGAGCGACCCCTGCTTATACGTTTTAAGAGTCGCGGAAGATATTATGATCATTGGAGTCTATGTCGACGATCTGATCCTTGCATGCAATAACCCGGATTGGATGACTGAAGTAAAGCTTGAACTTGGAAGAAAATTCGATATGAAGGACCTGGGGCCAATCCATTGCTGTCTCGGAATGGAATTTCACCAAGGTCTAAAACAAAATACCATCCGGATTTCCCAAGCGAAATATGCAGAAACGGTCCTGAAACGTTTTAACATGCAAGACTCCAAAGCAATTGCGACTCCAATGGATGCCAACAACAAGTTGCAAAACCCAGAACACCCAGTAGCAGAAGACATCAGTCGTATTCCGTATCAATCTCTGGTCGGCTCTCTCATGTACCTGGTAGTGTCATCACGACCGGATATGGCGTATTCAGTCAGCGCATTGAGCCAGTTCAATACAAGTTATGACGAAAGTCATTGGATTGCCGGGAAAAGAGTTCTGAGATACCTGAAGGGAACTCTTCATCATGGGTTGATTTATCGGAAGACCGGATTGCCAATCCAGGGTTTCGTTGACGCAGACTATGGAGGTTGCCCGAAAGATAGAAAGTCATATACTGGATATGTCTTCAAACTAGCCGGCGCTGCAGTATCCTGGGAAGCAAGGAAACAGCGAACCGTTGCCTTATCCAGTACAGAAGCAGAATATATGGCGATGTCCGACGCAACCAAAGAAGCCATATATCTCAAAGGACTTCTCAACGAACTTGGAGTATCAGTCCCGGCGATCGAGCTGTACAACGACAACCAGGGTGCCCAGAAACTCGTTCAGAATCCTGTTTTCCATGCCAGAACGAAGCACATTGATATCCGGCACCACTTCATTCGAGACACCTACGACCAGGGACATATAGCCTTGCGGTATCTACCAACAGAGGAAATGCCAGCTGACATCTGTATGAAGAGCCTGTTCCGTCCGAAGCATCTCCTCTGCGTCAAAGCCCTTGGACTGGAAATAATTAAATGACCACCCCCTGGATAGAAGATTGAAACCACCGATATTAAGAGGGACTGTTGTAAATTAGAGATAATACCGGTTGTTTTTTATCTATATCCAGATTATATTTTCTATACTTGTGTTTTTTAAGCATCGCGGTCATTCTTGTAATCTTTATTTTTTATCGCGATGCCTTAACTATATAACCGGATAACATTCCGATAACGTTTATCAGTTCAGTTGATCAGTTCCCAGTTATCAGTTGTCAGTAGTGTTCACGGAAATTAACATGAATGTTTTACTTAATTTAATAAAGAGTTCATAACCAGTTAATCCCAGAGTCGTTCTTGCGTCAAACAACAACAGTTTTCAGAAACATACGTGAATTTATTTTATGATATTTTCAGTAAAATTGCGATTCGGTCTTTTCACGTTTTGAGTCGCATGACCCCGTCATGGCCTCTTATTTTACTGACTCTAAACAGGTGCAAAATATCCTTGGCACTCTTCGTATAACTAGCTGCAGTTAACAAAAAAGATTTCACCTTTATGACTATGCGTTTTATTTCTAATACAATAAGTTAGTAAATATTTGTTGTTCCTAAATAGTCGTTGCACTTAAATCGTCGCTTTAAAACACACTCGAAGTTGACACTTTCATTTAACGGGCATTAACACTACCAGTAGAACTGCAAAACCTTGGCTTTTGGAAGGGCTTGCAGCTAACTGACAAACTAAATTAATTGAAACGTTGCAAATTTTTTCTTCAATATTTAGGTTTCTGGGCTCACGAAGTCGGTCGCATGGTAAACGTAGAGCTTCCCTTGGTTCCTGTCCATCATCAATATCTGATAACGTCAACCATTCCCGAAGTTCAGCAATTAAAGGTTCGTTATTTAACGGAGGTCGGCTTTTTAATGCTGGTTTTAAAAACGCAATTAAAAAATGCATCTTTAACGTACTTGTTTAATGCTTACGTCTATCAGTACAATTTTCTATATCGATAGTGTTATTGCAATGGTCAAATCACAAGTCTAATAGGAAGCTTCTATTACCTAACCTAACCCTATAGCCGAATCAAACCCTACTCTAACCAAACCTAACCCTAAATCTATGCGGAAATGGGTTATGGTAAAAAAGGGCAACTAAAATTTAGATGTAAAAACTGTGTGCAAATGGGCCATGAAAACTGTTTGGAATAGGGCTATGATTCTCGAAAATTGTTTGGAACTAGGCATTCTCGATTTGAACACGTTTTACATTCCTTTAAGAATACCTAAAACACTAAATTAATTTCTTAATTATTAGAAAGAATTACAAGTTATAAGACATCTGGAAGGATCCTTCTACTTGAGACAAGAGAGAGACGGTTTATTGATTGGCCCTTACGAAAACCAACACAAAATGCAACTGTGCGAAGATTGGGCCATCGACAGGCGAAGTGGGTGTTGGCGATCCGGTGGCAGGCGAAATGGATGTTGGCGATGCGGTGGCGGGCGAAGAAGATGTTGGCGATCCGGTGGCAGGCGAAATGGGTGCTGGCGATACGGTGGCAGGCGAAGAAGATGTTGGCGATGCGGTGGCAGGCAAAATGGGTGCTGGCTATCCGGTGGCAGGCGAAATGGGTGCTGGCGATGCGGTGGCGGGCGAAATGGGTGCTGGCGATGCGGTGGCGGGCGAAGAAGATGTTGGCGATGCGATGGCGGGCGAAGAAGATGTTGGCGATGCGGTGACGTGGTTCTTTCTACTGCCAAGAAATATTTCTTGAAAACATTTCCTAGCAATTTTTGCTAGTCCTGGGAATGGTATTTCTCTGTCCCTCCAGTAGTCTACGACAAAGTTTTTGTTTTGTTGTGATTCTTTTGCGCTCATTTAAATATTCATCGAATATTTTTCTTGAAGATGAAATTGAGAACATTTCTCGTGGGCTTTCCAAGCCGTCAAACAGGGAGCAGCTTGTTTCCTCTCACTAGTTTCTCGAATTCGTTTTATCTTGAAAAATGTTTACCAAGAGCATCAAGATAAATTCTTCGGCTTTATCCACATTCACTGTGCTAAAATCTGGATATTCATCCCTCCGTACTAGTAAATTGTAGCCTGTGACCATTTCATTGATCATAAGCCAATTGCCATTAAACACTAACATATGACCATATGACTTCGCAAAATACTTAATATTAAAGATGAATGTTTTCGTCTCGGATGAAATAGAGCCGATACCATAAACCTTTCTTCTCTCATATGATTCGAAAAGATTGAAAGATTTGTCCGAAAGGTTCCAAACCAAATATATTTAATGTTTCTAAGATTTTTGAATAATTCCTTTAGCAAGAAAATGACTTTAGAGACAGTTCGGTCTTCGGCGCACAATGGTTTTAATGTCATTCTGAGCGCCTTCCACAGCTCACTTAGATGTTTCAGTTTCTCAATGTCATCTTCCTCTGGCAGAGGAATGTCACTCAGTGACTTTATAACGTCTCCATACTGAAAAATCAATCAATTTCGGTGAATGGCTTTTGTATCAAGGGTTGCAGGACCCAAGTACAGTGAATTGTATTGTCGATTTTGACTCAATGTTTCAAGGGATTTCACTCTAAAGAGTGTTCTATGGATGACTACTTATATGTCATTATCTTTTATACTTCTAAATGAAATTTAAGGGGTCATGCGTAAAACTCGACTAAAACTTGTTTCGGCCCAGCCACCCTTTCTGGACCACCTTGTATATAAGTTCAAATTGCAAGGTAATTTCAGATTTCTGTGAACCTAAAGACCTTTAAGATGTAAAATTTCGATGCAATTACAAACTCTACAAAACAGAATTTAAGAAAAAGGGCGACAATTCTTCGATTTCTTTCAATCAGCTCTATCAGGAGCATTGATGACAAACTTGTAGGCCCATTTTTCAATAATTTGAAGGAATTTCATCCATCATTTAGCCTTTTCTAAAATTGAAACCGCATCCACCGATCATACAATTTTTTATGAAAAGGCTCTAAAAACCTCTGATGGTAGCGAAGGTGAAACAGTCGAACAGCCCCTTCAAGGATAGGGGCCATAGAAGTCAAACACTTCAACATGCATTTTGAAGTTTTCATCTATTTAAGCTATTATTTACGCAATAAAAGCTATTTTCAAAAATCTAGTCTCCTGATATAGTTTATATTAATCAACAAAATTTTAACCGTCAATTCCCAAATACCATCAGGATAATAAAACTACCATAAATTTAACTGTTTTGAAAATATAATATTTCAACACTTCCTAACCTATAAGCCAGCCTCTTGTAAGAGGTTTTCTTTGAAATTCTTAGATTCATTTAAAGGACTTCACAGAACTAAAACATTGAAATTCCTCGGTGACATCGACTTGAACATTTTGAAGCATGGTCAAACGTTTTATTGAAAATTGTCTTCGTCACCGATAAAACCAAGAATTGCTGTTTATATGCACCATTTATTGTCAATTAAAGTACATGTCAATTCAGTAATTCCACCCCAACGAAAAAGTGTTTTTGAATCCAGACTATAAATTAAGTTGACATACATATTTTGGATTAATATCTGGTCATACAATTTGTGACATTAAATCTTTCATAGTTTAATGGAATCAATGTTCTAATTCCGAAGACATCGGTACGTGCACCTGCGGCCCACCAATTGCTATTACATCTTGAAAGCCAGTACCTTCTACCATACTAAAGAGTACGCTATCAACGGCCAACATTTTAACTAATGCAATTTCAAATTATTTTTCCTTCTGTGACGTTCGCCTTAATTTCGCCACCTTCCTGAATGGAAGCGGTCCTCTTGGCCTCCCTTTTCCTCAACTTTCATTAAGCATGTAGGCCTATAAAGTCACTTTATCCCAAAAGTAGAAGGAAACCGAAAAAAAAATTGAAACCAAGTTAAAATTTCAGATCTTGTAGAGTTTTGGACGCTCTTTAACGTTATGTGGTCTCCCACACTCTTCTATTGGAAAATGGATGACAAAATCTAGAAAACGTTTAATAACTCGATACCCGATTCACTCGTATTTAATCTTTAATTGTAGATTACGTACAAACACATAATTCATCTCAAGACATTTTGCCCTACAACTAACCGGAAGTTCACAATCTGACCACAAGACAAGCCTCATTAAAAATGGGGATTTAAATCATTTTATGATTGTTTTAGAGTACATTTTCAAAGTAAAGGATATATTTCCCATTTTTGGCTATTTCTTTCATGACCGGAGCTATAATGTCAGGTTCGGGAGTGGGTAAAACAGCCTATGTACCATGTTTTAACATATACCTTTGTTCGCCGACACTTGTAAATACTGCGAAAGTTGAGTTAACGCGTGTGAAACATGGTTGACATAACAAATGTATAATTTAAATAAAGATTATAGAATTGAGCTCCTGAATATGGATCTAATTTGGATGTAAGGAAGCGCTCGGAAACAACCTTGTCCAAGTCCAGAGTGGAGAGGATATTTGCAAACAGCATCGCCCACTGATACTGATTTTGATGTAAGCAGAATCTTGATTTTGCCATTTGTAAATCAAAATCCCACCGAACTTTCTGCTATCTACACTTCACTGACATACGTCCTCGATCTAGGTGATCCATTTAATCAAATATCGTGTGCCGTAACATTTGGTTAGGTACTTTACCTCAAGGTTGCTGAATCTAGATGGTCTTAGGTTTACCAGAAGAGTTGTCTTCCGTTATAGTAAGGCATGGAGGATTTCATACGCTTGTCATTCATAGGAGCTGTAGGATACATAATAGATTTCAGTGGATTATCTGAATTATAGGATGTGGCGGGGAATTAGAGTTAAAGGGCTCATAGCCTAGTTTAATAACCTCGCTACAAAATAACTCGCTAAGTAAGCACTTAAATAATATTAATATCCGTGAGGAAATAATGAGCCGGTTGGGGATACGTTGAAAAAGTCTTAGTACATTTTATTGAATCGAAAAATATAACAAGTGCTCTCTATCTTTTGCTCCTACACACGAGGTTGTTTTTTGGGGTTTTGGAAACTTTCCGTAGTAAGTTTCCATTTCTCTCTTCAACGAAAACACTGTAACCCTCGGTAAGGATTAACTAAATTAAAAGGAGACTTACCCGAGGGCCATAAAAATAAAACAAAGACAACTTACTTTGAATCCAAAAAACAGAAGAGAACAAGCCTTCTGTATCTTTATTTAATAACAAAAAAGGGATTAACCCTACTGGTCCGTACACTCTACAGATCTAACGTAAAACTTATACAACTGCTCTCTTTGAGAGGTGACTAACGAGTGAAATAATAAACAAGAAAAATCACAGACGATCTGAGAGGAGGAGGAACATGTCGCATGGAGGCATAATACCCTGCCAGATCCAAGGAGTAGAAACTCCCCGAATCTGGCAGCCATGCTACATCCCCCCTCTTTAGGAACTGTGGTTATGACAAGAGAAAAAGGGTTACCCTTTGGCAGGGGTGTTTTTTTTGTTTTTTTTTCATTGCTCTGGGTTTTGTGCTTCCAATCGCGATCGTCGGCGGGCAGCTCTTCGTTCTAAGGCTTCTTTACTTCGCCCTCCCGGGCAGTCGGAAACGACATGATGTCCCATTTTCCGGCATCTTTTGCAGATTACCGTGTTCCAAACTAGAGAATGTTTCGCTCCTTCAACCTTCGCTGGAACTAGAATTTTTTGTGGTAATTTCGGGATCCATCCCATGTGTCCAAAACGTTCCCAATAGAGCTTATCTTCCTCGTCCAACGTGAACAATGGGCACCATTTTCGGGAAGCAGGAGCGACAGGGAACCGAGCAGGGGGTTGAGGCCAAGGAACTAGAGTACGTTGGGCAAGATCAGGAACTTGAGGAGGCACCTCCGTAACTTGGCGGCTTTGTAGCTCCTGTCCAGCTTCATGCTCCAAAATTTGTTCGTCGACGTCGCTGGGTCGTCGCTCTTCCGGTGAAACCATAAGAATGATTTTTATCTCGTGGGGAGGCGTACTGCAATCCTTGGTCCAGTGGGGGCCTCCGCAATCTATACATGAAACGGGAGTGTGTTTATCCCTTTTTGGGATAAAGCAATCCTTCTGCAAGTGGGAGGATTGTCCAAATTTAGGCAAAACTCAGCATATTTGGTACAGATTTCCTGCGAGAGATCTAGTGTGGATAATTTCTCTCTCTTATTGGTTATAATTTTCGCTCCTAATGGAGGGTCGAAATATGTGGGGCGTGAATGTTTCCTTCCTCCCTCGGCCATCTAAATAGAAACTTGTTTAATAGTTTCTCTTAGTCGCTTGGGAAATAAATTCCCAAGGAAAGACAGAGATTGGCTCTCGGGAAAAACAGAAATGGTCCCTTGTTAAGTTCGGGACGTTATTATTATTAAGGTAAACTTGAACCTCATAAGGTGACCTTAATCGTTGATTATCAGGAGGTCGATAATAGATATCAACTTCGTTACCTCCGGGCTGAACCGTCGCCCTCTTACATACCTCTCGTCGCCATCCCAATTTAAAAGGTTCTAAATAAATGTCGGGTAATGTAGCCCTGTTTAGACGAGGAGTTCTCATTGAATCCGACAACGAGGTCGATGAACTGTCAGACACACGCTGTGATTGGGATTTCGATTGAGGTATCTGTTCAGGGGTAGATATTTCTTCTGTGGAAATAGAAATCGGTTCAGGAGGTACTATTTCCTCCGAAAAACCAGAAGAAGGTGAATGGTGCAACGCAGGTTCCGATATGGACTTTTCAGAAGACGTTGCTTTGTCCTCCGGCGTTACAATTTCTTCTGTAAAACTGGGTGTTGGTGTATGTAGCTTAGTTTCCACGACTGATTCATGATCAGACGGGGAAGCCTCCCCTGCCGCAGAAGGCGGACTATCGTTAGAGGGATGATCGAGCTGAAAAGCCCTCATATCATGATAGGTAAAAAGGAGGAGAGGAGGGTCTTCAAAAAGGGCCATGCCCGGTTCACTATCTGAGTCCGTTTGTTGCTGGGAATCATCTCGAACTGCAGGAGGGATCTGGTGATCCGCTGCTTGATCTTCTAGATTACTCGATGTCGACATATGAGGGACATCTGTAACTGCGGGAATGATCTGTTGATCAATATCCTGGCCGTCCTGATTTGACGGTGACGTAGAAGAGGATGATGACTCAGAGGATGATGTTGAGGAAGTCTCCGAAGGAGGGTGGTCCATGGTACCACCATTCGTTGCGGGACTAGGCTCAGGATCATCTGCAACGTTCGACTGTGAAGTGGGGGCGTTTCCGGCATTGTCGAAGACGGCTACATTAGTCCAGTAGAGTTTCAAATGCTCTAAATTAACTTTTCCTACATTCTGTCCTGAGTTAGCGTCCTCTAACTCATAAACTACGGGAGAATGTTTTCATATGATTTTAAAGGGACCTGCCCATTTAGGACTAAGCTTTTTCATAAGCTGACCAGTCGTACTTAATAAAGGATGTGTTTCCATCCATACTAGGGTTCCTACCTCAAACTCAAGAGGGTCATGGCGGAGGTCATAGTATTTTTTCTGGTGTGCTTTAGCTAACTTAGACAATTCAATACTGAATGCTAATTGTTCCCTAAGAACCTTTAAAGCCTTATCACGACTGGGGTCATCAGGGTCCTGAATGGGTTCTTCAATATCTAAATCCCAAGGGAGACGTGGCTCCCGCCCTAAATTCAAAAAGAAAGGGGATCTGCCGTGGTCTCATGGGGTGCGGAATTTATAGCGAATTGAAGAAGGTCAAGGGATTCATCCCATCTATCATGGTGATTCCCTACATAAAACGAAATTAACTCGCCTATTACTCTATTTACTCTTTCGGTGGGATTTCCCTTAGGTGTGTAGGGGGTAGTAAACTTTGGGTTTATTTTAAAAGCTCTGCACGTCTGCAGCCAAAGTTTCAAAGTAAACTGTACCCCTCTATCACTAAGAATAGCTTTTGGAGCTCCCCACCTAGTGATAATAGACTTGAAAGCCTGGACACATGTCTTAGCAGTAATAGTTTCTAGTGGAATCATTTCCACGAATTTAGTCATATAATCAACAAAGACTATTAAATATTTATAGTGGTGTCTACTTGAAGGGAAAGGTCCCATTATGTCGACACTAATCTGGTCCCAAGGACTTGTTATTTCTGAGGGTTGCATTAACCCTGGCTTTTTCCTATTTCTAGCCTTAAATTGTTGGCATAATGAGCATCCTCTAACATAATCCTGGATGTCACTAACTATAGTGGGCCACCAATATCTATGTCACTTTACTAAGGGTCTTATCTTTGCCCCTGTGAGCCGTTAAAGGGTGGTCGTGTAATAACCTCATGGCTTCTAGCCGTAAACGAGGAGGTAAATAAATTTTTTCAGGATAGTTCCTGTACGGTCTTCTATAAAGAAGATCATTTTTCATTTCGAACAGTTTATGCCTAACGGGGTTAGGTCCTTGCAAGGAATTTATAATAGGGGAAGCAAATGGGTCTTCCCTTTGAGATAAAGCTCTAGGACCTGGAGGACGTATCCGACCTTCAACAGAATCACTAGAGGAAGTTGAATTACTACTACCGGTAGAAATTTGACTGGTACTACTACTCGTTGGATCCTGGTTACTAGTAGAATTAGAAGTGTAGGAGCTTAAGTTTATGCTTAAAACGTTTATCGGGGCCCTCGATAAAGCGTCTGCTACTACGTTCTCTACTCCTTTCTTATGTTTGATAGTAAAATCAAATGTTTGAAGGTACATAGCCCATTTAACTAAACGAGAAGTTGGTTCCCTGATATTAAATAACCACTGTAGAGCCTGATGGTCAGTGAGGACAGTGAATGTATGACCTTCTAAAAATGGCCTAAACTTTTTAACCGCCCAACAAATGGCTAAACACTCTTTCTCGATAGTGGAGTACCTAGTTTCAGCATCTTTTAGTCCTGTACTAGCATACGCTATAGCAACTTCTATACCATCTTGTATTTGGGAAAGAAGGGCACCTAACCCCGCATCACTAGCATCGGTAGTTAAAATGCATGGGGAATCCCTTCTAAATAAAGCTAAGGGATGAGCCCTACAGATTTCTTCCTTTATCTTTTCGAACGCCTTTTGCTGTTCGAGACCGCAAATAAATGTTTGATCCTTCCTTTTGAGTTTATTAATGGGAGCTACTATTTGAGAGTAGTGATTAATAAAACGATTATGCCAACCTGCCATACCTAAAAATCTCTGAACTTCCTTAAAGCCGCATTTTCATAGAAGCTAGAAATTGCGTTCTCGCTTCCCGCTTGGCGAGTAGCGTGTTGCTGTAGCGGTTTCAAACTCTTGCGCTAGAAAAACACAGCACGTTCTCGCAAATTATTTCTCGTTGACTCATTTTCATTGATGACGGTAAACTTGATGTTTTTAACCTTTGCGCCCTCTACCGTCAAAAACTAAAAGTAGTTAATACTACAATTGGTCTTAACACTCTTCTCTGAAGTAACAACGTTTCAAGGCAAAAACAACGACAACAGTAGGCCAACACGAAATTTTATAGGTCTGATTATTTTGGTAAGCAACTTCCTCCCACGTTTCGTTGATCTCCCTATTTCTATAAACTTTCGACTTTCTGTCCATAAACCTTCTCTAAACTAATAATTGTCTCCTTCTCAAATATTTTTATTTATTTCTCTTTCGTGTTAAACCTTTTCTTTTAAAGGGGTAATGAAGAGGAAAATCATGTGATTTTCTATCTATTCCTCTCCTAATTATAAGACCAATCTGCATAGAGAAACATCCAAGAAATGACACTGAATGATTTTAAAATTACAATTAGGCCTAGATTGAAATTTAATTTCAAATCGTAGCACGCTCCACATCTTGCGCCACGATTTTTACACCGCGCACAAATTTTATCAAATCTCGCGATAAATAACATTTGACATGGAGCGTGCCACGAGGATTTTGTTAATAAAAAGGCAGGGCGTTACGCAATTGGTAAAAGGTACTTATTTAAAATTATAAATGATATTTTAAACTTATTTGAATTTTTAAATCATTCGGTGTTATTTATTGGATGGTTCACTATGCTGATTAGTCTTATAATTAGTAGAATAATCGATAAAAAGTTCACTTGATTTTCGATTTCACCCTCCCTTTAACTTTTTCTTACTCGCCATCATGCCGACATTGAACTCGTGCTTCCAAATGCAGAAGAAACCACGTAAAGAAAACCCCACTTTGTTTATGTCCTTATGATTCGTTAAAAATGCATCACGTGGCAGCAGTATCTCGCTTCTTGCTAAGCGGGACGCTAGAAATATCTGTCTCAGACAGATCGGAGCTAGCGTCATTTTCTCGCTCTAGTTTGTCATTTTCTGGCTTCTAGTATATGCTTCCAGCGAAAATGAAAATACCAAAGCTAGAAGCAAGATTAGAGTTCTAGCGACATTTTCTCGCTCTCGCGCGTTTTTTTCACGCTTCTAGCTTCTATGAAAATGCGGCTTTACAGCAGACGACATTTCAACACTTTCTATCAACCTCCCGACGTTGATCAACGTGTCGAGTAAAGTGGTGAGTGTAATTTATGAAGGATTAATTAATTTATGAAGGATTAATTAATTTATGAAGTATTCAACTAAACTCTTTAATTTTCCCCCTTAAAAATCCGATTTAAATAAAAACACACCATTTAATTTATTTCTTTTATTATTTATTACTTATTCATATTGTGTGGCAACTGTCGATCGCTGTATAGAAGTCACTGCAGTTAAAAAAGTGAGAGGGCTGATCGCCCGTGGTAACTGTATGATTAAAGCCTTATTTGAGCTTAGCATGACCAAAATCGCAAGAGCAACTCCATGATTCGTTCATGCTCTTGTGGCACTAACAATTTCGCACTTATCATATTCTCATGGAATGGTGTGTTGATGAGCGAGATACACCCTTACCCTTTAATCAATATTTATCCTTTCCTCTCTCAGACGAGGTATATCTTCCAACTGCTGACGAACAAGCTTATCCAGAGACTGAGTGTCAAGCAATTTGCGCCTCGAACTAACACTGGAAGTCGCGGATCACCCGCTTAGCGCTTTACAATTGCAAATCGACATAACTAATAAAACATAACCAGTAACCATATTTACACCTTCCCAATGAACAGTTACTTGAAAAGTAAGCATTTCAGTATGCAACAATTGGTATAATCACCTCTTTGTTTCTCTTAATATGGATATGGTAAATCTGAAATAGGTCTAATGAATGACAATATAATAGTTAAGTTATTTTTAAAATAGGTATGTGGTCATGAAGACTTCGGAGGATGTAAATTGCAATCATGCCACAGAAAAGAGCAATGAACTCTTGACAGTCAGAAATATGTAAAGTTTAATACGTGTGGAAAATGCATTGCTGAATTTTTGGGTTTGAGAGCGTATCGGGACTGATTGGGTGCTGGCATGCTGGTTATAAATAATGTCATCTTGAATAACGGCTAGACATCAACATAATTCTAATGTGAACAGATTAAAAACATGCCATTTACGGTTTTAAAGCATTAAAGGCGGTAACAGACTTTTTCTTCTTTTTTAAACCCCTCCCCGGCTCCACTTAGCTCTATGAGGATGACAAGCACTATCCACACAGGCTCACAACACCTTTTAATAACAGTCAATGATAACAAAAATCCAAATAATTTAAAAAATGTTATGAAGTCTATCTAATAAATTATTCAATGCATGCATATAACCCATGCAATAAATTTAATTGGCTTATTAAATGAAGCGTCTACTAAATTACAATATAAGTTAACAGTAAACTAACACGTTTGCGAGAAATAAATCATAAAATACACGTAAATAGCGCATGTAAGAAATTAAATGGATTAAACGCGAAAAAAATAACTATTTATTAAGAGGGAATGAAAAAAAAGGTACGTGTCAAATTGGATATTAAAGAATCTGTGGTGAAAATGAATTAATAGAATATCTACAATGAGTACTATAAAATCACAAAGGAGAATACAATAATCAGAGAGAGTTCATGCCATCATGAAGAAAGTGCATGCCAAGTTGAGCATTGAAAATAATCGAAACACAGGGAGACGTTATTCAAACAACCTATCATGGCATTTATAATATTATCTACAGTAAAGTAGAACATGCTTCGCTTGAGCATGTGTTCAAAAAACTAAACTAGTCATTATTTTCAGGCTGCAATTTTTCACTTCGGTCATGATGAATACTCTCGGTTTACAGTCTAAACCCTTTATTTTCAAACCTTAGCTTTTCTTATTCATTCCTAGCCCTTTCATTTTCAGTCATTATTTGCCAAAAGGACGCAAACATGAGTAGGGCCTCCAAACATGCATTAGCGGAAGCTATGAGCGTTTCTTGCTTTTCTTACTAGGCAGCGACTAAGCTATAAGAAAGTTTAGCCCATTTATAAATGAAACAATAGAGGAAGGCCATGCATGCAGAAACAATAGCAATCACGATGGTCAAAACATGTATCTCCCACGGCTCGAACCTGGGACCTTCCGCGTGTTAGGCGGACGTGATAACCACTACACCATAGATACGTAGTAAAAGTGAGTTTTCCAAGAGATCTAGCTTATTTTTATGCCCAATCCCGACGGTTAAAACATGGCTCTATCAGGGCTCGAACCTGGGACCTTCTACACCCTAGATACGTGCACGGCCAAAGAAGTCCAACTTTTCAGCCCCACATTCATTTAATTTAAGAATTAAAAGCAGTGGTTATTAAAATTAATTCCGTTGTACCTACCAGTGCTCGAACTTGGGACCTTCCGCGTGTAACGCGGACGTGATAACCACTACACCATAGATACGTAGCAAAAGTGAGTTTTCCAAGAGATCTAGCTTATTTTTATGCCCAATATCGACGGTTAAAACATGTCTCTATCAGGGCTCGAACCTGGGACATTCCGCGTGTTAGGCGGACGTGATAACCACTACACCATAGATACCTGCAAGACCAAAGAAGTCCAACTTTTCAGCCTCACATTAATTTAACTTAAGAATTAAAAGCAGAGGTTATTAAAATTAATTTCGTTGTATCTACCAGGGCTCGAAACTGGGACCTTCCACGTGCAAGGCGGACGTGATAACCACTACACCATAGTTACGTAGTAATAGTGAGTTTTCCAAGATATCTAGCTTATTTTTATGCCCAATCACGATGGTAAAAATATGTATCTATCAGGGCTCGAACATAGGACATCCCGCGTGTTAGGCGCACGTTATAACCACTACACCATAGATAGGTAGTAGTAGTGGGTTTTCCAATAGATGTAGCTTATTTTTATGCCCAATCACGATGGTCAAAACATGTATCTCCCACGGCTCGAACCTGGGACCTTCCGCGTGTTAGGCGGACGTGATAACCACTACACCATAGATACAAAGTAAAAGTGAGTTTTCCAAGAGATCTAGCTTATTTTTATGCCCAATATCGACGGTTAAAACATGCATCTATCAGGGCTCGAACGTGGGACATCCCACGTGTTAAACGGACGTGATAACCACTACACCATAGATACGTAGTAAAAGTGAGTTTTCCAAGAGATCTAGCTTATTCTAATGTCCAATCACGATGGTCAAAACATGTATCAACCACGGCTCGAACCTGGATATGAAACTTGCCGTTGGTAGCTTCTAATATCTGGGATTTGATCATTTGCTGTTATAAGCTTCTTATATATGGAATTTGATCACCTGCCGTTGGTTGTTTCTAATATCTGGGATTTCATCACCTGCCGTTCGCGGCTTCTAATATTTGCGATTTCATCACCTGCCGTTAGTGGCTTCTTATAACTTGTATTTGAAACCTGCCGTTGGTGGCTTCTAATATCTGGGATTTGATCACCTGCCGTTATTAGCTTCTAATATCAGGGATTAGTCACCTGTCGTTAAAGGCTTCTTATATCTGGGATTTCATCACCTGCCGTTGGCGGCTTCTTATATCTTGTACTTGAAACCTGCCGTTGGGGGCTGCTAATATCCGGCATTTGGAAACGGCTGTTTGGGACTGCTAATATCTGGTATTTGAAACCTGCAGTTGGGGGCTGCTAATATTTTGGATATGAAACTTGCCGTTGGGGTCTGGAAATATCTGGGATTTGATGCCTGCCGTTGATGGCTTCTAATATCTGGGATTTGATCACCTGCCGTTATTAGCTTCTAATATCTGGGATAAGTCACCTGTCGTTATAGGCTTCTAATATCTGGGATTAGTCACCTGTCGTTATAGGCTTCTAATATCTGGGATTTGATCACCTGTCGTTGGCGGCTTCTAATATCTGGGATTCTATCACCTGCCGTTGGCGGCTTCTAATATTTGGGATTTCATCGCCTGCCGTTGGTGGCTTCTTATATCTTGTATTTGAAACCTGCCGTTGGGGGCTGCTAATATCCGGCATTTAGAAACGGCTGTTTGGGGCGGCTGGTATTTTAAACCTGACGTTGGAGGCTCTAATATCTGGGATTTGAAACCTGCCGTTGGGGGCTGCATATATCTTCGATTTGTAATCTGCCGTTGGGGGCTGCATATATCCTCGATTTGATACCTGCCGTTGTGGGCTGCTAATAACTTGGATATGAAACTTGCCGTTGGGGACTAGGAAAATCTGGGATTTGAAACTTGCCGTTAGGGTCTTCTTATATCTTGGATATGATCACTCGTTGTTGGGGGCTTTTAATATCTGACATTTGATCACCTGCCGTTGGTTGTTTTTAATATTTGGCATTTGATCACCTGCCGTTGGTAGCTTCTAATATCTGGGAATTGATACCTGCCGTTTTTAGTTTCTAATATCTGGGATTAGTCACCTGTCGTTATATGCTTCTAATATCTGGGATTTGAAACCTGCCGTTGGCGGGTTCTAATATCTTGTATTTGAAACCTGCCGTTGGTGGCTTCTTATATCTTGTATTTGAAACCTGCCGTTGGGGGCTGCTAATATCCGGCATTTGGAAACTGCTGTTTGGTGCTGCTAATATCTGGTATTTGAAACCTGCTGTTGGGGGCTGCTAATATCTTGGATATAAAACTTGCCGTTGGTGGCTTCTAATACCTGGGATTTAATCACCTGCCGTTATTAGCTTCTAATATCTGAGATTAGTCACCTGTCGCTATAGGCTTGTAATATCTGGGATTTTATCACCTGCCGTTGGCGGCTTCTAATATTTAGGATTTCATCGCCTGCCGTTGATGGCTTCTTATAACTTGCATTTGAAACCTGCCGTTGGGGGCTGCATATATTTTCGATTTGTAATCTGCCGTTGGGGGCTGCATATATCCTCGATTTGATACCTGCCGTTGAGGGCTGCTAATAACTTGGATATGAAACTTGCCGTTGGGGACTAGGAAAATCTGGGATTTGAAACTTGCCGTTGTGGTCTTCTTATATCTTGGATATGATCACTCGTTGTTGGGGGCTTCTTATATCTTGGATATGATCACTCGTTGTTGGGGGCTTTTAATATCTGACATTTGATCACCTGCCGTTGGTTGTTTCTAATATCTGGCATTTGATCCTTGCCGTTGGTAGCTTCTAATATCTGGGAATTGATAACTGCCGTTTTTAGCTTCTAATATCTGGGAATTGATAACTGCCGTTTTTAGTTTCTTATATCTGGGATTTGACATTTGCCGTTATAAGCTTCTAATATCTGGCATTAGTCACCTGTCGTTATATGCTTCTAATATCTGGGATTTGAAACCTGCCGTTGGCGGGTTCAAATATCTTGTATTTGAAACCTGCCGTTGGTGGCTTCTTATATCTTGTATTTGAAACCTGCCGTTGGGGGCTGCTAATATCCTGCATTTGGAAACTGCTGTTTGGTGCTCCTAATATCTGGTATTTGAAACCTGCTGTTGGGGGCTGCTAATATCTTGGATATAAAACTTGCCGTTGGTGGCTTCTAATATCTGGGACTTGATACCTGCCGTTGGTGGCTTCTAATATCTAAGATTTGTAATCTGCCGTTGGGGGCTGCATATATCCTCGATTTGATACCTGCCGTTTTTAGCTTCTAATATCTGGGATTTGATAACTGCCGTTTTTAGCTTCTAATATCTGGGATTAGTCACCTGTCGTTATTGGCTTGTAATATCTGGCATTTGATCACCTGCCGTTGGTTGTTTCTAATCTCTGGGATTTGATACCTGCCGTTATTGGCTTCTAATATCTGGGATTTGAAACCTGCCGTTGGTGGCTTCTAATATCTGGTATTGAAACCTGCCGTTGGGGGCATCTAATATTTTGGATATAAAACTTGCCGTTGGGGTCTGGAAATATCTGGGAATTGATGCCTGCCGTTGGTAGCTTCTAATATCTGGGAATTGATACCTGCCGTTTTTAGCTTCTAATATCTGGGATTTGATACCTGCCGTTTTTAGCTTCTAATATCTGGGATTTGATCATTTGCCGTTATTGGCTTCTAATATCTGGGATTTGATCATTTGCCGTTATTGGCTTCTATTATCTGGGATTTGAAACCTGCCGTTGGCGGGTTCTAATATCTGGGATTTGAAACCTGCCGTTGGCGGGTTCTAATATCTGGGATTTGATACCTGCCGTTATTAGCTATTATCTCGGATTAGTCACCTGTCGTTATAGGCTTGTAATATCTGGGATTTTATCACCTGCCGTTGGCGGCTTCTAATATTTGGGATTTCATCGCCTGCCGTTGATGGCTTCTTATATCTTGTATATGAAACCTGCCGTTGGGGGCTGCTAATATCCGGCATTTGGAAAAGGCTGTTTGGGGCTTCTTATATCTTGTATTTGAAACCTGCCGTTGGGGGCTGCTAATATCCGGCTTTTGGAAACGGCTGTTTGGGGCTTCTTATATCTTGTATTTGAAACCTGCCGTTGGGGGCTGCTAATATCCGGCATTTGGAAACGGCTGTTTGGGGCTTCTTATATCTTGTATTTGAAACCTGCCGTTGGGGCTGCTAATATCCGGCTTTTGGAAACGGCTGTTTGGGGCTTCTTATATCTTGTATTTGAAACCTGCCGTTGGGGGCTGCTAATATCCGGCATTTGGAAACGGCTGTTTGGGGCTTCTTATATCTTGTATTTGAAACCTGCCGTTGGGGGCTGCTAATATCCGGCATTTGGAAACGGCTGTTTGGGGCTGCTAATATCTGGTATTTTAAACCTGACGTGTTGGAGGCTCAAATATCTGGGATTTGTAATCTGCCGTTGAAGCCTGCATATATCCTCGATTTGATACCTGCCGTTGAGGGCTGCTAATATCTGGGATTTGAAACTTTCCGTTGGGGGTTAGGAATATCTGGGATTTGAAACTTGCCGTTGGGGTCTTCTTATAACTTGGATATGATCACTCGTTGTTGGGGGCTTTTATTATCTGGCATTTGATCACCTGCCGTTGGTTGTTTCTAATATCTTGGATTTGATAACCAGCCGTTGCGGGCATCTAATATTTTGGATATGAAACTTGCCATTGGGGTCTGGAAATATCTGGGAATTGATGCCTGCCGTTGGTAGCTTCTAATATCTGGGAATTGATACCTGCCGTTTTTAGCTTCTAATATCTGGGATTTGATCATTTGCCGTTATTGGCTTCTAATATCTGGGATTTGATCATTTGCCGTTATTGGCTTCTAATATCTGGGATTTGATCATTTGCCGTTATTGGCTTCTAATATCTGGGATTTGAAACCTGCCGTTGGCGGGTTCTAATATCTGGGATTTCAAAACCTGCCGTTGGCGGCTTCTAATATTTGGGATTTCATCACCTGCCGTTGGTGGCTTCTTATATCTTGTATTTGAAACCTGCCGTTGGGGGCTTCTTATACCTTATATTTGAAACCTGCCGTTGGGGGCTGCTAATATCTGGCATTTGGAAACGGCTGTTTGGGGCTTCTAATATCTGGTATTGAAACCTGCCGTTGGGGGCTGCTAATATTTTGGATATGAAACTTGCCGTTGGGGTCTGGAAATATCTGGGAATTGATGCCTGCCGTTGGTAGCTTCTAATATCTGGGAATTGATACCTGCCGTTTTTAGCTCCTAATATCTGGGATTTGATACCTGCCGTTTTTAGCTTCTAATATCTGGGATTAGTCACCTGTCGTTATTGGCTTGTAATATCTGGGATTTCATCACCTGCCGTTGGTGGCTTCTTATATCTTGTATTTGAAACCTGCCGTTGGTGGCTTCTTATATCTTGTGTTTGAAACCTGCCGTTGGGGGCTGCTAATATCCGGCATTTGGAAACGGCTGTTTGGGGCTTCTAATATCTGGGAATTGATACCTGCCGTTTTTTGCTTTTAATATCTGGGATTTGATACCTGCCGTTATAAGCTATTATCTGGGATTAGTCACCTGTCGTTATAGGCTTGTAATATCTGGGATTTTATCACCTGCCGTTGGCGGCTTCTTATATTTGGGATTTCATCGCCTGCCGTTGATGGCTTCTTATATCTTGTATATGAAACCTGCCGTTCGGGGCTGCTAATATCCGGCATTTGGAAACGGCTGTTTGGGGCTTCTTATATCTTGTATTTGAAACCTGCCGTTGGGGGCTGCTAATATCCGGCATTTGGAAACGGCTGTTTGGGGCTTCTTATATCTTGTATTTGAAACCTGCCGTTGGGGGCTGCTAATATCCGGCATTTGGAAACGGCTGTTTGGGGCTTCTTATATCTTGTATTTGAAACCTGCCGTTGGTGGCTTCTTATATCTTGTGTTTGAAAACTGCCGTTGGGGGCTGCTAATATCCGGCATTTGGAAACGGCTGTTTGGGGCTTCTAATATCTGGGAATTGATACCTGCCGTTTTTTGCTTTTAATATCTGGCATTTGATCACCTGCCGTTGGTTGTTTCTAATATCTGGGATTTGATTACCAGCCGTTGGTGGCTTCTAATATCTGGTATTGAAACCTGCCGTTGGGGGCATCTAATATTTTGGATATGAAACTTGCCGTTGGGGTCTGGAAATATCTGGGAATTGATGACTGCCGTTGGTAGCTTCTAATATCTGGGAATTGATACCTGCCGTTTTTAGCTTCTAATCTCTGGGATTTGATACCTGCCGTTTGTAGCTTCTAATATCTGGGATTTGATTATTTGCCGTTATTGGCTTCTAATATCTGGGATTTGAAAGCTGCCGTTGGCGGCTTAAAATATTTGGTATTTCATCACCTGCCGTTGGTGGCTTCTTATATCTTGTATTTCAAACCTGCCGTTGGTAGCTTCTTATATCACATATTTGAAACCTGCCGTTGGGGGCTGCTAATATCCGGCATTTGGAAACGGCTGTGTGGGGCTGCTAATATCTGGTAATTGAAACCTGCCGTTGGGGGCTGCTAATATTTTGGATATGAAACTTGCCGTTGGGGTCTGGAAATATCTGGGAATTGATGCCTGCCGTTGATAGCTTCTAATATCTGGGAATTGATACCTGCCGTTTTTAGCTCCTAATATCTGGGATTTGATACCTGCCGTTTTTAGCTTCTAATATCTGGGATTAGTCACCTGTCGTTATTGGCTTGTAATATCTGGGATTTCATCACCTGCCGTTGGTGGCTTCTTATATCTTGTATTTGAAACCTGCCGTTGGTGGCTTCTTATATCTTGTGTTTGAAACCTGCCGTTGGGGGCTGCTAATATCCGGCATTTGGAAACGGCTGTTTGGGGCTTCTAATATCTGGGAATTGATACCTGCCGTTTTTTGCTTTTAATATCTGGGATTTGATACCTGCCGTTATAAGCTATTATCTGGGATTAGTCACCTGTCGTTATAGGCTTGTAATATCTGGGATTTTATCACCTGCCGTTGGCGGCTTCTTATATTTGGGATTTCATCGCCTGCCGTTGATGGCTTCTTATATCTTGTATATGAAACCTGCCGTTCGGGGCTGCTAATATCCGGCATTTGGAAACGGCTGTTTGGGGCTTCTTATATCTTGTATTTGAAACCTGCCGTTGGGGGCTGCTAATATCCGGCATTTGGAAACGGCTGTTTGGGGCTTCTTATATCTTGTATTTGAAACCTGCCGTTGGTGGCTTCTTATATCTTGTGTTTGAAAACTGCCGTTGGGGGCTGCTAATATCCGGCATTTGGAAACGGCTGTTTGGGGCTTCTAATATCTGGGAATTGATACCTGCCGTTTTTTGCTTTTAATATCTGGCATTTGATCACCTGCCGTTGGTTGTTTCTAATATCTGGGATTTGATTACCAGCCGTTGGTGGCTTCTAATATCTGGTATTGAAACCTGCCGTTGGGGGCATCTAATATTTTGGATATGAAACTTGCCGTTGGGGTCTGGAAATATCTGGGAATTGATGCCTGCCGTTGGTAGCTTCTAATATCTGGGAATTGATACCTGCCGTTTTTAGCTTCTAATCTCTGGGATTTGATACCTGCCGTTTGTAGCTTCTAATATCTGGGATTTGATCATTTGCCGTTATTGGCTTCTAATATCTGGGATTTGAAAGCTGCCGTTGGCGGCTTCTAATATTTGGTATTTCATCACCTGCCGTTGGTGGCTTCTTATATCTTGTATTTCAAACCTGCCGTTGGTAGCTTCTTATATCACATATTTGAAACCTGCCGTTGGGGGCTGCTAATATCCGGCATTTGGAAACGGCTGTTTGGGGCTGCTAATATCTGGTATTTTAAACCTGACGTTGGGGGCTGCTAATATTTTGGATATGAAACTTGCCGTTGGGGTCTGGAAATATCTGGGAATTGATGCCTGCCGTTGGGGTCTGGAAATATCTGGGAATTGATGCCTGCCGTTGGTAGCTTCTAATATCTGGGAATTGATACCTGCCGTTTTTAGCTTCTAATATCTGGGATTTGATACCTGCCGTTTTTAGCTTCTAATATCTGGGATTTGATCATTTGCCGTTGTAAGCTTGAGAGCTGGGATAAGTCACCTGTCGTTATGGGCTTGTAATATCTGGGATTTTATCTCCTGCCGTTGGCGGCTTCTAATATTTGGGATTTCATCGCCTGCCGTTGGTGGCTTCTTATATCTTGTATTTGAAACCTGCCGTTGGGGGCTGCTAATATCCGGCATTTGAAAACGGCTGTTTGGGGCTGCTAATATCTGGTATTTTAAACCTGACGTTGGAGGTTCTAATATCTGGGATTTGAAACCTGCCGTTGGGGGCTGCATATATCCTCGATTTGATACCTGCCGTTGAGGGCTGCTAATATCTGGGATTTGAAACTTGCCGTTGGGGGTTAGGAATATCTGGGATTTGATACCTGCCGTTGAGGGCTGCTAATATCTGGGATTTGAAACTTGCCGTTGGGGGTTAGGAATATCTGGGATTTGAAAGTTGCCGTTTGGGTCTTCTTATATCTTGGATATGATCACTCGTTGTTGGGGGCTTTTAATATCTGACATTTGATTACCTGCCGTTGGTAGCTTCTAATATCTGTTATTTGAAACCTGCCGTTGGGGGCTGCTAATATTTTGGGTATGAAACTTGCCGTTGGGGTCTGGAAATATCTGGGAATTGATGCCTTCCGTTGGTAGCTTCTAATATCTGGGATTTGATCACCTGCCGTTATTAGCTTCTAATATCTGGGATTAGTCACCTGTCGTTATAGGCTTCAAATATCTGGGATTTGATCATCTGCCGTTGGGGCTGCTAATATCTAGTATTTGGAAACTGCTGTTTGGGGCTGCTAATATCTTGTATTTGGAAACTGCTGTTTGGGGCTGCTAATATCTGGTATTTGCAACCTGCTGTTGGGGGCTGCTAATATCTTGGATATAAAACTTGCCGTTGGGAGCTGGAAATATCTGGGATTTGATGCCTGCCGTTGGTGGCTTCTAATATCTGGGATTAGTCACCTGTCGTTATAGGCGCCTGTCTCGTAAACAGGAGATCATGAGTTCGATTCTCGTCGAAGCCTCCTGGTTGTGATACTTGCACTTGTTTTCGTAGCTATTAAATTTAAAAAACTAAAAATAATATCTGCTTGAGATATGAATATGTGCAAACAATAGTGTATAAGTGCAAATGATTTAAATTACTGAAATATTCAGCATTAATCTCACTACGCAACATGGGCTCCGTTGCTTAGTGGTTAAAGCGCATGTCTTGTAAACAGGAGATCAAGAGTTCGATTCTCGTCGGAGCCTCGTTGTTATGATACTTGAACTAGTTTTCGTAGCTATTAAATTTTGAAAAACTAAAAATAATAGTTGCTTGAGATCTGCATTAATGAAATAAATAGGGTAAAACCGCGAAGGAGTTGATATAGTAAAATTACTGAAATATTCAGCATTAATCTCGCTTCGGAACCAGGGCTCCGTGGCTTAGTGGTTAAAGCGCCTGTCTCGTAAACAGGAGATCATGAGTTCGATTCTCGTCGGAGCCTCGTTGTTATGATACTTGAACTAGTTTTAGTAGCTATTAAATTTTGAAAAACTAAAAATAATAGTTGTTTGAGATATGCATTAATGCAAACAATAGGGTAAAACTACGAAGGAGTTAATTTAGTAAAATTACTGAAATATTCAGCATTCTTCTCGCTTCGGAACCAGGGCTCCGTGGCTTAGTGGTTAAAGCGCCTGTCTCGTAAACAGGAGATAATGAGTTCTGCTCTCGTCGGAGCCTCGTTGTTATGATACTTGAACTAGTTTTAGTAGCTATTAAATTTTGAAAAACTAAAAATAATAGTTGTTTGAGATATGCATTAATGCAAACAATAGGGTAAAACTGCGAAGGAGTTAATTTAGTAAAATTACTGAAATATTCAGCATTAATCTCGCTTCGGAACCAGGGCTCCGTGGCTTAGTGGTCACAGCGCTTGTCTTGTAAACAGGACATCATGAGTTCGATTCTCGTCGGTGCCTCGTTGTTATGATACTTGAACTAGTTTTCGTAGCTATTAAATTTTGAAAAACTAAAAATAATAGTTGCTTGAGATCTGCATTAATGCAAACAATAGGCTAAAATTGCGAAGGAGTTAATTTAGTAAAGTTACTGCCCCCGAAATCCACGAGCAGCAAAATTCTTTGACGAAGCGAATGAAGCCTTCTAAATCGCATTCATAGTCTCCCCTTCTCTCGGTAGTTCTGTACAACAAAAGAAATTCTAAATCTCGCTGCGGGGGGCAGCCGACCAGTTTTACCTTTGCCCTTCGTTCCGCCAGTCTTTATACCAGCATAGAAAGAAAACTTCTACATAGTATGAGAAGTTCACAGTTTAGCCTATACCCAGATAGGGTGCCCTCTAAGAATTAAGTATTGAAGCTGTCTAAATTTGAAATTTTTCTGGTGCAGCTCTTTTATTAGTGGACGGATTTAATTGAAAATTATTTTAATCGATACAGCTCAAAATTGTCTTTCGAATGACATATTGGACAGAACATTAGGAATTGAATTGTAAGAGTTGGACTCGAATAACCACATCCAAAACTTCACAGGCGGGAAAAAATATTCTGACTTAAATATTGAGTTTAAAATAATGAAAATTATTTTAATCGTTACGAGAAGGTTTGAACTATAAGTCAGTATAATTTTATCCGTATAGGGCTATTATTTTGGGGACTGGAGTCGAACTAAAACGGGCTATTTTGATTAGTCTTCAGTTGTCTTCCCCCTTAATCGGGAATGGATGGGATTTGGAAACAACGGATGGGGAGATTGATTAAAGGCCGACTTCCATCGAAAAGAGTTCTGGCGAACTGAAAACCGAGCATCGAGTCTAACAATGGAGCGACCGTGTCCATTTTCGAATCACCGCTGGGGTAAAAGATGGAAGGGTTCTAGCTAACTGAAAGCCGTGCTATGTGGTTCTAGCGAACTGAAGATACACAATACAGAATTTCCTTCAGGGCAAAGTAAAAATTCGAGAGGAAATAAATTCAAAAGGAAATTCTGTATTGTGTATCTTCAGTTCGCTAGAACCATATTGCACGGCTTTCAGTTAGCCAGAACGCTTCCAACTTTTGACCCAGCGGGGCTTCGAAAATCGGCACGGTCGCTTCATTGTTAGTCTCGATGCTCAGCTTTTCAGATCGCTAGAACCCTTTTCGGTGGAAGTCGGCCATGGGTGGAATTGGTAAACAAAAATGGTATGGGAATGCCGGGCCGTTAAGAGGGTGGGCCAATTCGGTCAGCACCTTCCAACGGCCCGGGACGAGTATAGAGAGCAGTCAATTTAGTCAATTTCCCGTAGCCCAGAAACTCTCTCGACGGCCCTGAATAATAACGTTTTAAACTGAAATGCAGCTCTCTACATCTCACTAATAGCAGCATTTCATCTATTGTAACGTAGAAATGATAACAGGGAGTTGGTATCTAGTCAAATCAATCTGAAGTTAGGCAGCCTCATGATGCGATTAAAAAAGATTGACGCATCCGTATCTACTCGAATACCCCCTAACTCGTGATGAGCAATACCTTCTTAGTGAAAACATTGTAAACCGTAGTGGCAAATTAAGGGTTGTTGATTGCTTACTGAAAGAATTAAAGAAGAGAGGGCAAAAAGTAAGTTCGAGTGACCGGTGGTGCGCGAGTCCCGTTTTTTTTTCAGTTTCGAGCCGCGAGTCCGAGTATCAAAACTAATTTCATATCGAGTATCAAGTATCTATAACGAAGCTATTCAATTATCTAATAATAGCTGTTACCCGCGCCGTCGCTCGCGTGTAATTAGAACTTCCATTAAAATGTTTTTAAGGAGCGAAGGCACTCGGCGTTGCCCGTCAGCCCGTCGGGACATTTTTTTTATTACTTTTCACGCGGACATTATTCCATAAAGAAGGGTTTTTTTGAAGTTTTTGACCGCCATTTAAAAAGATGGCAACAAATCGAACCCAAAAGCCCGTCTATAGGTTAGAGGAAACCAGTGTACTAAATATTTGCGAAATCGGTTGAAACGCGAAGACTTTGTTGAATAGAGAAGATTTTTTTATACTTCTAGGCGCCATTTATTAAGATGGTGGCAGATTGGAAAAATCTTTCTTAGTATGTTCCCGCAAATTTTCAGCCTTCTAGGGCAAGCGGTTTGGGCTGGGCGTTAATTATCAGTCAGTCAGGACTTTGATTTATAAAGATATAGATCTTAGTAGTTCAAAAGATCGTTAGTTATTGATTAATTAAACATTAAACGGGTTATTTTCAAAATAAATGCTAATGAGCTCATGGTCGAGTATTTAGGAAGTTAAAAAGCTACTCGCATCTTTTACGAGTGTCTCAATATGTTGTTATCGAGTCGAGTTCTCGCGCACCACTCGTGTTAAGAGTCCAAATTTTGTTTGTTGGATAACTTCATGAACTTTGTATCATTTAACTGGCAGGTTTTTATATTTTCTCAAATGACGATACTACTCGATATTTTGCACGACTATTGCGTCACGCGTGAATACAAATTTTGTCGCTTGGACAGGATAATGTCGTTAAAGGATCGCGCCGAGAACATCAGCCAGTTTGAAAATGATCCTGAGAAGTTCGTATTGCTTATAAGTACGCGTGCTTTTGGATTGGATATTAATTTGGCCATAGCAGACACTGAGATTATTATTGATTCCGATTAGGTGAGTGTATTCGTTTAAACCCGCGCCTGCCATAATTTAATTAAAACTTATTTCCTTTCAATTATTGTCACGAAAAGACTCCGCAGCGCCATTTGCAAGCCCAAGATCGTTGTCACTGCTTTGAGCAGACTAAACCCCTGATAGTTTATCGTATTGTGACTAGCAACTCGATAGACGAGAAGGTTGTGATTCGTGCTAATGCCAAGCCAAAGCACGAGAACGTGATTAGGATGATAAGTATACTCCGTGTATTGTATTGGACGCGACGTTTCTTGTTACAAATTAAGGCGACTCAGATAGCTACTGTGTACTTAATTACACACTCTACTACTCGCGTGTCCAGTTCAATTAAATTATTTTCCTTTCAAAATATAATCCTACATTTAGTATTCGTATTTGTTTCGCAGGGCGTCTCAGAGGCAAAAAAAAATACAAAAGATCTGATAGTCGAGTATTTAGGAGAACTACTTAAATCTATGGATAAGCGAGAGTCAGAATTGCCAGCGCAAGAAGGACAAATCTTTACGGAAGAACAATTAGAAATGTTAATGGACAGATCTTTCAGCTAGTGAACGTCCCGATCAGAACCAAGACCGTTACTTAAAGACATAAATACGGAGACCGTAACTGTTGAGGTTAAAACGGAGTTCTTAATACATAATTTCTTTTTTTCTTACCTGTTTTGTACTTGTAGAGTTATATCATAGAGTTACGTCATTTTAGCCATGTATTTTTTATAAGCTCTTATCAGTTTTTTATGACCTAAAACAATGTATATAAATGGAGATCATTTCAATTAGAAGGCAGACGTAATCTGACCGCTATCAATGTAACATCGAGGACAATAAACTGTGTTATTCTAAATTAAGTAAACCTCTCGGTGTAATCGAGTATCAACCCTAACAATGGCGACGGAGTCTTAAAAACTATCTCGTGGGCACCAACAGCATCAATTCCGCGTCAACATTTTCTTCACCGCGGACATGGCTTCTTCGTCCATCGGACAGTTTCCCCCATTCGACGCCAATACCGAACAATGGACCATCTACTCGGAACGTTTGGAGCTGTTCTTTATAGCGCATGGCATCAAGGAAAACAACCAGCCGACTGCCGCGGCCTCAGACAACCTGGCCATCGCAGAACAAAAGCGGGCCATCTTACTCACGGTATTCGGCACAACAACTTACATTCTCCTCCGAAGTATATTTGCTCTTGCCCGACCTCAAGATAAAACATACGCCGAGATCACGGCCTTGCTGACACAACACTTTGAACCCATGCCGACGGAAATAGTAGAACGCTATAAATTCTACAAACGAGATCGGGAGCCTGGGGAATCAGTAGCGTCATACGTGGCGGCGCTTCGCAAGAAGGCCGAATTTTGCAACTTCGATTCCACACTGGACACCATGCTACGAGACCGTATAGTATGCGGTATCAACAACGACAACATGCAGAAACAACTTCTGGCCGTCAAGCAACTCGACTTACAAAAAACCATCAGCACTGTCCAGGCGTTAGGAACGATCGAACACGACGCTAAGGAACTTAAAGGATCCAACCATGCCGACGCCGACATCAACAACCTGTCTCACTATCAACCACCACCACGTCGGGGTACGTCGAAGTCTCGAAGCACGCCTGACCAAAGACCGAACCGTAACCATCACCGAATGCCGCCTACCAAACCGTGTATTCGCTGCAGCAGTACAAGACACCCAGAAAGGGAATGTCCATATATATCTTATACTTGTCGAGGATTCGGAACCAGAGGGCATCTGGATAAAGCTTGCCGAAAAAGAGACGCACTCTCACGCACCAATCGCATCGCAGGGTCCCTGACATCCCAACCAAACCAAGGACACACACATCACATCCGAGACAACGACGAAGATACGAACGATCCGCAGTACCACCCCATCCACGCGGCGACATCATATGCGCCGCATACAGAATACGACATGTTCTTCATTGAAGAATTCAGTATCATGACATCAGAACACTTCGTTCATAATCTATCACCAAGCTCAACAACCCATTGGACGACGCGGCGAAGTCATCCGCCACCAGCCATCGAAATCAGTTGCATGGTCAACAACGCTCCGATGTCATTCCTACTCGACACAGGATCCGGATATAGCATCATCTCAGAGGTCCATTTACCACAGCTACGCCACAGTGGGCCGATATCTCCAAGCCCCGTACGCTTATCCGGATATACAGGTCATCCTTTGAGCATCAAAGGCGAGATTAACGTCAACGTCGAGTATAACAATACAACATTAGTTCTACCCCTGCTCATCGCCCGAGGTCAAGCTAAGAACGTCATGGGACGCGAATGGATCTTTTCCAAATTCGGAATACTCACTCGTCCCGACGACATCGTGCACAATTTGGAATCCCCCACCGGTCCCCTAAACACCTTACTGGATAAATACGAAGAGTTGTTCTCCCCTGGCATGGGATGTTTAAAAAACGTCAAGGTCAAACTACAAATACGTAGCAACGCGCCAACACCCCGTTTCCACAAAGCCAGACCGGTGCCGTATCATCTCAAGGAAAAAGTGGAAAAGGAACTTAACAGACTAGAAGTTGCAGGTATAATCACTCAAGTACCATACGCAGAGTTCGCAACACTAATTGTTTCAATCCTGAAGAAAAACAACGATGTACGGATATGCGGCGATTATAAAGTCACCACGAACAAGTTAATAGACACCGAACGTTATCCACTGCGAAAGGTCGATGACATCTTCGCACGGCGCACCAGCTGTCGTGTTTACGCACGCATCGACATGAGAATGCATACAATCAACTAGAATTACACGAAGACTCTCGCAAATACGTCGTTATCAACACAACAAAAGGATTATACCAATACAACCGATAGCCGTTCGGCATATCATCATCATCGGCGTTGTTTCAACGACACATGGAAATATTACTTCAGAGCCATCATTGCATCGCACCATTCCAAGACGACGTCCTCGTAGGCGGTACATCAGCAGAGAATCTTCTATCAAAATTGGACAAACTCTTCTCAACGTTCGCCCAAGCCGGACTCAAGCTAAACAAGGAGAAATGCCAATTTATCAAAACATCGATAGACTTCCTTGGATACCGCCTCGAAGCCAAGGGCCTCCATCCACAAGAACAAAAGCTCACCGCCATCAAGGACGCACCGGCACCTCAGAACGTAAATGAACTCCGGTCCTTCCTCGGACTCGTAAACTACATCGCACGTTTCATCTCCAACGCAGCGACACTGCTGGCTCCGTTATATGCATTATTAAAAGAATCGACTCCATGGGAATGGTCACAAGTACAGCAAGACACTTTCGACAAGGCAAAAAATGCTCTACAATCCTCGGATCTCCTTGTACTGTTCGACCCCAGGAAAGAAGTTCTCCTTGCATGCGATGCATCCCCAGTTGGACTAGGCGCCGTGATATCGCACATTGTGGACGGCGTCGAAAGGCCGATAGCCGTCGCCTCACGCACTCTAACAGCTGCCGAAACCAATTACGCGCAAATCGAACGGGAAGCCTGTCGATAATCTTCGGAGTCACTCGTTTCAGAGATTTTTTACTCGGAAAACAATTCACCCTAGTCACGGACCTTAAGCCGTTAATAGCTATTTTTTCCGAAAGCAGACTTATTCCAGCAACTGCGGCAGATCGCCTTCAACGTTGGGCCTTAATCCTCGCAGCGTACGACTACAAGATCGTACACAAAAGGGGCATCATCCTAGCAACGCAGACGCCCTCAGCCGTTTACCCCTCAAAACACCCGAGACGGAACCGCCGTTTCCTACGGAATTAGTCTTTCTGCTCCGCGGAGGGCCGGATGGCCGTATCGACGTTCACGATGTTGGAAAAGCCACACAAGAAAACCCCATTCTATCGCTCGCGATCAAGTACACGAGACAGGGTTGGCCAAACAACAATGCCCAACTTCATCCAGCCATCCGGATGTATCACAGGCGCGCCATGGAACTTTCAACCGCAGACAACATCTTACTAATCGGAAATAAGGTCGTCGTGCCGGAATCGCTGCGACCAAAACTAATGAACGAGCTTCACAGTAACCATCAAGGTTTGAGAGCCATGAAAGAAGTGGCTAGATCGAAGATATGGTGGCCCGGCATCGACCAGGATCTTCTAAACCTATCCCGATCATGCCAGACATGCAGGAAACATGCACCCCTGCCACCCCAACAATACTCACCATGGCCACAAGAATCCGTCCCTTGGCAAAGGGTACACATAGATTTCGCCGGTCCAATCGAGGGTCAATACCTGCTCATCACGGTTGACGCCTACTCCAAATGGATGGAAATCGACATCACGACGTCAACGTCATCATCCACGGTTATACGATGCCTTCGTCAACACATGGCACGTTTTGGTATAATGCGAAAACTGGTTTCCGACAACGCGACGTCCTTCACCATTGAAGAATTCAAGTCTTTCACTGAAAGAAACGGAGTCGAGCATCTGACGACCCCACCGTACCACCCTCCGTCGAACGGTCAAGCGGAAAGAGCCGTAAGAACGGTCAAAACTGAGCTTGGAAAACTCACGGACGACCTGGCAGCACAACGCGAGGCGGTAAGAAACGGTCTCTCCACTCATACTGAAGGTTCTCTGGAAACCAGGATAGCAAGAATCCTGATAAACTACAGAAGAACCCCCGTGAACGGCGGCCCATCACCTGCACGAGCCATGCTAAACCCGTACATATGTACTCGTCTGAACCTGTTGCACCCACGACACGCTGTCCCAGTATCAAAGAACACCGACGAGCCGCCAGGTCGAAACGTATACGCGAGGAATTTTGGCAAGGGAGAACGATGGGTCCAGGGACACATTATAAAGCGGTTGGGAAGAATGCTATACCAAATCCAGACAGCATCAGGATGAATTAGTCAAAAATGTCTTGATTAGAATCAAGACTTAAAAAAGTATCGATAAGACTGAGGTTATCACTTGACTTAAGGTTCAGATATTAATTTTTCTTTTTAATTGAAACTTAAAGGCATGCTTAAGAAAAAAAACAACGTTCCATTACCGTTTTACGTTGAAACAACTTATTTTACAGGTAATCAATTTCAAAAATTTACTTATCTCGGGTTTTCGGGCACAATTCCATTCCCCCAAAACACTTTATCATTATATTAATTACTTTTGAGAGAGTACGTGTATGACTTTCAGTTTTAAAAGGTTCCCCCATTTGTTCCCGTCATGCTTCGCAGTGGAACAGTTGAAAACAATGGCGGAAAATTAAGTAGGGACAGTTGGATTTTTACTCGTGGTTATGCAAAATGATGTAATGTCTAGTGTACTTCAGTCAACAGTCATACTGTTCATTCTCATAGCTCAGGACATGATTAATGCTACTCAACTATTTCTCTCTCTAGTTTCAAACAATGTTTAGAGACTATTCAGTGCCGCTTCTCGCACATGATGATATTTCAACTACGGTTTACATCAATTCTCCGTGGTCGTACTATTAGCGGGTTAAGCACTAATTTGTTCTGCACTGCACATGTCTCGAAAGGGTGCTTGTTGCAAGTTTTTAAAGCAGCAGTTGCCAATGTGTGGGTAATTTCTCACATCGTGGGAAATTTAGGTTTGATGTTAGGCTCTGTGGGGATAAAGTAATATTTTTCCGAAATCGATCAAATGTCGGAATTTTCCTGTTAAGGGGTTAATAGTGCAGACTGTGTAATTGAAATTAGTGTATTTTCGAAAATTTTGTCCGGTTTAATAATTTCAAGCGACATTTTGAAATAAATTCGGTGATTTTAAGTTTGCCACTGAAAAAGAAAGAACGCATATTTTGAGAATTTTTAAGCTTTATATCATTTTGGAGCATTTGTACATATTGTCAAAGCCATGCGGAGTGATATTCCATATTAAGCTTAGTAGGATAAAATAGTCCAGATAAATATGACTGTAAAAAAAAGGGGGTGCGGGAAATGAGTGAAATTTTAAAATGGAAGAGGGAAAATCCACTTTCTAACATTGGCAACACTGATTTGAAAGTTTTGGTCATGGCTAAACAGACCGCTCATTCAGTTTTCTTTTGCTTTAAAGTTTATTTTCACACGTTATCTCTCAAAAGTAACTAATGTAATGATAAAATGTTTTGGGGGAATGGAATTGTGCCCGAAAACCCGAGATAAGTAAATTTTTGAAATTGATTACCTCTAAAATAAGTTGTTTCAACGTAAAACGGTAATGGAACGTTGTTTTTTTTCTTAAGCATGCCTTTAATTTTCAATTAAAAAGAAAAATTAATATCTGAACCTTAAGTCAAGTGATAACCTCAGTCTTATCGATACTTTTTTAAGTCTTGATTCTAATCAAGACATTTTTGACTAATATCTGCAACTTCAGTCTTTATTGTTTATTAATTTATTTTAATGTTGATTGATTTTAGCCATTATTTCATCGCGTATTCCCTCATTCCATAGAATCGGCATTATTAATTAAATCCCGATGGGGGTTGACCAGAAATATACCAGATGTTCCCACGCAGATCATTCTTAAAGACTGTTTTAATGCCATTGTTCCAACAACATTTAAATACAGATATTGCTCTTAACTTACACGTTCAACATAAATGACTTTAAAGTATGTCTTTCTCTGGCAGTTGGTGAAATGAAAAATTGTGGTAAACGTGACTATAAATAAATTAACTACCAATAATTTGGGAAAGGTAGCAATATTTTGGTAGAAAAACATCCAATTTAGTATTATCGTTCTAAATGGGTCAATTTGATAATAATTTGAAAGCAATAACCGGCGCAAATTTAGTGCAACATCGCTCCTTTGGTACTGTTAGAGATTTTCTCCTCTGTGTATTTTTGAAAAAGCTGGAATAAGCTGCTTTAAGGTCCGCCCTCGTGTTGACTTCTAGTTGGTTTCTGACTTTGGTATTGAAAAATTGTAGGGTAGAATATTAGGCACCGTGTTAGGGCAGGCAATGGAACTGTTTAGCTTTAGCATTAAGCATTGGAAATAACTATTTATTTATACTTATGAAATGAATCATGAAATTACGTGTTGTCAGCTATTTAGGTCTTGAGTACAGTAATTTAATAACTATAAAAATTATGGTCAATAATTTTATTCAAGAAAAGAGTTCTTTAATGAATAATTATAACATTATCTGGAATTTTGAAGTTACCTTTTGTTTTATAATTTCTCGTGAATCATTAAAGAATTAAATAACATTATGAATATTTAGTTTTTTGAGCATTTTTAAAGCTTTAAACACGTATGATGATGTTCTGTTAATGCACAAAAGATTTATTTTATGTACACTTTTGGTTTGGTATAGCTGCATTTATTTACAGCCTTTAATTTGGGCTTAAATTACCATGGTTGATTTGTTATTATAAATTGTACTATAAAATTTTTTTCTAGTAATATTTTTTGTTTTCCATGTTTAAGCTAATAGTTGCGTATTTTATAAGGTTTTATTCGTAGCTTCCGAAGGAAAATTTAATTTTTGTCTTCAGAATGGTTTTTAAAACAATTAGAGATTTGTTTTCGTAAAATTTTCAAAGACAATCATACGTGACGGATGGACTTCAAAGTCCAACATTAATGTTGAATGCCTATAATAATTTTGATAATCTCTCAAGTGAAAGATTCTATTTTTAAAAAGTGTTTATTTACATTTAATCCTAGGACTCACAAATTGGGAATTAATAATAGCCTAGTTGTCAGGAAAACAGTAATTTTTTGTCTCCTATAATGGGGGGGAGGGGTGTCTTCGTTAAGATGCTTTTTAAAAGCGTACTGATATGTTGATGTAAAATATGAGTTGTTCAGATGCCCTTTAATTGTTAGTGATAATTCTAATTCATTTCACAAACATTTTTCGTATTCATTATTATTGCATGATAGCGTTAGTGGTTAATGAGTGAGTGTCATTAATTGACATCTTTAATTACCGATTTCATCGAGGTTCTTTTGTTTGTCAAACCTTCATTGCGATGGTTTTAATTACGAAGTTTCAATGCAAATTGAATTGCGAAGATTTTAATTGCGAAGCTTTAACGCAAATTGAATTGCGATGGTTTTAATTATGAAGTTTCAATGCAAATTGAATTGCGATGGTTTGAATTACGAAGTTTCAATGCAAATTGAATTGATAGTCCACGGTGATGAAAGATTAACGAGTGAAGTAATTGAGGTTTAATCGGGTGGTGAAGGAGGGGGGATTTGGGGTGTTTCACCACCCTCGGACACGGGGTAGTCAGTTCCTGTAGGGTAGGCATTCTGACAAGTCCCTTATTCCCTCAAAACTTTGTCGCCCAGAAGCTAGGCTTACAGAAGTGAGCTAAACTTCCGACAGTACATATACAGCCGTTATTAGGCAACCTTTGTTTGAAGAAGTTATTTTGCGAATCCTTTTACGAGCTTCTATTTTGTTTGTGGACCAATTGCCAAGTCGTAAAGGAGTTATGTAGCGAAGTTGAAGCATTGGGATATATTTTTTGGAATTGGTATAGTTGAAGCCAACACAAAGGTTGTTTCTTTGTACATCTTTGTTGTTCTTAATCCAAAGTCACTTTCACTCTTTGAACGTGCCAATCCAAAGCGTCTGAATATCAGTAGAGAAATTGAATATGGATATTTCTTGATATGTCGTCTCTGTCGTATGTCTTGTTGGGGTTTTTTTTCCAAAATGATAGTTCGGGAAGTTCTATTGGTCATCGTATTTTTCAACTGTACATTTTAAGTATTTTATATTACTCGTGTTGGCTATGATGAAATATCTTTCTGTTGGCGCATGTTGATACGATAGGAAATTACTGATTTGTCGAAAGAATGTTGTACTTGGTTATATTAGTTGTGTAAATGGCGGGGGGGGGGCGGGTTGAAGTAAAACTTTACCATTTACTGGCTATTATATGTTCATTTAAATATAAAATTTTAGGCTATGTTTTTAAAATTTTGTCACGCAACTATTAGCTTAAACTTAAAGAACACTGCTGTTTTATAATCATTATTTTGTGCATGGGTTACCAAAAAGACAATGAAATGGTTATTAAACTTTAAATGTATTTTAAAAATTTTCCAGAAAATTTTTGCAAATTCTACCCCTGTTGATTTATAGGAAACGTCACCTGTCACGCAGATAGATAACCGTAGCTGTTTAGAAACACTAAGAGAATATGCAAAACTTCCTGGAATATAAAGATTGAAAAGAATAGTTTACTTATTTTTTTTATGGGGCAATGTTTATATTTTTTTTGGTGACGACAATAGTGAAAAGTTCTATTACACTTTAAAATCAATTTCTACACAAAGTGTAGTGGTAGTTAATCAGACAATTAAATTAGTTCATATGTTTCTTAGCCAAAATACTATTACTGGTATATTATACAAAAACTATACAAGGAAAAGGATATAATAAAATATATTATTGAAATATAAAATTTAAGCTATTTGGGTGTTCTGGTTGTAATTACTTAAAATTAGTTTAGATTTTTTAACTTTTTAAAATGAGTAATGTATAAATTTAAAGAGTGTCTTAACGTTAAAAAATGTAGAGCGTTGGTAATGAAGTTGTGAAACTGATATTTAGTGAACCCTTTGAAAAAATAAATTGGAATTGATATTGGTTTAAAATTTGGATACTAGTGTCTAAATTTCAGTTCAACAAGTCTGTTCAGTTTTAAGTAGCCTTTTTACGAGCTTATTTAGAAATTAAATTTCATTGCAACGCTTTACTAACAGGGGTTACGCTTTTAGTTTTTTTACCTCTTGGAAATTCTATAATTAAAGCAAGATTCGTGGTTTTTTTTCTCTCGTAGCAATAGCTAGGCCCTACAACCCTCCCTCCGCTCCCTTTTAACAGCTATTGCCAAGACAACTCCGAAATGAACCTTGAACCAACGTAAAACCTTAAACTTTCTTGAGGGCCGATAATTTTACCTAGTCATGAATTACTCTAAGGTAATACGAAACTATTCGTACATCTCTGGCAGGATGTATCGTAAAGATATCCAATATAACGGTTCACACAGAACACTTTGGAATCACAAAGATATCCAATATAACGGTTCACACAGAACACTTTGGAATCACAAAGATATCCAATTAAGTGGTTCACACAGAACACTTTGGAATCACAAAGATATCCAAAAGAGTGATACTCACAGAACACTTTGGAATCACAAAGATATCCAATTAAGTGGTTCACACAGAACACTTTGGAATCACAAAGATATCCAAGAGAGTGATACTCACAGAACACTTTGGAATCACAAAGATATCCGATAGAGTGGTTCACAAAGAACACTTAAGATTCAAAATAAATGGGTACACGCTTCACACCCAGAACTGTGAATCCAAAGTACACTCAGATTTAGATGATGTACTACAAAACTTGAAAAAAAAATTACGTTTTAATTTCGAGGCGAACGATAATCTTTCTTAAAAAAAGTAACATTTTTATCTTTTCTTCTGTATAACACTGGCCCAACAACCGTCCCTCCGCTCCCTTTTCACAGCTATTGCCAAGACAACTCCGAAATGAACCTTGAACCAACGTAAACCTTAAACTTTCTCGAGGGCCGATAATTTTACCTAGTCATGAATTAATCTTAAGGTAATATGAAACTATTCATATTACTCTATTCATATATCTCTGTCAGGACGTGAAACCATCTGATACGTAACATTAATTTTAGGGTTTACTACGGGTTCATTTTTTTAGGAATCCGGGCGCTTAACATTCCCTTTAAAATGTCTATACTCTTTCCAAAAGCAGAACAGTGACGTCAGTCAAGTTACTGACGAATCTCTCTCTTTTTCTAATCATAGTATCGCTGACCTCGTACCAGCCGTTGTCTTTTCTCACAAAGTTCACATAATGTCCCTCGGCTAACGATTCACCTTTATGAATAATCACCCCTTTAGTTTTGAAAAGCATCTTGTTCATTGTGACTTTTTGATTTTCGAAACTCGATATTTTGGTCGAAATCTTAATTGGTCGACCATCTTTGTAATCGCCACGTAGAAGACACAGAAATACGTACTTTCGGCTGGATATCAATACATCACGCTCTAGTATTGTAGGATTATCACAAAATACGCATCGCATTTCTGTTAATCTCATCCTTTTTTCTAAAGATTTCCAATCAATTTTATCTCGGTTTTCTAGTGGAAGATTGAAAATGTTGCTTTGAACAATGTTTTCCGAATTTTGTTCAACTTGACATTTGGGGCATTTGGTAACGTTTCGAGACTTTGACCAAAAAAGATCTTTTAGAGCCTTAAAGTAATCGGCTTCCATTTCTTGACTTAGAGTCGTCAAGAGCACCATCAAAAATTCACTGGCGTTTTGTTGAGTGTTTTGCGTAAAATGATTTCCAACAGCCATTCTCAGTTCCAACCCATTACGACTGAAACTTCCTTGAGAACTCTCGATGTCGTTTATCGTGTCATGGAGGCAACGTAAAACTGGTTTTTCAATGAATGATCCATTGTAAGATTTAACCAATTCTCTTAATTCCGGCACTAATAAGAGTAGTTGCAAAACGCTATTAGAATAGCATGTTACTTGGTCATCGTTAGCTAAACCCTTCAACGGCAAATTATCCGAACTCTGTTGGGCTTACCTTTTCTTCTTCGGTGTTTCTGCACATCTCTCTTCCTCGCCTTCTAAAAGGCTTTTAGATAGTGTAGGCGCACTTCTTTTCACACCGCGCCTTTCTTTCGACTCCGTTATTTCCAAAAGAGGCAGATCTGGCCTATATTTTTTGCGAAGCCTGTTATACTCCATAATGGCTCGTCCATCCGCCTTAATTTTATGCGGATCGAACTGTAATAGATGGAGTCCGGCTAAGGACGTCACTCTCGATAAAGCCACGTACGCCATGCCCGTTCCGAATAAATTCGGACCCAAATCCATAATGGAGCATTTTAAACTCATGCCTTGGCTTTTGTGGATCGTAATAGCGTACGCCAGGATGACGGGAAACTGGGAGCGTTGAACGTAAATGTGTGCCATGAGCAAAAATTTGATGCAAATTTTCTCAACTAAAAAGTCAGTGTTAGCGTCGTCGCCATTCGGTTCGCGATCTACTCTGAGAAAAATACCAGTAACGTTTCCTTGTTCGTCCCTCTTGAATCCAGTTACGAAACCCATCGTACCATTTACAACGCCTTTTTCAAAACGGATATTCCATCTGACCATTATTCGGCAGCCAACGCAAAGAACTAACTCGCTCTCCAAACGACCCGTTTTGGATGGTTTGTTTTTTAGCCTTTGCAGTCTCCTGAGAATGTTTTAATTCATTTTTCTGCCATAGTCAGCGAGTCTATCATGACAAGGAATGACTTTCTCGCCGTTTTTTCGCAGCATATCATAGTTGAATTTTACGCACATGGCTAACTTAGGCATCAAACAAATTGGGTGAAACCCTTCATTGGACAGCTTATTGAAAAGCTCCATAGAAACGTCGATGTTTTTTCCACCCTCAACCAATCTAGATTCTAAGGTTGCAACATCAGCTTCGGAAATATTTCCAATTCTACCTCTGCTTAGAATGTCGCCGTAACTTTGGCCGTTGGCTTGTCCAACATTTTGCGTAAGTTCATCGTATTTAAAGAACTTCCAAAGATCACTTGCTCCGATGCAATTGAATCTAAGTCTGGCTTCTTCGGAAGTGATTTTGACAAACGCGGGATTTCCTTGAACCGGAGGCAATTGGAAAAAGTCTCTCAAAACAAAGATAAATACAACTCCACCAAATGGTTGGTTCATTTCCCAAAATTCGTTCAGCCTCAAGTGAACATGAGTCAGTAACACCGACGAGACCATGGAAATTTCATCAATAATTAACAGTTTTAAATTACCCAAAGATTCTTTCATAATGCTTATATTCTCAGAACTCGGGGAATGGTGTTCGGCGATACGCCCATGATCCACCGACAACATTAGTAATCTGTGTAACGTTACGCCATTAACATTCAACGCTGCCAAACCCGTTGGCGCGGCAATGGCCACGCTAGCAGGATTTTGAAAGCGTCGCCTTACAGCGCTGGCGAGAGTGGCGATAAGAAACGATTTGCCAGTTCCACCACGTCCCGACACAAAAAGGCACTTGTTTCTAGATTTTTCTCCCTCTTGGGAGAAGTGATTCATGATCTGATCATAAATTCTCTTTGATCCGAGTTTAGTGACGCCACATTGTCAACAACAGTCTCGAAATTAATTTCCATGGCAGCCTCCACATCAGCCATCGCGTGTTCGGTTTCGATAACAATTTCGTTCCCTTGCAGTGCATTTTCATCGTCGTCACTTTCAGCCTCCGAAATTATGGTTTCTGGCTCTTTCGCCTTTTTGGATGCCTTCCGTTTCTTTTCAACTTATTTGGAAACCGAGAGTTTCTCGTGATATTCTCTCATATCTTTTAACACTGAAAGCGAGTTTTCGAAAGCATCCGCGTAGGTTTCAAACTCGCCCAATAGCTCATTTTCGTCGCGCCACGGTTTGAAGAGGATCAGTAGAGCGTGACAATACTTTTCTTTCTCCTCTATCGGGTCGTGAATGTAGTGCTCTACTATGTAGGGCTTAATACTCTTTCTCATGAAACCCAGATTATTTTTCAACACGATTACACTCGAATTTTTTTCAACACCCTCAGAGTGCTTCGCATAATCGTAAAACTGGGCAAATTCCCGCAAACTAAGGTTTTCCAAGCTGTCGGGACGATTCGGATACTTGTCGTCGACGAACCCTTTTTGGAAAGTGTCCTTTCTTCCGGGGTCAGTTTCCCTCAAACGGGTGAGTTACTTGTAACCTTTCTAAACCCTCGATCGGGTTTTTTTAAGTTATTGTTAATAAATCTAGTGCTGTCGGACTTGTTGTAAAGATCTTGGCCCAGCACCATATCAAGAGCTTCATAAATTCCTATTTGCTTGCACGTCAAAGATTTCAATCTATAGGCAAATAGTTTTTTGGACAAACTTTTATTCCCTAACTCGGCAAAAGTTTGGTCCATGTCAGCCCGGTCTCCCTTTGTCACGTAAGCAGTGACATAGTTTGCCACTATTTCCGATTTGTCAGCGACAAATTGCAAATCCATGTTGGCTTTGGAAGCCAATAGTAGCGCGGGATTATAATCATTGATTAAAACTTCGTGCTGTTTTCTCGGCAAGTCGTACAGTCGTTTCTGCACCTTTTTCATTTGACGGTGACGAGTAACTGATCTAACGGCATTCATAGTGGCAACGTTTGTTACGTTTCGAGGGAAACCGTAACGACACACTTTCAATCCTTTTTAGAACTTTTCACCTTCTTATAACAACTGGAGGTGCATTTGTCAGTTTGGAATTTTTTTACCAGCCGGTGCAATTCCGGACTTACGGATGCGCTTGGCATCGAACACGTGACGTGTTTTTGCACATAATCCAAAATAGTCTCGGTTGAAGAAGTTCCGATCTTTGGAGCGTCCTTGGCCCACAATAGCATGTGGTAGTGAGGTAAACCTCAAGATTGGTATTCAACCCTCCAAAAATGATGTTCTATCATGCCAAGAACTGTATTTTGCTTACACAAGACAAAGTTGTTTAACAGCGACCGCACTTTGTTGTGAAAGTGCAAATTGACGCTAAGTGGATCGAAATTCAACAATTCAGCCACCGTCATCGACTCTACTCCTGGAACGTCTGAATTCACTTTTCTCAAGTGATCGTGCAGTTCCAAATCATCGTATTCGGCCGGATTAAAAGTCAAGAGCCAAGTTGGAGGACCAAATTCCCGTATCATCGCCAAAACGTACATAAGGACCTTGTACCAGTAGTCCTTAGTTCCTCGAATATGACCCAGGAAAGTGGCTAAATTACTCTCAAGTTCTTTATCGCCAGATTCAACGCGACTGAGCAAGTTTTCAACCCCAATTGCCAAGGGTTTTTTAACACGAAGAACGTAGCTCAAACTGCTAGAGATCGCCTTCATTTCGTATTCTTGATAAGAATGAAACATATAGGCGTAATCTCGTCTAAAAATTGGACTTTTTTTCAAAAGACGAGATAAACGATACTCTGTTTCAGTTATTTTCCCAAATGGTCTATCATCGTGCTTGCCGTAGCGACCTTTGGGAAACAAATGAACGAAGCTCAAGTACTCCAAGTTTTTGTCCCAAGTACTAATCGGCGTGGCTTCGACGCGCTTCACTTGGTAAGTAAACCTAATTAAAATTAGTAATTTTATGAACGACTTTAGAGAGAGTACTAGTCAAATAACTAATAGACACGTCGTATACGATGGGGTGTGGCTAAAAGGGCTAGAAAACGACATTATTTTTAAACAAATTAAAAAAATAATAGATCTCATGCTTCTTAAAAACATTCACTTATTTTCTTATAACTAGCTCTTAATTCAATCAGGGGTGTAAATAATTTTGAACTGTTATTAAACATGTAGCCTTTTATTTATACATTTTAATTAATATTCAAGTATCAATTACCTAAAATGCGGGTATAAATAATTTAGTAAGGGTTTATCGAACAATAAAGCTAAGAATAGCGTTATCAACCAAAGGACTTAATCAAGACGTAATCCGTGCCTTTCTTGAATGAACCTGTGGACCTCGGTATGTTTTGAGCGCTAATATGATCTGCGGATAGAGTCAAAAAATATGTGGTGAATGTGAAATAAGTTAGAACTGTGCTACTCACTAGAAACTAGTCTATTTTAGTGTGCCTTAGGATTAAGGTATACTTATAAGTTACGGGTAATGATCTTAGCACTGTTGAAGGCAACGCGTCGAGGAACGCTAATTTTCACTCATTTTGGTATTTTATTCAAGATTTGAATATGGAATTTGTTTAAGAGTAACTTAGGTATTGCTTTTAATTATTTTTGAAACATTGAACGTAACGCGTCTAGGGACTACTCACTAAAAACTCATTGCGTATTTTAAAAGGGATTGGGAAAAGGGTTATTCAGTGTTTTGTAGCGCTAAAATTTCAAAATTTAAATTAATTCCAATTTTACAATTCCAATTACGTACATACAAAATAAACTTGTTTCTCAAAAAACAACGTCACGCCTTTTCAATGATGGCCATTGTACAGGTTCAGCCATGGTGGTCCGAGAGACCTAAAAAAGCTACTGGCCACGGCTACCCAATCTCTCGTTATCACGCCTTACAATTCAAAGGATGTTTCACCTCGGTAAAAACCCGAACCTTTATGGAAAGTTACCATTTTCAACTAAAGAGTTTTCTATAGAATAGTTTACACAAAAATACCCCGACGTCATCGTTGACGTCAGCCTACCTGGCTAAGATCCGAAAGGAAGGGGTAAACAAAAAAGAGGTCTCGCTCCTGACCCGACGACCGAGATGGTCGAGTTTAAAAAGAAAGACTAATCTTCAAGGGGAAGCCAAAAAAATAAAATACTCTTTATGTAGGGAACGCGACGTAGCAAAGAAACTTATGGAAGCAGGAACGGCCCTGGACTCAAAAACCAGTGGTCCAGTAATATACACCTAATAGCTAATCACCAAGCTAACTACCGCGTCTTTATGTGCGCGTACGAACATGAATCGCGCGGTTAATAACCGCGTCTTCCGCTTGTGCGATAGAATGCGCTTTATGCCGGATCCAGTACCAGGAGGCGAACGATGTCTTAATATACGTAACGTACTCTTTACAGGATTATCCTGCTTTGTTTATTTAGGTTAATGTGTCTTCGAAAGCCAGAAAAATGAATTATTTCACTTTCAACTTGTTCTCACTTGTAAACTGTATGAGATAAGTAAGATTAGTAAGAAGCGCTTCGACTCTAATTAAGTGTTATGTTTTATTATGATTTAAATTTTATGCAATTTCTATTAAATATGTGAATTGAAATGGTAACTTTCGCTATATTGGCTATACTTATTCGATATCCCATGATTTATATTTGAAACCAGACACCCTAGATTCAGCACCACCTCCCAATAGTATAACGTAGGTCACCCGGACCAGAATGGTTTCTACAACTAGCGTAACGAAAGGGAATGAGAAAAGAGAAGAAATTTTCACGTTACAAGTTCCAGATTATCATTTTAGCACTGTTAAATGCTGTGCGTCTAGGGGCGATTCACTAAGGAAGATTTTCTTTCATTGTTGATTTTTATTGATGCTTTTAAAAGTGATAGGCATTCATTGGTGATTTAAAATGAATGGCCATTAAGGAAATAGAAAACTCGTGGCAGAAACACACTTTGAATTTTAGGCGTGAATGTTTCGTTGTAGAAGAAATTGTGAAACACCCGAAATGACAAACGTATTTTCGACTTAAGCATGGTTTTCACTTGACCGAAAAAACCTACTTTGCAGCTGGACATCAAACGTCAGATTTGTTTTTAACGTTGTCGCCCAGCGTTATAGCGTTTTCACTTAGCGTAGTTTCCGCAAATAATGGAACCAAGGCTTAACAGATAAACTAATTGCGGCCCATCCATTGTCTTTCGTTTTTGCAATCTTTGTTTCTAATATCATACAGATTTGTATTGTTCCTAATCTCTTCAATAAACCTTTCAGCATTGAACTTCAGCATTTTCAGGGATTTGTATTAGTAACTGACTCGATTAGGATCGAAATAAATAAAAAGATGGCGGACAGCGGACGGCCTCTTCCGAACACGCGTGGTCGAAAATGACGTCACGACTCTAGCTTATTGCTGATTGGCTCGCGCAGAGCGTTAACGTTGAACGCGGCCGAAAAAATAGAAAGCTAATATCGCCACACTCAACGTAATTTCTGTCCAGCGTTACTATGTTTTTTTTTCGGTTGTCGCTTGACGTCGGGCGAAAAGTCGTGATTTACGCCAAGTGAAAACCATGCTTTATACTTTTGCTGATTCGCTGTCCATACAAAGTGCATCCCACAACGTGAACAGAATAAATTTATTTTGCCAAAAACCGTAACGCGTCATAACTCATCAGAAGTTAAGTCCCAATGTAGTCACCCCTGGCAGTAATAATTCTAGGGCCTGAGTTTTCTATACGAAACGGTTGAGAATTTATTTCGTTCAACACAAGAACAAACAAAACTAGAAACCGTAAGAATTTTAAAAACCTTCATTTTAACTTTGATAACTTCCTATAATTAATATATACGTAAGAAGATAAAATTTAAAATACCTTTGCCTAATGTCGACTTTCGCTTAACTAAATGCTAGAATGACGGGTTTCACAATTTTCCTTTTATAAAATATGTCGCAAGAGAATATACAATTACAACGCACGCTCGAACTTCTTTTTTTTAACACCGACCATCTTTACATGTAGGGTATGGAACAGTAATACTAGCCACATCGCACCGTACTTAACAGGCGTACAAAAACTTTTTTTTAATGATATCGGCAAATGAACTAAAAAATTCTTTTTATCATATCGGCAAATGAACTAAAATTTTTTTTTATCATATCGCCAAATAATCTAAAAAATTGTGTTTTTTTCTTCAATACTTTTTTTTCACAGTAAATAAACCAAAAAAATTATTTTTTGGCTTTTTCAAATAAAGAAACGAATGAAAATTTTTTTAATTGTGCTTTGTTGAAAATCTTTGATGCATGGATGTCCGTTCCTGTTAAAATAATAATAGACACAATATATTATACCGGAACGGAAATAAAAGAGACATAAAATTAACAATGAGGACATAAATGATTATATGGTTTAAAGATGCGTGTACACTTTGAATCTGTTTTGAATATTTTTAAAATGCCAATTCATTTATGAAAATACTAGTTATTTTTTAAAGTACTCTTGTGGATTCGACAAAAATTTTAAATGCCAATAATGAACCTTTCCAAAAAAGGCTGAAGGAGGTTTCAAAGTGCTTATTGTAAACGCGATTTAATTTCCGAGGTTTTCTGATGGCTCTACGGGACGAATGTAAGAGAAAAAATTAGTAAAACAATTACTTCTGGAATAATTATTTCATCCGCATATTCAACTACAGCGTTCGGGTTTAAATTATCAATAACTTTTTTGGTCCACAAAGTTATTGGTTTAAAATCGTTTTTTGGATTCTCAATTTTATTTACATTCGGCAAGTTTCCCTTTGCACTTATTGTTTTCAATAATTTCATTTTTAAATTTTCCAAATCAGCTGCACTGTCACTAGAGAATAATTTTATTATAACACAAAGTAAACGTAAATTCGAGTTTAAGTGGCGCAGCCATTTTTTTTTGTCACATTGGCCAAGGCAGATTTGCCGTCCCCTTTAAAAAAGGTTTCTATCTAATCTATTTTGAGTAATAATAAAATTACAGGCCTAGATTTAAAGTATCTAGCGGATGTGGCATCATAATTTAATAACATTGAAATTAAAGGAATAGCCTATGTGTATAATTTACAGGAGCCTATAATCTCTGGCTATTTTTGCTTGAAAATCGTGGCAAATTATTTGAGAACCTTCAAATTTTCAGGGGGGTGGGGGGCCGGCAAATTATTCACTTTTGAAATGTAAAAAGCGATTTCCTCGAGGACCAATCAAGTCCAACTCCCCCATTTTCAAACCTAAATACGGCTGCCTCTTATATACCCCTGTAAGTTAAGCAACACCTGGCGGCACCGCTGGTGGAAAATATCAATAATTTTTTTACTTTTTCAGAAATTCTTCCGACAAGTAAAGGACGTCAAGGTCTAAATTGTAAATAATTTTAAATAGAGATACTCATTTTCACAAAAGTATAAGTTTCAAAAGGTTTAAGTTACGTGTGCAGTCGGAGACTTGGTTCTCCAACAGGGAAATTGTACACTCATCCCTCAGAGGCGTTACTAAAATCACCTCCTCCTTTTTAAAAAAACGCACCAATGGCACCAGTTACACTTTTAGATCCGTAAATATGTTTTCATTTTTATAACGGTCAAACTAGAAATAATTGAGATGATTAATTCAGTCTGATTTTTAAAAGGGGTGTCCGAAAATAAATTGAATGTTTCTAATCTTATTTGTACCGAAGTCAAAAACCAAAAACTCATGTATTAATTTTGAGCGCTTGTTAAAGCGAGAATAAAATTATAACACAACGCTTATTTAAAAGTAAAACATTGATAAAATGAAACTTTCAAGATATATTCGATTACTTCATTGTGCCTTTTAAAGTGTAAAAATGCGAAGGAATATATCTAGTACTAACCGCATTCGTTTCCGTGTTTCCAATAAAATAAATCCCTTTTTTTCAGGATTTTCATTCTCTAAATATCTTAACAAATATTTTATTTTTGAGTCTGACTTGCATCCGCCCACGAAGGTCACTTGGTGGCTGAAACCTATTAAAAAATATAACATAATCATCACTGTGGGAATGTTCATGGAAAACTGGAAATATATTCCTAAATTTTTTATACTTTTGGTGAAACGTTTTACATACTTTTGGGATATCCTAACGAGGTTAGGAACTCAATCCCGATCATGTCCCCAAAGATGGGGTAACCCAAAAAATTTGGCTTTAAACCTAAAAGTAGTTTGTGTCAGCTGTAGTATGTATTATAACTGATGATTACTATCGCAAGAGTCAGAGCTATGACAATGAAAACGCTTAGTAAATTGTGGTTTGTTTACGAGTAAAACCTGGAACCCGAGTTAATGGATTTTCAACCGAAACGAATAGTTTCTTTAGTATCAGTAAGGCTCTAGCATTATAAATTGTAGGAAGTGTGCAACTTATAGAATTAAATAAAAAATTCATAAACTTGTATGACACTATATAGTATCTTTGAGCGTCGAATGGCATAAGTGGACTAAATTGGTTAGTTTTTCTCACATAATTTAGAATATATGTCTCATTATTGTGAGTCTTGAATAGAGATATCTCAGTTGTGACGTCAGTGCCAACGTAAATTGTGTCAAAAAATCAATGCGTTAATGCCATTATGAATTGTAACCGCGGGAGTTGAAAAATAAAAGCCCTATCAGTAAGATCCCAGCCGCCTAGATCATGCCCAAACAATATATACGAGCGTGTATCCCGCGTTATCGGTATGAAAATCGAAGGCAGCCAGTTTCTGAGTTTCAATATATGCTTGTCAATGTGAGAAAACTCATTTTTCTGCCAAAAATTATTTCTAATTCAGAAAAACCTTTAAATCAAAAGTGCATAATGTTTCATTTAAAGTGGAAAGTTGAATAAGTTTCCGACATTGACTTTTTAATTAAAACTTATTTGCCTTTCTATGGGAGGAAAGGTTTTTTTGGTTTTCGTTGTTTAAAGGGGCTGGTCGGACAGTGGGACAACGACGATCTTCGACCAAGGAAGACTCGCCTAGTTCTTCCATGCTTCGACATAGAGCTTAGCGTAGCGTGTGCGTAAAAAAGAAGAGGGGTCGGCCCCTTTAAACCAGTGAAAATGAAAGAAAAACTTTTAAAAAGCTAAATTCTGTTTCCATGTTTCTCCAAAGGACAAAAATAACTTGAAATTAAGCACAGAAATATGAAAAATAATTTAACCCATAACAATTTCATGAGCATTGAAGAAGCATTTTGTCGACAACAGGGAATTTGGAACAAAACGGTAGAGGAACATGTTAAAACTGGTTTAGTTTTTACATTAACTGATCTTGGAAGCTAGGGTAAGGCGATGGGTAAAGCATGCGCCTCAGAAAATCTGTTTTCACGATATATGATTGGACACTTCCTATCTCCGACGGCAGCTTATTCTGTATAAACTGTTCCAGCTTCGGTTGTCAGCAAGGGCAAAGCTAGTTCTCAATGTTGGAACGGGTTAGCGTTCATCTATAACTTAGCTTTACGCCTGCAGACAACTGACGAAAGAAATACAGAACCTAAAATCTCGATATTTTAGGGGGTTGCAAATCCTATAGCGTGAAAATAGATTTTCTCAGGAGAAATTTTTTTCGTGTAATCGTTGCCAACGTAAATCAAATCCCGCGCGCGACGCCGATTTTTATTTATCGTTTGACAATTTAAGTTGACGAAATACTGGACTTAGGGAATTTTAAATATTCATTTTATTAAGCTTGCAAGTTTGAATGTTCATTTTCGCGCTCTTTGTTTTTGAAACATTAATTTTGGTGCGCGTTTAGGTCCACCTAGCAATGCCATGTCGCGGTAGAATAGAGAGAAAATAAGAAGTCGCGTCTCTTAAAAGCCGCCCCCTTTGAAACTGCCGGGCACAGGCCTTCATTATTGGCAGCGGTATAATAGACTTATGATGTGACATCACTCTAGTGTCTTTGTACGTGGATTGACATAAGCGTAGTAAAGTTATTGAATATAGGCCTATATGGCTGTATTTCATCACGATTTTGTCAAATCTATAACTCATTAAGCTGAACATCGTAAAAATATGAAAAAGCATTATTTACATTTTGTCTCCATGTCGTCCAGTTTCTCAGCCTTGTTCTCAGTAAGCGCTGATAAGAAAGAAAGGAAAAAAAATTAAACGTTAGTGAAGAAATTATTGCATTTTGTTATAAAATAATTTATGTTTAAGAATGAAGTTTAAAAAACATTCAAACGGGTGCAAAGAGTAGTGTCATGGCGGTTATTAACATCGTTAACCTTTAACTATCTCGATTGGCCCTAAAACGAAACTAAAACGAAACTAAAATAAACATGCTAATTCGGAATAATTTGGGAAAGGTGGCAATAAACAAGATAATTTTGAAAAGATTAAAATATTTTGGTTTAAAAACCAATTAAATTTATGGTATTATGGAAAATAGGCGCCAATTTATTTTGTCGATAACAAATTGGCGCACTATTTACCGCTCGTATGCTAAGGGACTTGTCGACTTCTCTTATTGCTAATACTTTAAAACAAATGTAACATTACCTTTTTCATAATTTTGTTGATCTCTAGTATCGCGGTAGTGAAATTTTCTTTTTTTGTTTTGAAAAAACCTAGCCATGATAACGTTAGAATAGATGCTTTGTTTCAATCCAAAGACAACTTGACGACAAGTCTTAGCAGGTTAACGGTTAGCTTAACTCTCAACGAAAAGTTGGCATTCCAGGCATTGGCAATTCAAGCAACGGGGCTTTATGTGGGGCTAGACATAAGTAGGTAAAAGTGTTTTTTTTTAAATGTAATAATTTTGTATAAGTTATTTAATAGAGAAGAAACTAATGAGAATTTTGAAGGTGTCAAATTATTTAGTTCAATACAAATAAGCACAATTTTGTATTTCTATTTCGGCCAACTTATGGTAATAAAAGGACTAAATTAAAAATGAATTGTTATCGTTGTTTTAACGCATGAATTATGTATTTAGATAAAGTTTCACGTGCCGTTCGTTTACGACAATTTAATGTTCCCGGTGGTGAGAGGATGTGGTGAACATATCGTGATCGAGTTGGCTATGAATAGGGACTGTGCCATAAAGGTTTTAGCGCGTGTCCGGTGGATCCCTACAAGAAGAGTTTCCTCCTGTAGTCCGGGTTTGGCTTGGCAAAGGCTAGTGGGCAGGATTTATAAGTGCACTTATAAATCCCGCCCACAAATGCCTCCTGCCTTCGCCAAGCCAAAACTGGAGTAAGTAAGGAAAGTCAGCATGTACGAGGGGATCCATTTGACCCGCGCTTTGCTGCCTAAGAGCATAGCCCACTCGATCACGCGCATCACGACGAAAGCTGCTCGCGCTATAGAGCTATATCAGTTGAAGGGTGGAAACGTCACAGTTGGGCCTGCCAATAAACGAAGCCGGTTTTCACCCTCCCTCCGTGCGGGCCGCTGAAGAACTCTATGCTGAATTTCCCGCACAATATGGCGCCTAGGCGGGGACTGGCGAAACCCGGCCTCAAAAGCTCTCCTTTCCCTCCCAAATTGAAATAGCGCGAGCAGCGCAGCGACCGGGAGCGCGGATCGAGTGGGCTATGCTAAGAGCCAAGGTAATTTTTTTTTTGTTCCTTTTAAGTGACGAGCTAGGGCTAAAACAGCCTTACAGCGCGTTTCTATGCGCTTTTACTATTATTATTATAAACAGAATTAAGTGAATAAATTTATTAGTTAAATAATTATGTGATTAGCGGTGTAAAAGTATTTAAGGTTTGTATTGTGGGGGATTGGTGATTAGTCACAACCACCTGCGAACATATGGTAGTCGACTTTATTAGCTTCTACTCCTGGTCTTTATTTATAGCCTCTTTGGTATGGATTAAATGGTATGAATCCTCCATGTGTCTATCTACATGTGACACGTGACATAAAAGCAAATTTTTTCCTTTTATTTAATTTTCGCTAATGGTATTTTTCCTTTTGTTTCCTAGGTGTTTTTGTTTAAAAAAAAAATTAGAAAGTTCTTGATAAAATGGCAAAATCTCAAGGACTCTTTTATGAAGTGGGTGACACGAAAAGTGTGAATGTTCAACAAACCACTACACAAAAGATTTCTGAGCTGACTGGCTCAAATTGTAAAGGACCCATTGAAAAAATCATGGGAACCGCAAAACAAATGGATGGTTTAGTAAAACTAACCACTCCAAGAAACATTATAAAGGCCGTTGCCTTAAATTCTAAAGGACCTAGTGAAAAAATCATGGGTACCAATGAAACTATGGATGGTCTAGAAAATTTAACCACTCCACAAAACAATCCTGAGGCCTCAGCCTCAAATTCTCAAGAACCCATTCAAAAATGCGTTACTCAAAAGAAATAGATGGTCCAGAAAAACTAGGCAGTCACAAAATGCGAACCAATAAACGACCCAAAACCTCAAAGTTGCAAAATAAAGCCAAAAAAGGGACCTTAAATGAATCAGGTTCATCATCAGATGAACCTGATTTGTACTATCAGCAAAACCATAAGACAATGGTTAATGAAATACCTCAAAGAAATTAAGTGATAATGAAGCAAATATAATATTAAAATCTTAATTTAAAAGGAAAACAGGATGGTACCATTTACAATACTCCCTTTCCAAAGAGCATCGAACCTAAAGGGGGAGATGTATTTGCTTTTCGCGTTCCCACTGATCAAAAATCCGATGCAATACATTCAGACAGAATATTTTGGAAAAACGCTGGAAAAACTAGTAAAAGTGATAAGCCAGTTTTGAGGGAGCTTTTCTATCTGAGAACAGGGAAACAAGGACAAATGGACTCTGGTTTTTCAAAAACTGTTTTTACACTAAGAAATAATAAAAACAGAAAGATTATGGCTATTCTTATCCAATATTTGGGCAATGAAAATCTAGTGAAACGTCGTTGCCATGGTAACTCCCATACATCTAATCGAATGTATGCGCCAAAAACAAAGTGGAAATTGGAACTGATCCCAGAAAAACCTATGTACAGACTTTAGATGAAACTGAAAAAGTGTTTGAAGCTAAGACCTTTGGCAGTAAAGAAGTGGAGGTTTCCCACAAAGACGTTGAAGACATTGGAGCTAGAAACTTAAAGCAGGCCCAAAATTTCAAGTACAGGGTTGAAAGAGAAAACAAAATATCTGATGATCCGTATTACAACTTACTTGAACTAGCAAACGGTCCATTTAATGGAACAATATTGAAAATATCTTACCTAAATTTCTACGTCTTTTTAAGCATTCCAGAAATGTTAATGCAAAAACTTCATCGAAGCAGTGGATCATATTAAAGCTCCCTATAAGTACTGGACGTAGGTTATGCTTTTGTAAACAGCGTTTTCTTCCAAGACATCGAAGCCCGCCATCTATAGCTCAGTTTTACAGGTATAGTTTAAGGCCTCGTTAGTAGGGTAAAAAAGTCCACCTCTATCTTGGGATTCAATAACAGATCTTACATCATTTGCAACATTATCTTTTGTAGTAGTCAATCTTGATGATAATGTCGTTCCTTCCTCAGATTTCCTACATAATGAGCGTAAATTTGCACCGATCACATACATAAGCACAGCTGGAGATTTCTTAATTGGAGAGCTTATATCAATTTTCGTTATTGGTAACTTTCTTGAACCAAGTTCAATTATCCTCCAAACAAGAGAATTTATAGCTGAAAGTCTTTGAATAGACTTTTAATCAGCAAAAACCTTTAAAATGACAATATTTTTTTGCCATACTACTTCTTTTATGCCATCAACCCATCAACATACCGAAGTATGTTTTAACGATATAAATAATTGTAAGGGTTTTTACCCTTTGATGAATTAAGATGTTTGTCTCATGTGAAACTTTGTCCTCCGATGTGCTGGTTAAAATTGGACGTATAACACTTCTAACCTCATTTAAATCCCTACATTGTAGGCTTGAAACCCAAGATTACGCCTCATAAGCATCTTTCTCATGCGTAGCTTCTCAAGGTTTTCTATTATCTCTATCTGAACATAAATAATATTTTTACTCCTGGCGAAAGTTCGGGATGACGTGACCATAGTTCTCAACTTTGACCCTACCGCCTTCACTCGAGACATTTCAACTCATTTATAAATACGACGTTATTACGCTAAATTAATTTACTAATTAATGGGTTAGGAACTATCGACTAAAGTTGCATAGGGAAGTAAAAGTAAATCTTAATTATATCACAACCTTTGCGAAGGTTAAGAATGTCGCGCATTTTTGGTTTCAACAAAATTAGAGAGTTAAATTTGGAAATGTCTTTGAAAGAAGTTAAAAGCTTACGATATCTTTATCGGATTGGTAGCTGGGATTTGAAGTTGATAAAGCTTCCCAACGATTGTTATTGGTGTATTTGTTCTGAAAATTTCTTCTATGAAAAAATAGCAGGCAATGACCAATATGGCAAACGCCACGATGACACCAGTGACGGAAAACAACATGGTTGTTAATGACACTGTTAAGGGAAAAACACAACACATGCGACGATAGCAACAAGGGGTGAAATTGGGGTAAAGAGCTCGATAGGACAAGTTGATCGTCGAAACTTTTGAGCTCCAAAACGGGGAAATTGACTCAGATTTTTTAGCCTGGAGGAATGGAATCATTAAATTTTCAAACAATAACAGTCCTGAGAACCAAGGAAGGCCGAACGAAAAGGCTGATTCGGGGTTAACAAATAGAGAAAGAGAGCTGAAAGCTGTTTTCAAGGACTTTCCGAACCGGTCGCTTCGGTTGCCATTGGTTACCAGCTGCAGATTACCCAACTTCGAAATATGGCAGAGCGCGTGCAGAGAAGCCTCGATACACTTATTGACAAGCCTTTTATTCCTTCATAAGCCCACTTCCTCGATACCCTTTAAGCATTACCCAACAAAAGTTGATTAATCCGACGATATCAAATAGGTCTACTGTTTTCAAAATGGGGCGAAGTCGATCGCAGTGTCGTCTGCTTATATATTGTGTTTAGACGGAACATTGAATATTTATGTGGACGCAAAGACGTTAAATAGGGCTTAAATGTCACCAGTCAAAATTTGTTACGTATTGTAAGAAGACTAATCTTAATTAATTTGTTGTCCGCGTAAGAAAACAAGGTACTCAACACATCAGACTCTATTTTACTTCCAGACTTTTGAAAATGGTGTATTGGGAAATCAAGATAAATCTAGCCATCCTATAGGGTTTTGAAATCCCAGTGGTTTTCAATGAGCGCCTGTAAAGATGTTTACTCTGCCGAACACAGATGTTCAAGGAAATGTGTCCACTTAGTCAGCAATTAAAACTAATTGATGTAATATTATTAAATTAAACAATATAGGGTTGATAAATAATTAAGATTGGGTATGTGGTACTTCTGTCCGCAGTGCATAAACTATTTTAGAGCAATTTTTCATCCAGTAAATAGCTTTTTCTGTATAATTTCGAGTAATTAGGTTCTTAATTTAATTAATTAATTAGCGTTAATTAATGAAATATTTAAGGTTAATTAACCGTGCAATTAGTATCGCTTCTCGGCCTTTTGGCTAAGATCATGTGTAGTATCTGTTCTGATCAGCTTAATATCTGATCGGGTTCCATTGGGACCCTTCGATATTAACTCGCTTTTTGGAACTGGGCGAAGTTTAACGGGCTTGCCCGACTTCGCCACGAGTCGACCTGATATTGCATTACATTCAGGATCGGCTCACAACCTCTCTAATTAAATCAAAATTAAACACGCTTATTCTGAAGCAGCTAACATCAAAGAGATTAGGAGTTGAAGCTAACTGCTTGGGCAAGGCATTGTGGGAGTTCTCGCTGTACTGCTTTATCCTCAGGTTATATTTCCCTCTTTATATCCGTTTCACCGCATTTCAACCAATAAGAGTGCAGAGAAAGACTTCCAAAGCGAGAACACTCCAACCAAGCTTACCCTCTTTGCTGACATATGTCCATACTATCTCACTCCATTTTATCTCTATTTGCCATTGATACAAATAAACATATTTGATTTAAAGTGGCCAGTAAGCGATTTGCAGTAGATCAGCTCCAGGTTTTTGCACAGGCTCGAATCCAGCCTGTGACAAAATTAGTTTTTTACTGTTTGGATTAGGTAGTTCCCCCAAGATAAAATAACAACACTATATTAAGCGTAACTAAGATATAAACAAAAATGTGTTTCCTATTAAATCTGCATTAGCCAAGAAACCCGGCGTTGCCCGGGATGTTTTAAGGATCTGAAGTCTATGTAGATGCCCACTCAAGTAAAACATCTCCTTGAAGGCATTTCTTTTTAACCAGTTATATTGCAACTATCAATTTTAATTAAACGATGCTCAATTAGAAGTTAATTATAAAGGTTACAGGTATACAATAAGAAGTTCTTAATAGGCTTAATGGCTAGGTGTTAGCACAAGTCCCAACCCTTGTGAAGAACTGAACCAAACTACTTCTAATGAACTTGATTTCCCTGGTGTTACTGATATCATAAGTTAATAAGATATGTTCCAAAAGTATGAGACTACCCATACTTCGTAGTGCTACAGACTTACAGCTCGAGCTAGTTCGAGAACGACGGAAGCGAGTATTGAAGTCCTACATTCGGTGGTTAATTTTGCAGGACTTCCATCTTCCTATTTAGTCTGAATTGCTAAGCCTTTGACAGCGCCTCATCAGGCGTATGTTGCTTTACCTCCAATCTATGACCTACTTCAATCACTTCATGTCAAACTCCAGTTTGTAACAAGGAGTTTGAAAACTTATTATGGAACACATCTTATTTAAGTTATGGTTGTCCTTGATACAGTTTGACCAATCATATTCTGTAACCAATTGCAACTGTGTAGGTCATGAAGAAAAAACAATCTGAAATAAGATTACAAGTTGATAAATCCGTGATTAAATGTGATGAACTTTGGGAGGGATGACGAATTCTTGGAATGAGAGATAAGCCCTAATGGAATCATTAAATTTTCAAACAATAACAGCCCTGAGAACCAAGGAAGGCCGAACGAAAAGGCTGATTCGGGGTTAACAAATAGAGAAAGAGAGCTGAAAGCTGTTTTCAAGGACCTTCCGAACCGGTCGCTTCGGTTGCCATTGGTTACCAGCTGCAGATTACCAAACTTCGAAATATGGCAGAGCGCGTGCAGAGAAGCCTCGATACACTTATTGACAAGCCTTTTATTCCTTCATAAGCCCACTTCCTCGATACCCTTTATGCATTACCCAACAAAAGTTGATTAATCCGACGATATCAAATAGGTCTACTGTTTAGAAAATGGGGCGAAGTCGATCGCAGTGTCGTCTGCCTATATATAGAGTTTAGACGGAACATTGAATATTTATGTGGACGCAAAGACGTTAAATAGGGCTTTAATGTCACCAGTCAAAATTTGTTACGTATTGTAAGAGAGTAAGGGTGGCCTTATAACACCAAAAATTTTACCCCTCCCCCCTGAAAGCCACCCCGTGGGTTGGGGGGGAATTGATGATGTCACGTGGTGTTTGGGGGGGAGGAAATTGATGACGTCACGTGATGGTTTTGGCGGGAAATTTGAATTGTTGCGACACCTGGTGGTGGTTTTCTTGATGACGTCACGGCTAATTTTTGATGACGTCACGTGGCTGATACATGTAGGGATAGGCTTATGCTATTGTAGGCTTATGCTATATAAGATCCTGCAAGATAGGCTTATGCTAGGTTATTCTAGGCTTAATATTATTACAATCAGAATGGAAATTTGAATTGTTGAGCCACCTGGTGGTGGTTTTCTTGATGACGTCACGGCTAATTTTTTTTATGACGTCACGTGGCTGGTACCCGTAGGGATAGGCTTATGCTATTGTAGGCTTATGCTATTGTAGATCCTGGTTGGTTTATGCTATATCAGATCCTGCAAGATAGGTTTATGCTAGGTTATTCTAGGCTTATTATTATTACGAATCGGGTTTTTAGTCAAAAACTTTTAATGAACACAATGAATTCCAATTAATTAATTCGCGAATGTACGCGTCGTTATTTAAGCAAATGTTGAATAAATTATAAAATTGTAGCTTACGCGGCGTCAAGTTTCTGTCACGAACTAAGATACAAAAATCTTCGAAAATGCTCAAAGGAACTATACACGCTGTTAGGAAATTTTTTACACGGTCATAATCATCGTAGGACGTATTACTGCGATTTATAAAAAAATTCTGATATATATCATTCATGCGTTTTGCAATAGCTTCGTACATGCATTTAATAACTTCGGCTTGATCATTGAAAAGGTTGAAGTGAAATTTCATAAAACTAAATTTCTCGTTCAGTTTCCCTGCTTCGGCCTTTGTTAGAGTGAAGACGCTACCATCCTCGAATACTATAGCCCCCTCCATAACGGTTATTTCTATTTTCAAGTTTAGGTAACGATAATTACCCCAGTCGCCATTTTCTATAGCTGAATAGATCTCCGTCCACTCCTCCATAAATTCCTTCAAAACTTTTTCCGAGATGGTGAGAATTGTTACGTCCTTCTTTGTCAAGAGTAGGCTTGGCACGTATCCAGTTACCCCGAAAACGGCATAACATTCATTACTTAGTCTAACACGGGCGTTCACGCGGTAATCTCTGATCTTGGTGGGCATTCTTACGAAAGGTCTTTACGGGTTAAAAGCTGAGGACTGAATGATCTTTATCGCGAGATTTTCTTGAGTGCGGTGTTGGTAATTAGCCTGAGGGTATATTGACTGGTGCTTTTCTTTTTTTATTGCCCTTTATTGGCCAGGTGGTTGAGGACCATAAAAAGGGGCGTGGCTAAACCAGTTGTATTGTTATCAACGGAATCTGTATTTAGAGTGATTTATGACTCACACAAAAGTGTTAAGACATTCCATCGGCTTTTTATTTATACGTAATATTTATACGTAACATCGTTCAGACTGGTCTATGGCCATAAAAAGGGACAGAACTTGAACAAAAGAATTTATCCCCATCCGTTTTTATTTTTATTATAAAGACGTGTTTTAATGGGTTTAGGGGCATGGTCGAATCAGTTGTATTGTTATGAATGGAATCTATTTTCGGATTTATTGCTTTGTTAGTTGGCGACTCTTCCTACCACGAAACATTTAATTGTTTCCCGGTGTTTGCCCCGAAGGCAATATCCTGACAAGTCTCAACATGTTTAAGATATTTTTTGTTGCGTTACCCGAAATTAAAGTAATAAGCTTATGGTAGGTTTATTCTATGGTAGATCGTGAAAGATAGGCTTATGCTAGGTTATTCTATGGTAGTTCCTAGTAGGTTTATACTATATTAGAGCTTGAAACATGGACTTTTGCTAGGTTTATTCTTGGTAAATGCTGAAAAATATAGTCTTATGCTAGGTTATTCTATGGTAGATCCTGGTAGGTTTATACTATACTAGTTCTTGAACCACAGGCTTATGCTAAGTGATTCCATGATAGATCCTGAAACACTGGCTTATGCTAGGTTATTCTAGTTGTATAGGCGGAAGAATCAGAAATTGTATTAGGTTTAGAACATTTACTGAGCAAGAAAGATTTTTCATAGAAATATTACTAAAGTTTTTTTCATACGAATACTACTAAAATACACATGAATATTGATTAAAATACTGGAATTTATATAATACTACCTTAAAAAACACCAATTTTACCATGCACAAGTGTCTTATTAGAGACTAATACCGATTTTCTATACGAATAATAATACTAAACTTCATAGCATTTATATAAAATACATGCAAAGGTTATAGCTGACTACTACTACTAAAATACCCTTGAATATTGAATAAAATACTGGCATTTATATAATACTACCTTAAAAACACCAATTTTACCATGCACAAGTGGCTTATTAGAAACTAATACCGATTTTCTATACGTATAATACTAAATTACACGTGATTTATATAAAATACATGCAAAAGTTATAGCTGATTACTACTAAAATACACATGAATATTGAATAAAATACTGACATTTATATTACTACCTAAAAAACACCAATTTTACCCTGCACAAGTGGCTTATTAGAAACTAATACTGAACTTATTACAAACAATACTAAATTACACGTGATTTATATAAACTACATGCAAAAGTTATAGTTGACTACTACTAAAATACACATAAATATTGAATAAAATACTGGCATTTATATAATACTAACTTAAAAAACACCAATTTTACCATGCACAAGTGTCTTATTATATACTAATGCTGAACTTAATACAAACAATACTAAATTACACGTGATTTATATAAAATACATGCAAAGGTTATAGCTGACTACTACTAAAACACCCATGAATATTGATTAAAATACTGGCATTTATATAATACTATCTAAAAAACACCAATTTTACCATGCACAAGTGGCTTATTAGAAATTAATACTGAACTTCATACGAATAATACTAAAGTACACATGAATATCGACTAAAGTACAAACATTGTTATGATGCAAAGTGAAACATACCCTTTTTTATGAAACAAAAGTTGAACTATGATGCTTCCACAATTCTATTTCATCTCGAAAGTCACTGCCGTACCTGATTTAAATCTCTGGTGAATCATCTGTGCATTTGTAACACGGGCACAAGTCCTTAATCCGGTATTTAAACTCACCGCACAGAGTACAAAAGTTTCGCTCGTCAAGAAGATGTCTTCGCTCTTTATGGGTCGACATACGGATAAGGTTTTTAGATTGAACTAAAACACAACGTCTGAAGTGCGCACAGTCACGTGATGTGCAGAAATAATTTAATTGGCCGCAGTCAGGCACGTCTTTTAAAGTCCCATCACAATGAGGGCAGTGTAGATGACCCGTACGTGGCATGGGGGCATACCCTAGTTTTTTGAGGTTTTCATGAACATTTTCGGCCATACCGAAAGAGATGTGGTCAGATGAATGAAATATACCGGAATATAACTTATTATGGTAAAAAACTTACCGATCTTAACATTTCCGAGTAAAGTATACAGGAATATGGCTAGACTGTCTCATATGTTTTCCATTTAGCACACATTTTAAGGGACATTTTTACCAAAACAAGAATTACATATTACGTTAGGTGCATCGGAGGAAACACGTGATTTCTTACTAGCCTTGTCACCAACCTTTCTCTCCAGAGTTCGAAAGTGAAATGACTCTCTACACTGTAAAAAATAACCGTACTGTCTAGTACCTTTAAAGGTATTTTTCAATGCATCCCCAGACGTACCTATATAGGTACTACAAAATACCGTTGTGTAAGGGTACTATGAAATACCTCTTGAAGAAGGTACTTTTGAGGACTACAAGGTATTTTGTAATCCCGTAATGGGTATCATTTAAACCTCAACAAAGGTCGGAATAAAACTTTCAAATTGTGAAAGGTACTCCTTATTACCGAAAAGGGTACCTGTTAACACTCAAAAAGGTTCGATAATATACTTCTAAAGGTATTTTGTGCTACCGAATAAGGTGTCAAATAAAACCCACAAACAGGTCTAAATTATACTTTCGCGCCATCAAAAATATTTGCGCCACATTTGAAACTGGTAAACTTTCCTTTATTACCGCGGGCTTGAATCATTTTCAGACATGGTAAGCCATACACCACTTCGATGCAAATGAGACTGAAAGACACGAGAGTAATATTTTCCTTCCATCTCAACTTTTAGTGTCTGTGTTGTGGGCTTACGGGATGAGGGTAAAATTTTGCCTTCCATCTCGCCTTTAAGTGTCTGCGCCATAGGCTTGCGGGGTCGTGAGAGTTCGCATAGTAAGCAAGGGATAAACCACTCTACATTTCCCGATACTATATTTAGCTTCCCCTTGTTAAGGAAGGTGTGATACTGTTATAGTGTAAAGGTAATTCAGGGTCACATATACATGGATATTTTCTGAATGGCGACTGAAGGCGTAAGCTCGGATTCAAACCTTTATATTAACTATGTAAGCCTTATATCATAATTGTATTGCCTTTAAATGATGTAAAGTATGCTAGTGTACATAGCTGTCAAAGAAAATAATTAATGTTAATTATATGTAATTATATATTTAAGTAAAACCACTAGCTAGGAAACTTGAGATTGAAATTGAAATCTCGGGTAGAAAACCACTACCCTATTCTACCCTACCGAACCTATTCTTTATGGTTATTTATAATATTCCTACAGAGATTTCTTCTACGCTGTCATTACTAGTGCTACTGGTGAAGTAAACAGTTAGTGTTAGAGAATTTGGGCTTGAAGTATTATATCATGTATTTTACTTTAGTAGTGTTAATTATAATCAGCACGCCGGAACTAAAAACTCCCTCTAAAGGAGTCTATTAAGTCCTTTTCTACTTCCAGGGTACGATAACATACCAGCAGAAGCGCAGAAACTCTAAAAGGTTTCATTATATACCTTATATTTCCAAAATACCTTTTTCGAAATCATTTAATACCCGCACTGTGAGACACCTAATAAAATACGTTCATGGGTACTAAAAAGGTCGCGGAGGTATTTTATAGTACCTTCAAAATACCTTTATTTTTAACAGTGTATAGTTTACAAAATCGCCTTTTGGCCACCCAGGTGTGTGTTATATGACATTAAGGGGGGAGGAGGGGGTGGTCGAACATGGTTCATAACAAAAGAATTTACCCCAATCTGTTTTTACTTATACGTAAACACGTTCTGCCGCCGTATTCTGCAGGCTTAGCCTTCCGCGCCCACTTGGATTCTCGTCGCTCATTGGTCCGTAAAGGAACTGGATTCTGGCTTCTTATTGGCGGCTTAGGTTTCGACTTTCAAGACGAAATTGAATTGCGAATGTCCACCAAATTTGAAATACGGTTTTTCGATGGGTAAATCGTTCAGCTTCATCAACCGGTTAACTCACCGGTGCTTTTGCTTTAGTTTCTGATGCTGAACGTAGCAGACTACACTTCATCATTGTTAGAGGCGACTTGGGTACACCGGTACGGTTAATATTTTGCTAAGTACGGATGCCTATTTGAAGAAGAGCTATTTACTTGAATCGTCGCATTGGACTGGTATGCTTTTATTTTATCAATTGCAAATTATCTTTGACAATATAGTTGAATAAAAGTAAACGTTCATTTATAGTGTAAGACGTTTCAGCTCGTGACCAAAAATTATTTCAACCAAGGCTTAGGTGTTATGTAAGTTTAATCATTAATGTGACTTCATTTATCGTTCTGCGTCGTTAGTAAATAACATGAGCATCGAATGAGCCAACTGACCATTATTAAAGCCATTCAATTCTCATAATAATTATATAATTAATGCAATATAGAATATTAATTATAGTATATAATAACATCCTACTGATATGCTGAAGTGGGTTCACTCAAGGGTAATGAGACAAAAACGTCATTCAGTATAAACATTCAAAGTATCGCAGCCCCATAGGCAATCCTACCCCTATGGGACACCATTGACTGTACGTGTGATATAATCAAAGAAAGAAATTATGATAGATGGGTTTAAAAGTAAATGTTGCAGTACGTACAACTGGTAAATATGGTTACTAAAGTGTCTAACAATATAAATGTGAATGAGTTTTTGTTGTGCTAAAGATTTGGAATAAAACTGTGGTATAATTGACAGTGTCACACGAATGGGCTACTACAGTCAATATTGATGACGTCCACGTATCAATCTATAATACAAACTTGAAATTGTTATAATTAACATCAAATGCCATGTATTTACCACTTTATTTAGAAAATATTATAAAAATTTAATAAGGTTTTAAGGCTTCACAAAGGTTTGATCTTAATATACAGGATTTTCACATGTGGAGGAATCATACCATTTACACCAGGAGGACAGAAACCCGTCTCTTTTTGTCCTCCATGCAGCCCGGCCTTCTGGCGTAAGTTTCATTAATGCTCCATTTGTGTAAACTATCTATATACAGGATTTGCGGCTACTTGTCACCTCAAATGAAGTAACATCGGCCTGCTTGTGTAAAAGATAAGAGACAATGTTTGAAGGTACATTTGGATGTAAAATGTTAAAAATAAGCAATTATATGACAACGGCAAAAATTTGCTCTCTTGTCATGAGAGTAGCGACGACGTTTCTTCATAAACTTGTCAAAATAAAGCTATATGTTCTGAAATATCGTTCTGTATAAATTTATTATAATTTTAAATTAGATTTTTGGTAGAAAGTATGAATAAAACTGATTGAAGCCGACATATTACAAAAAACTTCCTGTTTCGACTTTTTCGTTTGCCTAATTGACCATTTAGGCAGATCTTAGATTTAAGTGATAGTAGAGTGTAAGTTTGCCTAATATAGAAGTGTGTCGTCTTTATATGTGAAACTGGAGAAGCTACAACGTCAGTTAAATCGTTAGTTGAAAAGCCAAAATAAGTTGATCGCAATCAATAAGATAAGTTTCATTCAAGGTTATACCATAGAGTGTGCGACACTATCGAAACAGGGTGAAGTCTTAATGGTGTCCTTTCGTTCGAGCATTTATATGTCGAATGTCATTCATGTAATTGGTAATCTTCACGATATGTATGACATATTGGTACAAGTACTTGTATTGATATTCGATCCAGGTACTCGATACCAACAATAAGTACTCATTCAGGACTAACAGAAATTAGAAATGCCGATTAAACCCGGGAATTATAACCGAAAATCTATTGTTTTAGGCGTCTTCAACCTACAGCATTGTTTTTACGCTCGTTTTTCTCAGCTTATTACTTGGTGACATGATACATTCTACCCGTGAACTGGAATGGTATTTCAGAACAGTTACGTCTTCAATTTCTGTGCATTGGAATCTCTCTTTCATAAAGACAAATAGGCTCTCCAAAGCCTAACCAGTGTACAATATATCTTAGATAGTCTTGCATGGTTCAGCTACACACGCCCCTTTCAATGATAAAACACCTCTGCTACAAGGTTTTGGACGACCAGAATTAACCCCTGTTACAATGCTATATTTTAGTAAAGATTGTGAAGTTATATTATTAAAATGTAAAATTATACTTCGTCTACCATAAAGTACACTATCGTTACACAATAAATACTTGAATAAACTTCCATTCCAGAGTCATGTTACCGAGATACAGTACACTAACCCTAAGCATGTGGGAATTGAGGGAAAATAGTCTGCAATTTGAAGGTTCACAAAATAGATGGCGTAAAGAACCTAAACATAGAGGTTAAAGGTTATTGCACTAACCTTTGACGATAACCGACACAAAATGCTGACATTACAACGAACGTTCCGTGTCAATTGAAAAGCGAACTGAACTGAACCACTAACGTTCTTTGCTTGCGTGAACATCCAATCTCAGCCCAGAATCCAATTTCGGCTCGAAAACTAAGCCGCCAATCAAAAGCCAGAATCCAGTTCTCTATGAACCAATGAGCGAAGAGAATCCAAGTGGGCGCGGAAGGCTAAGTCTGCAGAATACGGCGGCAGACGTGTCGTAATGGCTTTTGGGGGCGTGGTCGAACCAGTTGTATTGTTATCAATGGAATTTATTTTTCTTTAATTGGACCACCCACCAGGTTTTATGACATTAAAAGGTAGTGAACCTTTATACCTGTTGTAGTAGTTTTTAAAACATATTTTTTAGTATATAAAAAATAGACTCAATGTAAGATAAGAGTTTTTTAACATGACTATAACAACGATGCCCGGCCTAGCTGGCGGGGCAGAACGGTATTACGACTGAATAAAGAAAGTTAGTTATTATGCTTGCGTATTATTATAAATAACAGTAGCGAATACAACATGGTATCAGAAGTGAAATAAACTCGTTATATCCTTGACCAAAGTCCAACCAAGCGTCATGACGTCGTTCAAAGCACCACCTCCATTCCAACCCGGCGACTCTCCCGCACTGGCCTGGCAACAATACCGGGAACGATATCACATATACTCCGTTGCTTCAAAACTCAACAAAGAAGACCAGGAGCAACAGAAGAACGTTTTTCTTCATGTGATAGGCGACGAGGGATTACGAATTTATAAAACCCTGACGATAGCCCAACCAGGGGTAGCAGTACCAACGCCCGCAACGTTAACTCTCCAACACATCCTGAACGCCTTCTATGATTATTACAAGCCCTATAAAAGCACTAACATGTCACGCTTTACCTTCTTCCAAATGAAACAGTCTACCCATCAAACTTTTGCGCAATTCCTAACTGACCTCAAGACACTCGCACCGGCATGCGAACTTGGCACACTACAGGACTCGCTCATAGCTACCCAAATCCTCATCGGTACGAAAAGTGAAGCCGCTCGAAAAAATTAATCCTATTCAACAACCTTCAACTGGAAGATGCAATCACCACGTGCCAAGCCGAAGAATCTGCGAATTCACACCTCCAACTGATGACACAAACAATCAAACCAACGCCTGGCGAACCATCTACAGCACTGGATGCCATCATGTACAATAACAACTCCCGCGCACAAGACAGCTCCTCATATAAGAGAACTCCACGATACCCAGCTGCAGACGATAACCACCGCTATCAGCCACGACGAGGACATCCACCACCACAACGAAAACAACCGAGATATCAAGACGAACGACAGTATGTCCCCCAACCACCTTATAACAATACCCCATACTGCCTGCAGTGTGGTCTACAACATCCCGCTCGCCCATGCCCAGCCATAGGCTCCACATGTCGCGCCTGCAACGGCAGAAATCACTGGGCCAGCACATGCCGGTCAATACGCTCGCTAGAGGAAATGCGTTATCAGATGGAACCAATCCATCAGTGGCCCCAGCAAGAACAGCCGGAAGGCAACGCACCATTACAGCAAGAGGACGATTCTCAGTTCGCCCCATTTCACATCCACTCGCTAAGCCTCTACACTGTGAATACGGAGGAAGCGACTCGACCCGACGATCAATGGAGAGCAACGGTACAAGTGGCTAACCTCAATGTCGAGTTCAAAATTGATACAGGATCACAAGTAAATGTACTACCAATAAACATATACCAAAAAATTCCGGAACTGCCGCCACTACTTCGACCACAACACAGCATACGAGCTTACTCCGGACACAATGTCGCCGTACTCGGCATAGCATACTTGCCCTGCAGATCACACAGCCACAGAGCAAATAGCTTGTTCTATGTCACACCAACACACTCAACGCCGATATTGAGCGGTCAACTGTCCACAGAACTACGCCTTATCACCCGTCTCCATCACAATACGACGGCAGGTCCAACTAGCAACCTGGACGAGATCAGTTACCATCACGGCTCACATGACCACGCTCCTGCACCAGAGGTACCATCACCAGCTCAAGCCCTAAGGAAATTATCCAGGCATACAGTGACGTGTTCGACACGATAGGGAAGCTCCCCGGCGAATACGAGCTACACTTGAAACCCAACGTCCAACCAACAATCTGTGCAGCCAGAAAGATCCCCCTTCAACTACGCCAAGCAGTACGCGACGAACTCACGCGAATGCAGGAGAACGGGGTAATAGAACCTGTTACTGAACCGTCTGAATGGGTCCATCCGATGGTGGTAGTCAAAAAAGAATCTCCACCAAGTGACCCAACACAATCGTCAAAACAGAAAGTCCGTATTTGCATCGACCCAAGATGCTTGAACCCCGCATTACTTCGGACCCAATATCCAATGCCGACAACACAGGAGATATTCGCCAACTTATCGGGATCACAATACTTCACGGTACTAGATGCTCAAAGTGCCTTCTGGCAAATCGGCCTTACAAAAAGCAGTTCTCGCATTTGTACGTTTGCGACACCGTTCGGACGATTCCGGTTTAAGCGACTCCCTTACGGCATCGCCACCGCCTCGCAACTATTTCAAGAGGTGATGCAAGAGTACTTCGGAGACTTGGATAATGTGCACATATCGACCGACGACTTCATCATCCACGGACGTGACCAAGAAACGCATAACAGAGCCCTACTAGCCGTTCTTAGGCGAGCACGGAAAGAAGGTCTGACTTTCAGCTCAGGAAAGATGCAGTTGGCGGTACCTCAAATTAAATACCTGGGACACATCATCAGTAAAACAGGCCTACACATTGATCCCAGCAAAGTGAAAGCCATAACGGATCTACAACGACCAGCTGATAAGACCTCTCTCCAACGCTTTCTTGGAATGGTGAACTATTTGGCCAAGTTCATACCACGCTATTCCGAACGTACAGCACCACTAAGGGATCTTCTGAAATCAACAGCCGAATATCAATGGGATGCCAACCTACAACAAACATATGAGGACATAAAAAGTTCGCTGATAACTGCTCCTGTACTCCAATTTTTCAACCATGAGACCCCATGCGTGTTATCAGTAGATGCAAGTCAATATGGTATCGGTGCGGTCCTCCTGCAAAATGATCGACCAGTCGAATATGCATCAATGACGTTCAACCAAACCCAAGTCAGATACGCACAGATAGAAAAGGAGTTACTAGCGATTCTCTTTGCCTGCGAGAGATTCCATTATTATGTCGCGGCGGCACCAGTAACGATACAGACGGATCATCGTCCTCTACTTGCAGTCATCAAAAAGCCGTTCCAGCTAATGTCTCCCAGGATTCAGCGACTAACGTTACGACTAGCACGATACGACCCCATACTAAAATACGTGCCCGGTTCGCAACTATATGTCGCTGACACTCTCTCAAGGGCACCGAACGCGGACGTAAGTATGAAACAAGTTACCTGGAAGGCCCCAACGCAACTGTATACAGCTTAACATCATTATCAAAGGAAAAAGACGAGCTATTTCGACAAGAAACAGCAAGGGACAAGACGCTGCAAGACCTGCTAAAATTAATCAGGAATGGGTGGCCGAAAAACATGACCAGTATCCCGAACAAGATAGTCCGCCAATACTGGTCAGTCCAGGAAGAACTCCATGAAGAGCACGGCCTGTTGTACAGAGGTGACCGCCTCGTAGTACCGGAGAGCCTACAACGGGACATCATGGCACAAATACATGCAGTACATCAGGGTATCACGTCTTGCCTAGCAAAGGCCAGAATCCACGTGTATTGGCCGAACATGTCGAAGGATTTGACTTACTACATCCAATCATGCCCTGTCTGCAGACAACACGATCGAGCTAATACAGCCATGCCGTTACAACCATTACCAATACCACCACACCCATGGCACACGTTGGGAACAGACTTGTTCCATCAACAAGGGCGCAACTTCATTATTATAGTTGACTACTATTCGAAGTTCATAGAAGTACAAGAACTGTCCTCCACAAACGCACAAGCAATAATAACGGCGATGGCACCACATTTTGCAAGACATGGTACCCCTCGGAAAATCATCAGCGACATCGGCCTACCCTTCAACTCGGCAGCATACAAATCATTCCTGGCTCAGTGGGACATAGAATACGTAACGGCGAGTCCCTACCACCCACAAACAAACGGGCTGGCAGAGAGGTCCATACAAACCATCAAGCACTTATTGGGGAAAGCCCAAACTGATGGAAAGAACATCCATCAAGTTTTGTTGGAATACAACACTACACCAAAAGTCGACATGGCGTCTCCAGCGGAAATCTTAATGGGACGACGGTTACGAACACCCTTAACAACTAACCAACAATCCATGAAACCACATTATCCCACTGACGAAACCACGGCGGCTCTACAACAACGGCGTGAAACAATGGTGAGATACTCCGAAAACATGCCTCATAAACCATTAATGCCACTGCATCCTGGAAGCAAAGTTCACTATCTGGTAGGACCTAGGAAATGGCTACCGGCAGAAGTACAACAACCAGACAAACAGGTCGACTCCTACATAATCCGAACACAAGAAGGCAAACTACTCCGCAGAACGAGAACTCAATTGAGGCTGGACGTAAGAAAAAACTCGGAACAACTCCAGCAAACACAACAGCAAAGACCATTAACAAAACAAGAAGCGAATCAAGTCAAAGCAGGAGCAACATCGTCGGAACCATGGGCTACAACCATACTACAAACAGGGCAAATCAGTCAAACGGAAGACCTAACTAGGCAAGGGGAAGAGCAGATCAGTCCAATGGAAGACCAACTTATACGAATGGGAGAGCGGACTATACAAACTAAAGACTCATTGGAACAACGTAACAGCCCACAAACAGCAACAACGACACATAGAAGTCCAGTAACAGTTAGAAACCAACAGACCACAGATCAACAACTAACGACGACAAGGAGTGGCCGAATCAGCAAGAAGCCAATATTATTCACGTCAACCAGTTTCGTTTAACAAAAAAAAAAAAAAAAAAAGGTTGTTGTAGTAGTTTTTAAAACATATTTTTTAGTATATAAAAATAGACACAATGTAAGATAAGAGTTTTTTAACATGACTATAAAAACGATGCCCGGCCTAGCTGGCGGGGCAGAACGGTATTACGACTGAACAAAAAAGAAGGTTAGTTATTATGCTTGCGTATTATTATAAATAACAGTAGCGAATACAACAATACCCATCTATTTTTTACTTACGTGAACATGTCCAGGCGTGTCTTAATGGCTTTCTGTAGAACCATTTGTATTGAATCAATGGAATTTATTTTTAGAGTGATTTATTGCTTTATTAATAGGGGCTGGTGATTCATCCTACAAGGGGGTTCAAGCATTTAATTGATTACAGGTGGTTGCCCCGAGGACATTATTGGGACAAGTCTCAACAAGTTTAAGATATTTCCGTTGCGTCAACAAAAAAGGCAATATATCATTAATCAAAAATGTCTTGATTAGAATCAAGACCTAAAAAGTATCGATAAGACTGAGGTTATCACTTGTCTGAAGGATCAGATATTAATTTTTCTTTTTAATTGAAACTTAAATGCATGCTTAAGAAAAAACAACGTTCCATTACCGTTTTCCGTTGAAATAAATTATTTTACTGCTAATCAATTTCAAAAATTTACTTATCTCGGCTTTTCGACCACAATTCCATTCCCCGAAAACATTTTATCATTACATTAATTACTTTTGGGAGAGTACGTGTACGGTTTAGCGTTCCTAAAGACGTTACATCCCCATTCGAGACCGGCACGCTTCGCAGTGGAACATTTTAATTATTCTAAAACCAATGGCGCCAAATTCAATAGGGGCAGTAAGATTTTTACTCGCGGTTTTTGCAAAATGATGTAATATCAAGTGTACTTTAGTCAACCGTCGTATTGTTCTCTCTCATAGTTCAGGGCATGATCAGTGTTACTGCCCAATTTCTCTCTCTAGTTTCTAACAATGGTTAGAGACTATTTGACATGGCACGGCACAACGTTATATACATCTGTAAATTCAAAGTAGCACAAAAGGAAAAAGAATCCATTTTTTAATATTTTTGTTTGAAATAAATAAACTCATTAGTTATAACTAATAGAAAGTCTAGGGAACGGCACCGGTAATGAGCAGCAAAAAGAGAGGAAAGTTTGCTTCAAGTTAGCAGAGGGACATGGTAGTGAAAATAGTAATCTAGAATTTTGTTCGTTCAAACCTTAATATATCATGAAAAATTCAAGTGAGGAGGCTACACTACCTAGAAAGATTGATTTTGGCAGATAACAGCGAAAAAATTATGTGCTGCACACACTGGGACTATGGGAGAGTTTCAGGGCCGCAGGTCGCACATGATGAAATTTCAACTCCAGTTTACATCAATTCTCCCTGGTCGTACTAGTATCAGGATAAGCTATAGTTTGCTGAGGTCCTGTTAGTCTCGAAAGGGTTATATAGTACTTGTAACTTTTAAAAGGTTGTTTTCATGTCTAAACAGACCGCTATTACAGTTTTTTTATTGTTTTATAGGTTATTTTGACACGTTATCTCCCAAAAGTAATTAATGTAATGATAAAATGTTTTCGGGGAATGGAATTGTGGTCGAAAAGCCGTACTTGTGGTAACATGTAGGTACTTGTGGTAACATGTAGGTACTTGTGGTAACATGTAGGTACTTGTGGTAACATGTAGGTACTTGTGGTAACATGTAGGTACTTGTGGTAACATGTAGGTACTTGTGGTAACATGTAGGTACTTGTGGGTGCTTGTGGGTACTTGTGGGTGCTTGTGGGTGCTTGTAGGTACTTGTGGGTACTTGTGGGTACTTGTAGGTACTTTTGGGTACTTTTGGGTACTTGTAGGTACTTTTGGGTACTTTTGGGTACTTGTGGGTACTTGTGGTTACTTGTGGGTACTTGTAGGTACTTGTGGGTGCTTGTAGGTACTTGTGGGTACTTGTAGGTACTTGTGGGTACTTGTGGGTGCTTGTGGGTGCTTGTAGGTACTTGTGGGTACTTGTAGGTACTTGTGGTTACTTGTAGGTACTTGTGGGTACTTGTGGTTGCTTGTATGTACTTGTAGGTACTTTGCCTCCTCCATAGGATTAACATTACACTAAGTTTTAGAAGCTCGTAAGTCTGGTTATCTTAGATATACGGGCATATCCTTTGATTATATAATAGTCCTATTTGCACCTTCCCTCCTTCGTAAACATTTGCTCCATAGGATACTCCATATACACCTACGGCACCATAGTCCTCCCAGCATCCTCAGCGGTTAGGTAGGGTCGTACTGGACGAAATTGTAAAGGGCGCTCCCTTTGTGGTCGAAAAGCCGAGATAAGTAAATTTTTGAAATTGATTAGCAGTAAAATAATTTATTTCAACAGAAAACGGTAATGGAACGTTGTTTTTTCTTAAGCATGCATTTAAGTTTCAATTAAAAAGAAAAATTAATATCTGATCCTTCAGACAAGTGATAACCTCAGTCTTATCGATACTTTTTAGGTCTTGATTCTAATCAAGACATTTTTGATTAATATCTGTTCCTTCAGTCTTCATTTTAATTAAGAATGTTAAGAAACTGTTTTACATTTTCAAAATCTGCACTTAGCAGAAACATGTATAAAGGGGACCATAACTTTAGCTCAATCAGACATTTATTTATAATGATACTTCAAAAAAAACGTATATCATTAAAAGTTTGTATTCTTATTGTAATTGACATAGTACAATTTTTTACAATCATTTATTGAAACGCGAGGCGACCCTAAAAATTCCAGAAATAGGACCGAATTGACAATTTTTAAAAATTTTTAAAAATGCTGATTTATGTCCGTTTAAAATTTCGCTCAAAATTGTCAGAAGCCCAATATGAAATTCGGATATCCTTAAAATTTCACAAAGTCGATCCGGGATTGTCAATTTCAAACTTTTTTTGTAGCATAAACTTTTTGATATTAAGCTTATAAACCTTAAACAAAATATAGCCAGGGCTACCCTAAAAGTTCACAAAGATGATCCAAGAATGTTAATACGCCTAAAAAGTGCCATCTTCAAAATATGTAGCCGGGGAAAAGAGAGCGCGATCGAGTGGGCTATGCTAGTGGTTGGAAATCGCTGGGGTTGGGACAGGGATAAGGGAGTTGAGATGGATTGGAAATGATGATGGGCGACCTGCAGAACCGTATCTCTCCCAATGTACCTCGCGCACGCCCCTACCCTTGGTAGGCGATTGCTAAGTGCTGCCGCGTAGCGCCACTTTATTTGTATGAGAACTAGCTTCTATTTTGAAGATAGAGGGAGCGCCCTTTACAATTTCGTCCAGTACGACCCTACCTAACCGCTGAGGATGCTGGGAGGACTATGGCGCCGTTGGTGTATATGGAGTATCCTATGGAGCAAATGTTTACGAAGGAGGGAAGGTGCAAATAGGACTATTACATAATCAAAGGATATGCCCGTATATCTAATATAACCAGAGTTACGAGCTTCCAAAACTTAGTGTAATGTTAATCCTATGGAGGAGGCAAAGTACCTACAAGTACATACAAGCACCCACAAGCAACCACAAGTACCCACAAGCACCCACAAGAACCCACAAGTACCTACAAGTAACCACAAGTACCTACAAGTACCCACAAGTACCTACAAGCACCCACAAGCACCCACAAGTACCTACAAGTACCCACAAGTACCTACAAGCACCCACAAGTACCCACAAGTAATCACAAGTACCCACAAGTAATCACAAGTACCCACAAGTACCTACAAGTACCCACAAGTACCCACAAGTACCTACAAGTACCCACAAGTACCCACAAGTACCTACAAGTACCCACAAGCACCCACAAGTACCCACAAGCACCCACAAGTACCCACAAGCACCCACAAGTACCTACATGTTACCACAAGTACCTACATGTTACCACAAGTACCTACATGTTACCACAAGTACCTACATGTTACCACAAGTACCTACATGTTACCACAAGTACCTACAAGCACCCACAAGTACCTACAAGTACCTACAAGTAATCACAAGTACCCACAAGTACCTACATGTTACCACAAGTACCTACATGTTACCACAAGTACCTACATGTTACCACAAGTACCTACATGTTACCACAAGTACCTACATGTTACCACAAGTACAGTCGCCGCAATTAAAAACTTTCTCTCTCGCGACGTCTTGTTTCAATCATAAGCCGCAAATTATTGATCTGATACAATGGGTATAAAAAAACGTATCTTATATTGTTGTTTCAATAAATCTTTTACTAAGCGTTTTTTTTTTCACTCTCCACTTTCCATTTCCAACTGCTAAATAGGGGGTTTTGAATGATTGGGATGATTTTAAAGAGAAGGTGAACAGTTGAGCATAGCTCGTCCGAATTACCGAATGACATTCCAGTAAAGGGAGAGTGATGTTAATTGCAATTTTCTGAATACACGTCCCCCACGGAATCAATGCCTTGAGCCATATTTTTATGGATAGAGATCCCCTTTAATGTTGCACAAATATATAATCAACAATTGTGGAATGAAACTTCAAATTTTCCTCCGGTGAAGATATGGCCACGGGTGCGACATTCTGTTCCACTATGGTTCGCAAATGCCAGGGGGTGGAGAATGATTTCTATCTAGATTAGTGGGCGATTCTTGATGTCAGTTTCAACATAAGTCTGCACGAACGTTTGGTTGAAAACGGCGCATTTCGGAGAGAACCATCTAGAAATTCAATGGCCAACCAATTCCCTCAATATGTCACCCATTGAAAACCGCTTGGTGGAGGAAATACAGGTTCACTGAAAAGGAGAATACCCACATTCAAAGCATAGCATGGGTCACAAAGTGGTGCCTACATTTGAGGAAGTGGTTGTGTTCATTATATTCAACTAATTGGGATTCGCCATAACGAAGATGACGAACCTTTCTCAAGAAACACTTTATTTACAATGCGAAATTAGCATTATACTAAAGTTCCACTAGTCTTAGCAGTGTATCCGATGGCAAATTATGGTCTTTTTGAGAATCAATGGAATCTGCTGAGCTGCACGAAGTATTAAATCCTTGAAGGTTAAGTAAGGACGCAATGTAGAGTGTGTATATATTTTATTGAGAACTACCCAACCAACATAAAAAGTTAAATAAAGAATAAAGACACTTTGCTAATTACTATCGAACATTTATTCTTAATTATGAACATGGTTAGGATAAATACATTTATGCGTTTTCATTTTTAATTTCATTATGCGATTAATATTTGATCATCTTACCGTTGGCGTTTACAACCTGTTGCATTCTCTGCGGCATTGATGAAAACAGATTGTTTATATAATCGGGCCGCTCACCAACCTCTTCCCATGCGGCCTGGATGATGGTGAAAAGTTCGTCCTTATCATTGGGAATTATATTGTTCTGGGATACAATCCTTTTCATAATCGCCCAGACGTTTTCGATTGGAGATAAGTCGGGTGAATTTCTTGGCCAGTTCATTAGATCTATTTCCGGATGATTCTCCTTCAAATACGCCATGGTTGCACGTGACTTGTGTATACTCGAATTATCTTGTTGAAATATAAATTTACCGTCCGGAAAATGATTGTCTACAACATGAGGGAAAAACGTATGTTCCAATACATCAATATACTTATCGGAATTTAGGTGCCCTTCTATTCGTGCTAAGGTGCCAATTCCATGTTTTGAAATATAACCCCACACTGGCACAGAAAACCGTCCGCTATTCCGGATTGAATGAATGTTAGCCGCATCATATCGGGTCCCTTTCTCTCTCCACACTCTTACGTGATGGTCCGTAGATGAACAAAATGTTGATTCGTCGCTGATGACAACTTCATCCCATTCGTTCCTCCAGTGCAGGTGAGCGCGCGCAAATGCTAGGCGTTCTTGTTCGTGCTCTGGTTTGAGATATGGCTTCTCCGCGGCGATACGACTGTGTAGCCCAACGTCACGTAATCGGTTTCTAATCGTTGTTTCCGACGCTTCCAATTCCATGATGGATTTTACAGATCGAACCGTGGTGGTAGGATTATTCACAACAAGAGCAGCAATAACGTCGTCTTCTTCTGCAGTGGTAAGGCGTGGAGTTCCAGGTCTTGGTTTGTCGGTCAATCGCCCATTTTCACCATAAGCGGCGATTATGAAAAGGATTGTATCCCAGAACAATATAATTCCCAATGATAAGGACGAACTTTTCACCATCATCCAGGCCGCATGGGAAGAGGTTGGTGAGCGGCCCGATTATATAAACAATCTGTTTTCATCAATGCCGCAGAGAATGCAACAGGTTGTAAACGCCAACGGTAAGATGATCAAATATTAATCGCATAATGAAATTAAAAATGAAAACGCATAAATGTATTTATCCTAACCATGTTCATAATTAAGAATAAATGTTCGATAGTAATTAGCAAAGTGTCTTTATTCTTTATTTAACTTTTATGTTGGTTGGGTAGTTCTCAATAAAATATATACACACTCTACATTGCGTCCTTACTTAACCTTCAAGGATTTAATACTTCGTGCAGCTCAGCAGATTCCATTGATTCTCAAAAAGACCATAATTTGCCATCGGATACACTGCTAAGACTAGTGGAACTTTAGTATAATGCTAATTTCGCATTGTAAATAAAGTGTTTCTTGAGAAAGGTTCGTCATCTTCGTTATGGCGAATCCCAATTAGTTGAATACAATGAACACAACCACTTCCTCAAATGTAGGCACCACTTTGTGACCCATGCTATGCTTTGAATGTGGGTATTCTCCTTTTCAGTGAACCTGTATTTCCTCCACCAAGCGGTTTTCAATGGGTGACATATTGAGGGAATTGGTTGGCCATTGAATTTCTAGATGGTTCTCTCCGAAATGCGCCGTTTTCAACCAAACGTTCGTGCAGACTTATGTTGAAACTGACATCAAGAATCGCCCACTAATCTAGATAGAAATCATTCTCCACCCCCTGGCATTTGCGAACCATAGTGGAACAGAATGTCGCACCCGTGGCCATATCTTCACCGGAGGAAAATTTGAAGTTTCATTCCACAATTGTTGATTATATATTTGTGCAACATTAAAGGGGATCTCTATCCATAAAAATATGGCTCAAGGCATTGATTCCGTGGGGGACGTGTATTCAGAAAATTGCAATTAACATCACTCTCCCTTTACTGGAATGTCATTCGGTAATTCGGACGAGCTATGCTCAACTGTTCACCTTCTCTTTAAAATCATCCCAATCATTCAAAACCCCCTATTTAGCAGTTGGAAATGGAAAGTGGAGAGTGAAGAAAAAACGCTTAGTAAAAGATTTATTGAAACAACAATATAAGATACGTTTTTTTATACCCATTGTATCAGATCAATAATTTGCGGCTTATGATTGAAACAAGACGTCGCGAGAGAGAAAGTTTTTAATTGCGGCGACTGTACCTACATGTTACCACAAGTACCTACATGTTACCACAAGTACCTACATGTTACCACAAGTACCTACATGTTACCACAAGAACCTACATGTTACCACAAGTACCTACATGTTACCACAAGTACCTACAAGTACCCACAAGTACCTACAAGTACCCACAAGTACCTACAAGCACCCACAAGCACCCACAAGTACCTACAAGTAATCACAAGTACCCACAAGTACTTACAAGTACCTACAAGTACCTACATGTTACCACAAGTACCTACATGTGACCACAAGTACCTACATGTTACCACAAGTACCTACATGTTACCACAAGAACCTACATGTTACCACAAGTACCTACATGTTACCACAAGTACCTACATGTTACCACAAGTACCCACAAGTAATCACAAGTACCCACAAGCACCCACAATTACCTACAAGTAATCACAAGTACCCACAAGTACCAACAAGTACCTACAAGCACCCACAAGTACCTTCAAGTACCTACAAGCACCCACAAGTACCTACAAGCACCCACAAGTACCTACAAGTACCCACAAGTACCCACAAGTACCTACAAGTACCCACAAGTACCCACAAGTACCTACAAGTACCTACAAGCACCCACAAGTACCTACATGTTACCACAAGTACCCACAAGCACCCACAAGTACCCACAAGCACCCACAAGTACCCACAAGCACCCACAAGTACCTACAAGTACCCACAAGTACCTACAAGCACCCACAAGTACCTACAAGCACCCACAAGTACCTACAAGCACCCACAAGTACCCACAAGTACCTACAAGTAACCACAAGTACCTACAAGTACCCACAAGCACCCACAAGTACCCACAAGTACCTACAAGTACCCACAAGTACCTACAAGTAACCACAAGTACCTACAAGCACCCACAAGTACCTACAAGCACCCACAAGTACCCACAAGTACCTACAAGTACCCACAATTAATCACAAGTACCCACAAGCACCCACAAGTACCTACAAGTACCCACAAGTACCTACAAGCACCCACAAGTACCCACAAGTACCTACAAGTAACCACAAGTACCTACAAGTACCCACAAGTACCTACAAGCACCAACAAGCACCCACAAGTACCCACAAGTACCTACAAGTACCCACAAGTACCTACAAGCACCCACAAGTACCCACAAGTACCCACAAGTAATCACAAGTACCCACAAGTACCCACAAGTACCTACAAGTACCCACAAGCACCCACAAGTACCCACATGTTACCACAAGTACCTACATGTTACCACAAGTACCTACATGTTACCACAAGTACCTACATGTTACCACAAGTACCTACATGTTACCACAAGTACCTACATGTTACCACAAGTACCTACATGTTACCACAAGTACCTACATGTTACCACAAGTACCTACATGTTACCACAAGTACCTACAAGCACCCACAAGTACCTACAAGTAATCACAAGTACCCAAAAGTACCTACATATTACCACAAGTACCTACATGTTACCACAAGTACCTACATGTTACCACAAGTACCTACATGTTACCACAAGTACCTACATGTTACCACAAGTACCTACAAGTACCCACAAGTACCTACAAGTACCCACAAGTACCTACAAGCACCCACAAGCACCCACAAGTACCTACAAGTAATCACAAGTACCCACAAGTACTTACAAGTACCTACAAGTACCTACATGTTACCATAAGTACCTACATGTTACCACAAGTACCTACATGTTACCACAAGTACCTTCATGTTACCACAAGTACCTACATGTTACCACAAGTACCTACATGTTACCAAAAGTACCTACAAGCACCCACAAGTACCCACAAGTAATCACAAGTACCCACAAGCACCCACAATTACCTACAAGTAATCACAAGTACCCACAAGTACCAACAAGTACCCACAAGTACCTACAAGCACCCACAAGTACCTTCAAGTACCTACAAGCACCCACAAGTACCTACAAGCACCCACAAGTACCTACAAGCACCCACAAGTACCTACAAGCACCCACAAGTACCCACAAGTACCTACAAGTACCCACAAGTACCCACAAGTACCTACAAGTACCCACAAGTACCTACAAGTACCCAAAAGTACCTACAAGTACCCACAAGTACCTACAAGCACCCACAAGTACCTACATGTTACCACAAGTACCCACAAGCACCCACAAGTACCCACAAGCACCCACAAGTACCCACAAGCACCCACAAGCACCCACAAGTACCTACAAGTACCCACAAGTACCTACAAGCACCCACAAGTACCTACAAGCACCCACAAGTACCTAAAAGCCCCCACAAGTACCTACAAGCCCCCACAAGTACCTACAAGCCCTCACAAGTACCTACAAGCACCCACAAGTACCCACAGGTACCTACAAGTACCTACAAGCACCCACAAGTACCTACATGTTACCACAAGTACCTACATGTTACCACAAGTACCTACAAGCACCCACAAGTACCCACAAGCACCCACAAGTACCCACAAGTACCCACAAGTACCCACAAGTACCTACAAGCACCCACAAGTACCTACAAGCACCCACAAGTACCTACAAGCCCCCACAAGTACCTACAAGCCCCCACAAGTACCTACAAGCCCCCACAAGTACCTACAAGCCCCCACAATTACCTACAAGCCCCCGCAAGTACCTACAAGCCCCCACAAGTACCTACAAGCACCCACAAGTACCCACAAGCCCCCACAAGAACCTACAAGCACCCACAAGTACCTACAAGCATTTACAAGTACCTACAAGCACCCACAAGTACCTACAAGTACCTACAAGCACCCACAAGTACCTACATGTTACCACAAGTACCTACATGTTACCACAAGTACCTACAAGTTACCACAAGTACCCACAAGCACCCACAAGTACCCACTAGCACCCACAAGCACCTACAAGTACCCACAAGTACCTACAAGCACGCACAAGTACCTACAAGCCCCCACAAGTACCCACAAGCCCCCACAAGTACCTACAAGCCCCCACAAGTACCTACAAGCCCCCACAAGTACCTACAAGCCCCACAAGTACCTACAAGCCCCCACAAGTACCTACAAGCACCCACAAGTACCCACAAGCCCCCACAAGAACCTACAAGCACCCACAAGTACCTACAAGCACTTACAAGTACCTACAAGCACCCACAAGTACCTACAAGTACCTACAAGCACCCACAAGTACCTACAAGCACCCACAAGTACCTGCAAGCACCTACAAGTACCCACAAGCACCTACAAGTACCCAAAAGTACCCACAAGCACCCACAAGCACCTACAAGAACCCAAAAGTACCCACAAGCACCTACAAGAACCCACAAGTACCCACAATCACCTACAAGTATCCACAAGCACCTACAAGTATCCACAAGAACCCACAAGCACCTACAAGCACCCGGGCAAAGCACCTACAAGAGCTCAAACGCCATGTTTTTCATGCTTAATTACCATTCGTAGGTAATCTTGTTAACTTAATATATATGTGTGGGGTACTTTTCCAACTTAACTTGTTAGCTAACACAAGCTTAGGTTCTCTTGTTTTTTTACCACTACGAAAATTGGACCAAATAGCCTTAACCGTGCTAACATCATAAACTGACTATTATCCATGCTAAAATATCGCAGATTGGGGTAGTTTTTAAAATTTAAAATTAAACATACTTAAAATTAATTTTTCTCAAAAACCTTAAAAATGGTCCTAGAAAAAGGTTTAAATTTTGATATAAAACCGTTCCCAAACGTAACAAACGAATATTTCATTTCAAAAGGGTGGCCACAAAATGGCTAAATTTGAAAAAAACTCCATGTTATTTCTAACAACACTGACAAATTTATTTAAATGAAAACCACCCTTAGCAACTTTATTTTTTATAAAATAAACTAATGAGTGGATCTTTTTGAAATTTTAACCATATATTGAGGGCCCTATTTGTAGTTCTGTGGAATTTTTTCAAAGCAGTTAATACGATACAAAAAAGTTATAACCAATCAAAAAACCATCCTTATACATTAAAGTCGGTATGAAGTCTTATCTAAGAGAGCTATCGCTCTCCTAGAATTAGACCGAAGCATTGACCTAAACGTACTATATTTATCAAAATTATCGGCAGCGTAATCAAAAATTTGTGGAAAACGTAAAACGGTATTGAAAGAAGAATCATTCACAACGCATTTCGTGTTTGAAGTAAAAAACAATCGAAACGTTTTTGATCAACTACGATACATTTCTTTGAAACGAAAACGCTAATTTACAATTCCTAAAAACCCATAGGAATACATGGGAAAATGAATAAACCACCGAAACGAAATCAGTCGTTTAGGATACATTTTACCGAAACGAAAAGCGTCATTTGAAAAACATTTCAAATTGTTAAAAACGTTGAGTTAAATTTTAGCGAAATTTATCAAAATTACTCTATGTTTCACCAAAAAAAAACTTTTAATTTAGCACCGATTAAGAATTTAGGATACATAGTGAGTTTCTTCAGCTCTTGCAACCACTCCCCCTTTTTCAATTCGGAACTTATAGAAGATAATGCCTAGTTCTGTGCACCATCTGTGTGTGACAACATTTTTTTGGAATCAATTGCTTTGCCACCGACCAAAGCGAAAATAATATTTTACATCTTCTGTAATTCCATAAATATGCATGGGAAACAAGATGCCCGGCCACTGTTAAGGCGGGGACCGGTTTTTACGTACTCTCCTCTTTTTTTCTCAACCTGTCAATATTTGATTGATTGTGTAGGCTTATAGTTTTGTAAGCTTATAACAAAGAATGCTACTGTAGGAATAAATTTATAAAGACTATGATATAAAGTAAAAAGTTATTTATTGTCTTTAAAAGTATAGGTTCTAATAATAAGGATATTTTTTCAGTTTTCATTTTAAATTGCATTTGATTTAACCTATAGTAATTTCTTCTATCTTCGTAAGGAAGATGATAAATTTTAAAATTATTTTTAAATCTTACGTAAGTCATTAAGTTTTTCTTTGATATACAAAGCGTTTAGTTGTTTTCCAACGTAAAGTTCCAAGACTAATCTTTCGAGATCTGTAGTTTTAACTTTAAAGGTATGATAAATTTCTTCCTTGTTTTCTTGGGGTTTTTCAGGTGTTTTTTCCTCGGTCCTGATTTTGTTATTTATTGACTTGGTGTACGTCTCTGTTTCATCTATGCTAAAGGGTATGTTTTTTGTGTGCCTACCTCTGATAAAGTTGCACTTAGGGAAATGTTTCAAATGTTCTTCGTAAGGATTATCGGTGGGTTTCCAGGCTAATAAAATGCCGTTGCATTCGAAGCACTGTACTAGATCATCGGTATGTAACGAATAAAACCCCGCTCTACTTAAAGCTTTTTTATAGTTTTCATCTTGTGGCCAGGAGTAAAAAGTATGATATCTCTGCAGCTCCGAGTTCATGATGATGAATGAATATGATGATAGAAATATTCGATTTATTTATCACCAATAGTTCCTACCCCTCTCTTTTACCCCCCCCTCCATTACTTAATATATGAAATAAAAGAAAACAGTATTAAAAAGGTGACATATTTATTTTTAAAAAATACAAAAGAGATTACAAAGAGTATTTCTTAACAAAATGATTAAGTTATTCTTTACGGGCGCGTTTCAACATGTTTGTAAGATGACGTCATTCTTCAAACAATCTCGTCCAAACTCTGAAACCAGAGATTAAGGAATTCCAGCATTCCCAAGATCAATAAAATAAATAGTACAATAAGTAGTTTTTAGGGGGTTGATCTCCAAGATGTGGCGTATTCTTGTCAACCTTTTGTGTACTTGCCTCCATAACAACTCAAAACATACAATTGGGATGGGGAGAACGTAGGAACCTCCCGCACCTAATGGTAATGGACCCTTCAGCGTGTCATAGTGAGTTATTTTTACAATCATGCCGTTAACATCTTTGTTGATCTCCATCCCCCTCCCACCCCCCTTTTGTGGAGTATATACCGTTAAGAAATGTATCCTAAATTCTTAATCGGTGCTAAATTAAAAGTTTTTTTTGGTGAAACAGAGTAATTTTGATAAATTTCGCTAAAATTTAACTCAACGTTTTTAACAATGTGAAATGTTTTTCAAATGACGCTTTTCGTTTCAGTAAAATGTATCCTAAACGACTGATTTCGTTTCGGTGGTTTATTCATTTTCCCATGTATTCCTATGGGTTTTTAGGAATTGTAAATTAGCGTTTTCGTTTCGAAGAAATGTATCGTAGTTGATCAAAAACGTATCGATTGTTTTTTACTTCTAACACGAAATGCGTTGTGAATGATTCTTCTTTCAATACCGTTTTACGTTTTCCACAAATTTTTGATTACGCTGCCGATAATTTTGATTAATATAGTACGTTTAGGTCAATGCTTCGGTCTAATGATATATTGCCTTTTTTGTTGACGCAACGGAAACATCTTAAACTTGTTGAGACTTGTCCCAATAATGCCCTCGGGGCAACCACCTGTAATCAATTAAATGCTTGAACCCCCTTGTAGGATGAATCACCAGCCCCTATTAAGAAAGCAATAAATCACTCTAAAAATAAATTCCATTGATTCAATACAAATGGTTCTACAGAAAGCCATTAAGACACGCCTGGGCATGTTCACGTAAGTAAAAAATAGATGGGTATAAAGGTTCACTACCTTTTAATGTCATAAAACCTGGTGGGTGGTCCAATTAAAGAAAAATAAATTCCATTGATAACAATACAACTGGTTCGACCACGCCCCCAAAAGCCATTACGACACGTCTGAACGTGTTTACGTATAAGTAAAAACAGATTGGGGTAAATTCTTTTGTTATGAACCATGTTCGACCACCCCCTCCTCCCCCCTTAATGTCATATAACGCACACCTGGGTGGCCAAAAGGCGATTTTGTAAACTATAGAGAGTCATTTCACTTTCGAACTCTGGAGAGAAAGGTTGGTGACAAGGCTAGTAAGAAATCACGTGTTTCCTCCGATGCACCTAACGTAATATGTAATTCTTGTTTTGGTAAAAATGTCCCTTAAAATGTGTGCTAAATAGAAAACATATGAGACAATCTAGCCATATTCGTGTATACTTTACTCGGAAATGTTAAGATCGGTAAGTTTTTTACCATAATAAGTTATATTCCGGTATATTTCATTCATCTGACCACATCTCTTTCGGTATGGCCGAAAATGTTCATGAAAACCTCAAAAAACTAGGGTATGCCCCCATGCCACGTACGGGTCATCTACACTGCCCTCATTGTGATGGGACTTTAAAAGACGTGCCTGACTGCGGCCATTTAAATTATTTCTGCACATCACGTGACTGTGCGCACTTCAGACGTTGTGTTTTAGTTCAATCTAAAAACCTTATCCGTATGTCGACCCATAAAGAGCGAAGACATCTTCTTGACGAGCGAAACTTTTGTACTCTGTGCGGTGAGTTTAAATACCGGATTAAGGACTTGTGCCCGTGTTACAAATGGACAGATGATTCACCAGAGATTTAAATCAGGTACGGCAGTGACTTTTGAGATGAAATAAAAAAAAAAGGGTATGTTTCACTTTGCATCATCACAATGTTTGTATTTTAGTCGATATTCATGTGTACTTCAGTAATAGTCAGCTATAACCTTTGCATGTATTTTATATAAATCACGTGTAATCTAGTATTATTCGTATGAAATTCAGTATTAGTTTCTAATAAGCCACTTGTGCATGGTAAAATTGGTGTTTTTTAGGTAGTATTATATAAATGCCAGTATTTTATTCAATATTCATGTGTATTTTAATAGTAGTCAGCTATAACTTTTGCATGTAGTTTATATAAATCACGTGTAATTTAGTATTGTTTGTAATAAGTTCAGTATTAGTTTCTAATAAGCCACTTGTGCAGGGTAAAATTGGTGTTTTTTAGGTAGTAATATAAATGTCAGTATTTTATTCAATATTCATGTGTATTTTAGTAGTAATCAGCTATAACTTTTGCATGTATTTTATATAAATCACGTGTAATTTAGTATTATTCGTATAGAAAATCGGTATTAGTTTCTAATAAGCCACTTGTGCATGGTAAAATTGGTGTTTTTTTAAGGTAGTATTATATAAATGCCAGTATTTTATTCAATATTAATGGGTATTTTAGTAGTAGTCAGCTATAACCTTTGCATGTATTTTATATAAATCCCATGTAGTTTAGTATTATTATTCGTATAGAAAATCGGTATTAGTCTCTAATAAGCCACTTGTGCAGGGTAAAATTGGTGTTTTTTAAGGTAGTATTATATAAATGCCAGTATTTTAATCAATATTCATGTGTATTTTAGTAGTATTCGTATGAAAAAACGGTAGTAATTTTTCTATGAAAAATCAGATTTTCGTGCTCATTAAATGTTCTAAACCTAATACAAACTCTGATTCTTCCGCCTATACAACTAGAATAACCTAACATAAGCCATTGTTTCAGGATCTATCATAGAATAACTTAGCATAAGCCTATGGTTCAAGAACTAGTATAGTATAAACCTACCAGGATCTACAATAGAATAACCTAGCATAAGACTATATTTTTCAGCATTTACCAAGAATAAACCTAGCAAAAGTCCATGTTTCAAGCTCTAATATAGTATAAACCTACTAGGATCTACCATAGAATAACCTAGCATAAGCATATCTTTAATGATCTACCATAGAATAAACCAAGAATAAGCATATCTTTCACGATCTACCATAGAATAAGCCTAGCATAAGCCTATCTTTTCAGGATCTACCATAACATAAGCCTAGCATAAGCCTACCCCTACAGGTATCAGCCACGTGACGTCATCAAAAATTAGTGCTGACGCCATCAAGAAAACCACCACCAGGTTATTCTACCTATAAATAAAAAGCCGACGGGGATAATTTCCATTCGTTACGCTTTAGCCACGCCCCCTTTTAAGGTCCTAAATCACCTGGTATGTAGCCAAGAAAGGACAATAAAAAAGATAAGAATCAGTCAATATACCCTCAGGCTAAATATCAACCCGAACTCTCAAGAAAACCGCGCAAATGCACTCGTTAGACTATGGGGGATGAATGTTATGCCGTTTTCGGGGTGATTGGTTTAGATTCAAGTCTACTTTTGACAGAAAAGGATAGATTCATTGTTACCGTCTCGGAAGACGTTTTGAAGGAATTTATGGAGGAGTGGACGGAGATCTATTCAGCGACTGGGGTAATTATCGTTACTTAAACTTGAAAATAAAAGTAACCGTTATGGAGGGGAGATAGTATTCAACGCGGGTAGCGTCTTCACTCTAACAAAGACCGAGGCATGGAAACTGAACGATAAATTTAGTTTTATGAAATTTCACTACAACCTTTTGAATGATCAAGTTATAAAATGCATGTACGAAGCTATTTTAAAACGCCTAGGATCTACCATAGAATAACCTAGCATAAGAGTATATTTTTGCAGCATTTACCAAAGAAGATAATACAGCATAAGCCTACCAGGATCTACCATAGAATAAGTCTAAAATACCAAAACCCTTTCTTTTTCAGCAATTACAAAAGAATAAACCTAGCATAAGCCTATCTTTCACGACCTAATATAGCATAAAGCTTAATTTATTATTAATTTAACTTAATTATGTATGTTATTATCACGCTAATTAAATGTTTTTGATTTAAAATCTGATTCGTAATAATAATAATAAGCCTAGAACAACCTAGCATAAGCCTATCTTTCAGAATCTACCATAGCATAAGCCTATCTTTCAGAATCTACCATAGCATATTTTTTCCTACTCAAACAAAAGTGTTTTTCATAGCATAAGCCTATCCCTACAGGAATCATCCAAGTGACGTCATAAAAAAATTAGCCGTGACGTCATCAAGAAAACCACCACCAGGTGGCTCAACAATTCAAATTTCCCGCCAACAACATCACGTGACGTCATCAATTCCCCAATATCTCCCCCCCAACACCATCACGTGACGTCATCAATCCCCCCAACCCCCCCCCTAAAGGGTGAAGGTATAAACCCAAATATTTTACCCCCCCTGAAAGGGGGGAAAGAAGGGGGGTAAAATTTTTCGGTTTATACCGTCACCCCTACTCTCTCACAATCACCTTGGATCACTGGTGACCTCGTGCATCAAAGTCATGTGAAGAACTCGCTATTTCATAAAGCCAAACGAAGACAACGTGAGTCGGATTGAAGCGCTTACAAAGTATTTAGCAATGGTTTACGACGTAGAACGATTATCGCTTACGACCATTATGTAACGGGTCTTCATCAAACCCTCGCAATGTATCCTAAACGTTTTTGGAGCTTTATACGATCTAAGAATCAGCTACCACCACCGTCCTCATTTAAAGGAGATTTTGGCGAAGTCTTCTGTCCTTCCATGGTGGCGCGTGTGTTTGGCGACTTCTTTTATAAATGCTTCAGTATCCAGGATCCAGATCTAACTTTTCCGACTTTGGATGCTCAAGGTCCTCACTTTTCCATGGACTATGTCACTCGTTTAGTTGTGGAAGTTGCTTTGAAGCGCCTCAAACCGGGGTCAGCATCTGGACCAGATGGTATTACTCCGAGACTACTACTAGCAATGGCTCCGGCCATTATAGACCCACTTGTACGTCTCTTCAATCTCTCACTCGCTACGTCATCTTTGCCGTCGGCCTGGAAATTAGCTAACGTAGGTCCTTTTTACAAAACGGTGGGAAAAGAAACAACATATCGAATTATAGACCCATCTCTCTGACGTCTGTGGTTGGCAAGCTTTTGGAGTCCATAATCTCAGAGGAATTGACTGACTTCCTTGAAAAGAATGATGTTCTTCCGCCTTCTCAGTTTGGTTTTCGCCGTCATCGATCTTGTACTCATCAGCTACTACAATCGTTCCACTACTGGACAACCCTCTTAGATGAACCTTATCCTCCGGACGTACATGTGGTTAGTTTCGACTTATCTAGGGCGTTCGATTTCGTGTGCCATAAGAGACTTCTTTTCAAACTTCAAAACGTGGGCGTTTCCAGTGCTGTTCTTCTGTGGCTCAAAGATTTTCTAGCGCAGCGCTTGCAACGAGTGGTGTATCGTGGGGAGTATAGCAATTTCTTGCCAGTGACCTTTTAGATCGATGATAATTGTTATTATAAGCTCGAACCATTACTTTAAGAACGTAAATGTACTTGTAGGTATTGTTTTCCGTGAAATACCGGTACATGCGACTTTTTAGGGTTCTGTTGAACCTTTCGACTATCGTAGCTTTCTGTTCGGAATCCGGGGCAAATAACTCAATCCACCTCCTCTTCAATTCCTTTTGCACATCTCTGCATATGAATTCATTGCCGTGGTCACTTTGAACTCGCCTCGGTGATCGCCCCGACTCTAGAATGGCCCTAAAAGCTTTAAGGATGGTTGGTCCTTTCTTGTCCTTGGTTGCCACCACAAAGGCGTACTTGCTGAAAACGTCAATGCAGCATAGAAGGTATCTAAATCCTTTATTGTGGCGAGTTATGCTCTTCAAATCGGCTAAATCAATCTGCCACTGTTCATCAATTCTATAAACTATTGTCCTATTCCTGGGAAAGTTTTTTCTAGCATTTCTGTGTAACGTATACGTGTCCTGAGTTTTCAGAAACGTTTCCACGTCTTTTACCGTAACCTTTAACCCATCCTCCTTAGCGGCTCGGTATAACCCGAGAACACTCCCGTAGGAACCAGGGTCAGAAACGTTGGAATAAATTTTTTAAGTCTATCCATTAAGAGTACAGTTTGTTACACTGTGATAATGCCAGAAGAGAAAATCGCTAACCTCTATAATTAGGAATATAGCAATTACTAAAACCACAGTTAAAATTTTAGGAGATTTAAATTGTGGCGGGGAATTAAAGTTAAGGGGCTCATAGCCTAGTTTTAAACCTCGCTACAAAATAACTTGCTAAGTTAGCATTTAAATTATATTATTATCCGTAAGGAAATAATGAGCCGGTTGGGGGAACGTTTAAAAAGTCTTAATACATTGATACATTTTATTCAGTCGAAAAAAATACAGCGAGTCCGCTCTCTTAGAGCTAAGCAAAATTTGGGGTCTCGTGGGGACCAAAGCCCGGAGCTTTCGCTCCTGCACACGAGGATGGGTTTTTTTGGGTTTGGAAACTTTCCATAGGCATAGAAAGTTTCCTCTCTCTCTTAACGAAAACACGCTAGGTGTTTTCGCTTTACAATTTTTAAAAAAGAGGGAAATTCAAAGAGACGCCATTCCATCGTTACAAACCCCACCACCAGGGTAGAGCATACATGGGATAGCCGAAACTATGGCTGAACGAATGGAATGAAGTCGAAGGCACAAAATATAACCGTGACAATAAATAATCGCGCGCGCAAAAATAAAAAAAAAATTTTAACATGAAAAGTAAAACGCGACAAAATATAACCGCGAACAAATACCAAAAGAAAATTTAACAAATACACAATGATAACAAAATTAAAAGGATTACAAAAAAATCTTTACATAATTATTTCTTTTAATTGTTAAACTATGGTGGGTATTGTTCTGGACGCTTAGCAGAACGTTGAGGACGACTTTTGTCGTATGTTTCTTTAGCGCGACAAGTTTTTACATCAGAATTGATTTTCAAAATCAAATGTTTTGTGTTATCAGTTATTTCATCTACTATCGCTTTACGCGGGGGAGATAAGGGGTACGCGCGAGATTTGAATGTCTCGCTGTTATTTGAAACATTTATATGTTGGACGGCAATTAGGGTTTGAATCTCAACCTGGGTTGAGTTTTTCGTTGAGTTTGATAAACCCAAGGCTTCTGGAGCAGGTTTATCGGGAGTGACAGGCTCAATGCTACCGCCATTTGGCGTTGAAGGGTTAGGTGGTTCAGGGAGAACTCCTAAAGGGGAGCAAGCGTTCCTAGTGGGTGTGACTATACTAGCTAGTGGATGTTCTATGGGATCGGTACCAAAAACAAAAGTGCTATTGTGTGGTTTAGGGTGAATTTGAGTAAATTCCGCAAAATCCCAACCTAAAATTACATCGCTGTCTAATGACGAGCTTACTGCATAAGTATAGTTCCATGTACGACCGACTATCGTGGTAATTAAATTAACCTCACCATCAATGTGAAATGGAGACCGATTCGCGTTATTCATCGGCGGACCAGACCAGGGACGCAAGGTGCTCGTTTGGCTCTTAGCCGCTTCCCAAACTCTCATTGAGATGGCCGAAATTTCCGCCCCACTATCTTAAACGGCAAGACCCTGGAAGTTTCCGATAGCAATGTAATAATAATAATAATAATAATAATCTAAGCTTGGTCTAGGAAGGGATATCCACACTCGCGACTTATTTACAGGTGGGTCCCTTTACAATGCATAGAGGGGTGGTGGCTAGCCCCTATGCCACAGCTAACCTACAGCGCCCTATACTAACTATTACCGTTAACCTCAGCAAGTTTAGATGGAAAGGAGAAACCGGGTTAGACCGCGGAGGAAAACTCCTTTTAACAAGTGGGGAGAGAACTTGCAAACTCTACGCAGAAGGATTTGTTCCCAGATTTTCACCCGGTGCCACAGTCCGGGATCGAACCCGGGATCCTCTTGCTGCGAGGCGAAAGCGCTAACCGCTACGCCACCCCACCTTAACTCTAGGTCGGCGTTTCGCCAGGTTAACTTGACTTTTATTAGGTTCTTTAGGTGGCAAATTTGAATTTGGCACGCTAGTGCCAACCTCGTCTGGGGCTAAGGGTAGTTCCTGACATAGAATGGGGTCAAATGAATGTGAAATTTCAATTGGGCTAATCGGCGCAATGGTGTGGACTACATTGTCGCCAGGTGGCGAATTTTGTTCAATGGCATCTAGTGCGCTTTGAACGACACCTGAAATATGGGCAGAATTCGAATCTACGGTGAGCGAAGCCATGTTGCCAGAGTTAGACCTATTTTTGTTTTTGGGTTTACTACCTCTGTTACCGGAACGGGATTTTGGGCAGTGGTAGGACTTATGGTTGGCTTCACCACAGTTGGAACAGTGAATAACACTTTCCGACTGAGGTGGGGCTGGTTGTGAATTCACATTGAACCCTGGAGGAGGAGTGGACTTTAAAGTGTGGCTATCAGGGATATTTTGACCCCCGAATCTGTTACTTTGAAAACGGTTATTAGGCCTAAAGGGCTGTGGAACAGTTTTGCGGTGATTGCCACGTGAATCATATTCTTTACAAGCCTTGTATAGCGTTTCGGCGTGCTGAGTGGCGTCTTGCACTTCCAGCAAACTTGCGTTTGAAGGGAGATTGAGAAAAGCGTGTAAATGAGGATTCAAACCCTGTGTGATGCGATTTATAATCTGTTGTGGAGCCATCGTTGGGTCAACTTGAATGCAAATGCGTTCCATTTCCAAAATAAATGGAAGAACCCTTTCATCCTCCCTTTGCTTTCTCTGAGTTAGTTTTATTAATAGGTCATCTTTATAGTTGACCCCTATAAAAGCGCGACAAAAGAGATCTCTAAATTGAGACCAGGTTTGCACGGAACGGGAAACCCTGTCCCACCAATATAACGTATCGCCGTCTAACATAAGTTCTACATAGCTTAATAATTGGGGATCCGTTAAACGACATACACGTTTGTAACGTTCAACGCTTGTTAAAAACGCGATTGGATCCGAATTTGGGCGAAATTTTGGTATTGGGGGTGGCTCAATTCTGCCAACATTTGGGGGTGGAACACCTACATTCCACATTTGACCTCCAAGATTAGGAATTACATTGGTTGAGTTAGAAAAATTCTTTTGCAAATTACTAGAAACGACATTATTATTTGGAACATTAAGGTTCTGATGAAACGCGACATTATTCATTGGCAAATTTGACTGCAAAACATTCTGATTTATAGAATTTTGCACCTGGTTCGGTGACGTAATATTTAAAGAACCAGTGTTATTGCTACCGCCTCCTACTGGACTGGTAAAGGCAGGCATGGTAGGAGTAAAATTGCCGTAACTGTTAGATATAGGCGGCGCACTAGGGATAACAGGTGGCACGCTATACGTAACCTGTCCCCAGTTTGGAACTAAGTTGGCTACACTTGCTGAAACCGGACCAGCCAGATAGGGAGTGGTAACACTTTGGGAGCTAACAACGGGCGTTAGCGATACTGTGGGTAAACTGCCTGAGGTCGGGGGTGGAAGAGCTGTTTGTAAGGCTGCTAGCAACTGAGTTTGGTTCTGCGTTTGCATTACCATAAAATTAGCCAACATTTGTTGCAGTTGGGCAAAATCAGCGGCAGATGGCGCTACTTGAGTAGTACTCATCGAGGTTGTAACTGGGGTTGCCAACGAGGTACAACTTACTGAAGTTGTAACCGAGTTTATAATTTGATTGCTAGCACCTGAAGAAACAACCACGCTCGACTGAGACATAGTCGAAGATACCGGTAACCCCCCGGACGCCAAGGGGTCAGACATTTTAATTGACTGATAGTAGTCAGCAGGGATCAGCGTGAAGCACGCGGTCCAAACGGGGTCCACGTGGTCGTACACGAGAGAGAAATAGGTCCCTCGCAGGGAAAAAGTCCGTCGTCCCGCAGTCCGAACGGGGTACACGTGGGCGAACACGCACGAGATAAGGCGCCGATTTCGATAAAGTCCGTCGTCCCGCAGTCCGAACGGAGTCCTCGTGGGCTTGCACGGGGACCGGGAAAAATGGCGCTGAAGGGGTCCTAAGAGGTCGTCCCGCAGTCCGACCAAGGCTAAAATCAACGAAGGGTTAGCGGCAAGGTAGCGTCCGACGAAGGCGTAAGTGAATCCCGCAGTTTTCACCGGCAAAAGACGTCGAAAGGCGAACGAAGCCCGGAAATCCAGTCGTCGACAAAAAATGGCGCCTAGGACGACGATACAGCGGCGTACCAAGACAAAGGGAACATCAAGGGCACAACGAGTGCCAGCCGGCAGCCTCCACCAAATTTGTGGCGGGGAATTAAAGTTAAGGGGCTCATAGCCTAGTTTAAAACCTCGCTACAAAATAACTTGCTAAGTTAGCATTTAAATTATATTATTATCCGTAAGGAAATAATGAGCCGGTTGGGGGAACGTTTTAAAAGTCTTAATACATTGATACATTTTATTCAGTCGAAAAAAATACAGCGAGTGCTCTCTCTTAGAGCTAAGCAAAATCTGGGGTCTCGTGGGGACCAAAGCCCGGAGCTTTCGCTCCTGCACACGAGGATGGGTTTTTTTGGGTTTGGAAACTTTCCATAGGCATAGAAATTTTCCTCTCTCTCTTAACGAAAACACGCTAGGTGTTTTCGCTTTACAATTTTTAAAAAAAGAGGGAAATTCAAAGAGACGCCATTCCATCGTTACAAAATAGTGTGTCTACAAGGTTGGCTAACGCCACAAAAGTGCCCACTTGATTATCACAACCTTCCATATCAAGATACTTAAAATAAGTGAAACGTGGAATATAAATGAAGCGTATTTTATTGAAAAACAAATGCTACAAGTTTATCCAATTTCTGAAACCTTCACCAGTCTGGGATGGGAGATAATAATCCTCCTCCTTCTCCACTTTTTCTTTCTTCGCTTCACTTTCTTCAGGTGGGGGTAAATCTGTTTTTCTAATTTTAATTAATGTTCTTGGTACATTAGCCGTATTCAAAAGTTGGTAGAACTGTGAGGCGCCAATGGTGGGCAACCGTTTTTTAGAACTCGTCGCAGTATATGTTAATAAATCAATTATATTGGAACCGACGATTTTACGATTCTCATATATTAATTCTCCGGTATGCGTCCATTTTATTTTTGATATACGGTCAATCCATTTGTACAAGTTCAAAAAATCGACTGCGCTATAGGGAGGAACCGAAGAGGTGATTTCGGAACTCCAATTCTGGTTTTTCGCAGGTTTCACTTTCTTCCTTTTCGCTGTTTTATTAATTTCCCTCGAAAGTACGTGATTATATCTTAATAATTTATCGGTATCATTTAATTTAGTATCGTTAATGATAGATTTCCACTTATCATATTTATCCAACTCCATTGAAGTGTCGACTTTTAAACCACTATTCGAATTTAACCTATTATACGTGTCCTCAGAAATTAATAACATTTTTCGTACCATTTCTTTCTTTCGTCTTACTTTATAGCTCGACTTATAGCCGCGCCTGCTACCGAACTAATGATAGATAATAAAGGGCCAAGAATCAATGGGATGAATCCACCTTTTTGAATTAATAATTTCTTCTTTTTTGAATAAGGTATGTTAGATGTAACTCTTCTTATAACGTGTCGATGTTTCATCAACCGCTTCTTCTCATCCTCTGAAAGAGGGACATTGCCTTGTAAGATATTTATACAACACTCAATGATTGATTTTATAGCATCTTTATTTGAATATTTAATCGCCGCCCCTCTTTGGCAAGAATTACATTTAGAAATAAATTTTAATAAATGTAAATGTTCTCCGACCCGTTTTGACGGAGCCATGATGCTAGCCTCGCGGCTTTCACCAGGGTACAGTTGTTTTCGTCCCTATGGAATGTGCAAGGATTCGGGGTTTCGACCTCGATAGTGGATAGTCGTGGGCAACCGTACTCCTCGGCGTTGGAAACTTCTGCTCCCAGGAACCTGGACAGGATATCCGCCTTCTCCAACCCTTTCGTCACGAAGGACGATGCTAGGAGCTTGATGTAATCGGCGGCTTCTTTAAGAGCCACGTAGGGATAGTCACCCTCTTCGAATGACAGATCACAAGTGTTTCGTGTTAACCACCTGCATTGTCTTTTATCCTTGTCAGAGAGATCAGCGAATTTGCATGGTGATTTAAAAATCCACACCTCGTACACCTCGGTCTCCTTCAAGAACATCGTGAGCGCCTTGACTATCCATTTTCCATCTATCCGGAAGAAATTAGCCTCCAACACCGCTGTTACTTCGGAATGAAGATCGCTGCTTGTTGACCTTATACCAGTTCTTAGACGGTGTTTATCTACGGTGTTAGCCTTAAGGTCTACAAAGAGGTAGCCGTTTGGTTTCAGAGTCGCCTGTCTAAACGCGTCTACCACGTATTTGTTATTACCCGGCGAAATTTGTCTAGCAAGGTGGGAAATGGCAGACTGATCACGGGGTGTTTTAAATATAACCAGGTAATGAGCGTTTAGGTTCAGGGTACGTATTTCCTTTCCGGGGTAGTATAGGTTTTGCATTAAAATTAGAACGGAAGTGTTTCTATGGTGGGATCCTCTAATGAAAAGATTTGTCACATCCTTATTATTTGCTATTTCACATAGTAGATCATCTAATATAACTAGATTCCTCACACTCGAATCTAGGATGCTCACATCTAATAACCCCTCATGGAATTCCAAGTTTGGGGTATGGGATTGTATAACGCTATATAGTTTCGACTGATATTCCGTATAACACCAGATTATTCTTTCGGGAGTAGGTGAAATACATATATCTTTATGTTTAATTAATTCCCCTACAAAAACACTCTTCCCACATCCGGTAACCCCAGCTACGAGTCCGGTAAAGGGGTGTTGCATACTTAAATCCATATCGACAAATGGTAGAGAATTAAAACTACTAACATAAATTTATCTAAAGAGAACTTGAGAATTGTACATACATTTTAAATTTCGGATCTGGATCGGTACTTCAAGGAAGGTTAAAGAGTTGTAGAATCAGGGTTGGCAAAAACTAGTTTTAGCCGGGACACGTGGAAAAAACCGGTAAAAACCGGCAAAAACGGAAAAAACCGGCAAAAACTAAATTCATGGTTACAAAGTGGTAAACTAGCGAGTTTTAAGTGCATTTTCGTGATGTTTGTTATTGTTATGTTAGAAAAATAACAATAGTATTTTTAATTTTTAAATTTGAGGTGGTTATTACTCTATTAAATTTTTAGTATTCAAATTTGCCAGGTTTTTCGCGAATATTTAACGAATAATTAGTCAAATACTTCACATAGCAACTGGAAAAAACCTTAAAAAGTGGAAAAAACCGCGGAAAAAATGGTTTTTGCCACCGGTTTTAACCTGGTTTAAACCGTGCGGTAAAAACCGCGGAAAAATTAGTTTTTGCCACCCGGTTTTTACCAGGTAAAAACCGCGGTTTTTTCCACCCCTGGCAAAAACTTGCCAACCCTGTGTAGAATGTCTTATCCTCAAACTGACTTTGTCTTTTATACTGTATTGTCACGTGACCTTCTAGGATATGATTGAATTCTAATCACGCCAACATGACGTTCTTTAAGATATCGCGATGTTCTACCATGAAGAGTCAACATGACGTTAAAAACCCCGTGCCATGACAAGGTTTAGCGATGCGTTCAATTTTCAACTTCAATATCGGAGTTAATATGTCCTCGTATTTACACTTTATTTGCATTCTAAAACATTGTAGGATGCGAAATTCATGGTTTCTCCTGTCCTCGTGAGGAATCAGGTACACAGACGTATCCGAAAACTGCACTCTCTTTTTACCGTTCATACTTCCCGCCTACTTCGTTAGTAATATGAAATCTAGTTTTAAGCCTAACTCCCCAAACACGTGACTTTGGTTTCAAACGTCAAAATGCAATACCTATCAGTGAGACCATGCATTTATTATTTTCTTCAAAAATGAGATAAGACACGCCAACGGGAATATATAACCCTATCTCGAGTGTTCGACATGAGATTACACGTCAATTTTCCCCATATCAGTTCACGCCAAGTCCACCACCATGAGGTTTCACGCCATTTTCCCCCACCAGCCCGCGCCAAGTCTGACATCATGAGGTTTCACACCATTTTCCCGCGCCAGCCCGCGCCAAGTTCGACGTCACGCCAATTTCCCGCGCCACTGGGCCAAAAGTGACACTTGCCTACTACTCCGGCGATCGCTAGCATGAGTGGTCGAGAAGATAACAAGGACTGGGATGCGCGTATCCACCAGCTCCAATGGGGCTTAAACAATACCTTTCATAAGGCTACGGGACAGACGCCATTCGCCCTCCTATTTAATTTCGCCTCGAGAAGCCCGACTGGTAGCCTACTGGAAGATACTGTTAGGGAAGCCTTGGACGCTGACGTTTTGAAGCGTCGCGAGGTTGCAATCAACGCTATCCGCGAAGACCAAGAGAAACAACGGCTTCGCTACAATGCCCGTAGGGCAAAAGCGCCCACCTACGAACCAGGCGATCTTGTTGTGGTGGAGAGACCCCCGCAGGCAACTGGTCTTCCCTTCAAGACAGCCACCAAATATAAAGGACCTTACGTCGTGTCCGATAAGTTAAAGTATGACCGGTACGTCATCGAAGATTTACCGGAAATGCAAAGAAGCCAAAAATTTTATCGCAATTCTGCCCCAGCTGACAAGCTTAAAAGGTTCCTAATTGTTGATAACAACGAAGAAGAGTCCGACTTTGATTCCGAGGACGACGATCCGACGAATGATACCGTTCAGGACACCCCTATTGATGTGCCTCCTAGCAGGAAAACCATAGACACATCAAACGCGGATAATTCGGAACAAGACGACGACGACTATGCTGTTCCTCGACGCAGTGAAAGACGAAAGAAGGCAACCGCGTACCTGGGCGATTATGTCAAGTAGAAAGGAGCGTTGACATGCCTTTAACGTTCGGGGTTGTTTACGATTTCGTGGGGTAAAACGTTTGGAGGAACGAGGGGAACTCTCTCTCTCGTTCCGGACCTCTAAGGAGTAAGACATGTAGTTTATATCGTCATTAAACTTTTACTTTTTAAATTCATCTCGTGGCTCGACTCATTATAAATATCCTGATCGACTTAAATGAGTCTCCAACACTTTGCTCACCAGGCAAACCCTTCGTCCATTCCACCATGGTTTCATACGAGAAGTGGTGCAGAGACGGGTTGTTCAGCCAGGTGGTACGGACCGACATATTTATTTCTACGCGCCGGAGCCGTTCAGACGAAAACTACGTTCCAGACGTGAAGTGGATGCCTACTTAAGGACATATCCATTTCCTCATCTCACGTCTGACGATTTTGATTATCGGATACATGCTATATATGCTCCTCCATGGGAGCAGGGAGTAAGGAACGTTAGAGGGAGTGTTGATCTAATGCTAAAAAAACCGTCATACAGTGGCAAATGGGAAAGAAAGTGGGGGTAGGAATTTTTATCTCCGTTTCACAGTTTTAGCTTACGCGTAGGCGCGAGTGACGTCGTTTACTACCGCCAGCAGAGAGAATTTAAAACTTCTCTCTGCCGCCAGCTTCCGCTTCCATCGACTGCTGCCCCACTCGCTCTGTTCAACCAACAGAAACCGAGGCTTAATAAAAATGCCAAATTGTTTTAATAATGGTTGTAGGAATGATTCAAGGTATTCGCTTAAAAATATATGAAATGAATATCCTTCCACGCGTTTCCAAAGCCAAAAACCCAGATAGAAAAATGTAAAAGATGGATATTAGCTTGTGGAAGACCGATTTCCACTAGCTTCTATTCACTTTCAATTAATTTCAAGCTTTGTTTTTGGTTTGGGAAATGGTTTGAAAACGATATTTACCATGTCGCGTCTTCTTAAATACTTAGGGTTGCTTGAACAAATAAAAAACAACACTTCTTATAGTTAACCATGGCAGAAATTCAAACACGAACTTCCCCTTCTAGTTCAAAGCCGGTTTTTAAATTTGACGCATGTGCGCGGACACCGTGATGGGACCCCGAGTCAGCGCCAGAGAGAGACGAGTTTAGACACGAAGCGCACGAACGCACCTATTCACTTTAACACTCCCTCTCAACTTTCTCCTCCCTGATGGGAGTTGACTCGATTAGCACGATAGCATATCTAATAGAGTTTTCTTTTTCATAGGACATCTACTTGATGAAGAAGAGGATAGGAAGAATGTCTTTATTCTATCCTGCCGTCTTTTCTTTAACCCTTATTAAACGCCAGAGTGGTAGGGTTCGTTTTTAAAGTGTGGGGGAATGTAGCGGATCAGCTACATGAGCCTTCACCAAAACATAAACAACACACATATTAAATAGTTAAAGAGAAACCCACTTTAGTGTCTTACCGTTCAGGCTCATAATCTTTTGCATTAAGCCTATTGACTCATAGTTTCTCAATAGCCGGATAGGTGGCGTTCTATGGCACTACCTGAAGCGACCCCTATACCGCGTTAGGCCTGACCGTGGGATATATAAAGTCAGGGTTGCCATGCAGTTCGGCTGGCAGTTCACATTAGTCTTTAGTAGTTAACAGTTCGTAGCCGTCTAGTTAAGTAGTGGAGTTCGGTAGTTCTCTCCCTTAAACTAACATCTGTTTAAGTGTCAAGTTAGCTAGCTTGTATCAAAGCTTGCTCGCGTTTTTGCCCGGTTTGACAAACTCGTTCTTGCCCGAACCTACATCTTAACCAGTTCGCGCCGCGTTATTAGAGACAACACATAGAACACTTTCATGGCTCTATACAACTTGGTAAGAGAGTTAATATTTGCTATATAATCGAACCCTATATACTGGCGCTACTTAATTACTTAATTATTACTAAAGCATTGTAAATATCATAGTCATTATTTATTATTATTATGTACTTATCAATTATTTATTTTGTATGTTAAACGTACCACAAAAAACCTGGTTATTAAACTGAGATTAAGATAGTAATGCTTGGTCTCATTATTTCAACCTGTTAACCAACTTTTGAAGTGAATCGGTTACAAACCTATCCTGGGATTTCATTACTGGTAAATTAAATCCAGACTTGGAGGTTAAAAGTTTATTAACAATTAACGAAAGCACAGTACTTGTAAAATACGAACACATTCTAGAAAACGAGCTTGTGCACAAACACACAAACGTAGTTATCGCTTGTTACACAACAGCTATGGCCCGATTACATTTACTAAAACATCTTAAAAAGGTCGGTGACCTTTGCTTTTATTATGACACTGACAGGTTAGTGTACCTTTCACCAGACGGCGCTCATTTGCTACCCACAGGCGATTATTTGGGGCAACTAAAAAATGAATTAGAACCTTATGGGCAAGACGCTTATATTTGTGAATGGGGGAGTGCTGGACCAAAGAACTATTCTATGGACATTCTAGACCCTAAAACCGGCGCTAAAACTAACATTATCAAAGTTAAAGGATTTTATTTAAACGCCTCAACAGAAAACTTTATAGATTTCGAAACAATGAAGAAACTACTGGGAGTAAACAATGAAGGTGAACCTCTAATGAACTCGGTTCAAGTCCCTATTGGCCCTCAAATCACACGTCTACAAGATCACACTCTGATCACGATCAACCAGACCAAAACATATCAGGTCGTAGTGGATAAAGTTCGAATAATATCTGATTATAAAACTACCCCATACGGTTATATTAAATAGAATCTTTGACATTTTCGACATAAGTAACTTGTATATATTTTAGATACCCAGTATCATTATTTTAATTAGTATCTCAAGTATTATTTATAGTAATATTAACGTATTTCCACTATTAACATGTAACAATATTTGAACGAATACGCAGCGTTTTTGGTCATATTTTTTTGCATTTAGTAAGCTTTTTTTAATTAATATATATTAGCACTTTAGTATAAAAATTAGTATTGAATCTATACTGTTTTGTATAAGTGTAATTTTTATTTTTTGATGATAATTAAAGTAACGTTTTTTAGTAATATTTCGATATTTTTATCCGTAATCGTATATCAGTATTTTAGCGTGTATAGAAAAATATATTTTTTCGTCGATCCTGTGAACATTTTAGTTTAATAACTAACCTAATATTTGTACTAAAATCGTACAATAACCATTATAGCTTTTAAATCCTATTAAAAGTAGTACCGCTATATTTTCTATGAAGGTACATGGGTATTTATGCGCTTAATATTCTCGCATGCAGTAATATTGTTCTATTTTCTAAGATGGTAAATGTTTATGTGCTTAATCATCTTGTACTACGATTTTTTGAAGTTGTATTAATTTTGCCTTTTAGTGGATTTGTTTGTTATCAAAAACATTGTAATTCGTATTTTCTAATGATGTTCTTTAGTAATGATTGCGCATTTTAACTGTATATAAATATTTTAGCGCGTAGGAAAATATATATTTTTCAGTATAAGAGGATTTTTAATTTAATAACTAGTATTGTGCCTATTTACCATGTATTCTATGTAACCCGTATTTTCTGATGTTTTTTTAGTAATATTTCGCATTTTAACTCAAGTAATTGTACTTATTCTCCAAATTCGTATTAAAACTAATGTGAATCAAATTTTATTTAGATGTTTTAGCAGCACTGCTTCATTTTAACTTCTAATCAACTACCAAACTGTGCAAAAACTGCCGTAATACCACGTTTATGGTATTAAAATGTACTATTGTTCTACCCCAGTAACTTGATAACCAAAACACAAAAGGAGTACATCTAGAACCGCATCATAGGGTTATTTGAACTTTTTTTCAATGTAAACCATATCTCACTTAAAACTAGTTCTTGTAATATACGAATAATATAAGAGAAACATAAGCATACATGGAGAGACCTTAAAATCATACAGGACGGTGTAGAAAGGGTTTACTTGAACTTATAGAATTACCAACACATTATACCCTAAATGTACGCAATATCCTAAAGATACACCTAATAATAACAATACAAAACATGAGTACACCTAGAACCGCGTCGTAGCTTAATTTTTACCTTTTGCAATGTAAACCATATCTCAATTAAAACTTGTTCTTTAGTATAATATAAGCATACATGGAGAGACCTTAAAATCGTACAAAGAACATCTTTACGGGAAGGTTGGGTGTAGAAAAGACCTACAGAACCTATAGAATTACCCGTAAATTATACCTTAAATGTACACAATATCCTAAAGATACACCCAAATAATACCACTATGGACACTGTGTGCATTCACCATCGACCAGTCACGTGACGTCCTACCAATACACTAAATATAAATTCAAATTTACCGCCAACAATATCACGTGATACGTGACGTCATCAATTCCCCCCCATCATATTTTCCCCTCGGGCACTGTACCATCTAGAGAGAAGAACGAAAAGAGGAAGAAATGACCCCCCTCCTCCTCACAGTACCACCGTATAGCGACAATCTTGTCGCTATACGGTGGTCTATACTCTCTAATTTGAGCATCCCCCCAAACGATACACCCGTAAAAGGCTCGAGAACGTACCAAGGTAAGATAAAGTAGTCGGAAATGGTAAAGAGATTTCAGTGGTTTGGTGAGCTTACGGGCAACAGCGAGGGTCCTACGGCACTTGCTAAATTGGTTATTTACGTGTTCCCTGAAGTAAAGAGCGGAGTCAAACAGTACGCCCAGGTCTCGCACCAGGGTTTTACGAAGAATCGCTGAAAGCTCGATTGTATAAGAAGTTTTTATCATACGACAAACGCGCCTGGTGAATGAGACGTGGACTGACTTTTTGGGGTTAATAGGCAGGTTGTTTTGAGCGCACCACCTAGAGATAGCGTTGAGGTCGTTCTGGAGGAGAGCGGTGTCAGCTAGGGAGTTAATACTTTTTCAAAGTTTATTGTCATGAGCGAGTTGGAGTAGGAAGGAATGCTGAACCACTAATTCAAAGTCGTATAAATAAAAATTAGAGCAAAGGACCCTAGGATGACCCTTGAGGGACAACACATGTGACTGGGTAAGAATAGTTCGTGATAACCCCGTTACATTTAATTTTGTTAATTCTGCCCGTTAGGTAGCTACTTAACCAACAAAATAAGCTAACCGAGACGCCCATAGAAGACAATTTCGCTAGCAAGAGTGAATGTGATACCCTATCAAAGGCTTTCGCCTGATCGAGGTAGACGGTGTCAATTTGTCCACGAGCTTTAACCACGGGAGAGACAAAATTCATGAAGGTCGTAAGGTTGGTGTCCACACCTTTGCCAGGGATAAAACCATGTTGACAGTCATTAGGGAAAGTACCGAACCAACGTTGTAGACTGGAGTGGATGAGTTTGTGCCAAGACGCATAGGAGGGAGATCGGCCTATAATTGACAGGGTCGCAAGCTGAGCCGTTTTTGTAAACCGGAACGATCAAAGCTTTTTTCCAGAAGTATTGCTTTTTCAGTAACAGATTAAAATGTGCTCAAGAGGCTTAAGCAATATTTCAGGGCAGCCCTTGATGATAAAAGCCGGAATACCATCATCCCCCGTGGTAAATTTCGCGGGCATTTGTTTAATGGCTGAGTATATTTCTGATTGTGATAGAACTGGGAGTGAGAAGTTGACTGGCATTATCGAAGGGGGAGCACAATAGTTTCCAAGCTGACCATCATCAACCGCAATCTTAAAAAATACATTCCCGAAAATAACGGACAGTTTTTCAGGGTCCGTAATAAGGTCCTCGCCTGACTTTAGCGAGATGGTGTGATTGCCTGACTTTAGCGAGATGGTGTGATTGCCTGATTTTAAATTACCCCCACTAAACTCCAAAACGTTTTGGGGTGAGTACGAGCCTCGTTGCAAACATTAGCGGCATGAGTCTTTTTGTCCCGAGTTGTAAGAAGCCGAACCAAGGCACGGTATTTCTTGAAGGCAACGAAGTCCGAGTGCACCCTCGTCTGTTTGTGTTTTTTATAGAAGTACCTTTTTTGTCTAATGTGGAGTATTAACTCCTTGGAGAAAAAGCGAGGAAATGACGGTTTACCCCGTAGACGTTTTCGTGGTATGACCCTAGACATGAGGCTTTGAATGAAACCTGTTAGCAGGGTCACGCAGTAATCAACATCCTCCGAGGAGTAAATTAGCTCAGAACTGAGCTTAATTTTCGGCAGTAAGTACTAGACTCAAAACCGACTGAAAAATAATAAAAGTTCGTTCCTTGACTTGCCTATTTTCTATGAAAGTAAGTCGAAAAAATTCAAGAGTTTGGTCCCTCAAAAACCGTTCTATTTGTCCTCCTATTGGTCTAACACTTATATCGAGTTTATTGAACTAGTACGCCTAAATGGCAGGTATAAAAGAGGTAAAACGAGATGCTTTTATTCAAATACTAGTTATCAGCTCGTTCCACTCTCCTGCCACCTAACTAATCCATTGATGAGCATGTGTGAAAGAATGATAGGAACATGGAACTAACTAACGCTAGGTACGGTCCCCTTATCGTGAATATCTGAGAAATGTTCGGTAACAACGCACCCTAGCGAGCATTTGGTGCGAGCCGGAAAAGTGATTCAATTTTTAAAAGGAGAGAATGTAGCAAAAGAGTCTTTAAAGCAGTCTGCTATAGTTCCAATTGAGTTTGGTAAAGGCTAAGTTTGGGTCTATTTATCATCGCCTTTCTTGATGCATGGAAGCAAAGCTTGACAAAACTTAACAATGTTTAAAAAGAAGACATACGAAACGCTGGGAATTTTAGCTCTCACAAAAAACAAAAGGGAGATAACTGATAATAAAATCAGTTTTTCAGGATAGTTTAATTCTGTTCTACTAAGTAGTTGGTATGAAACCAACTCTAGCAGCTGTTAGTTCGATGGAAGATCATATTTAACTAGAAATGATAATCTCAATGTCAAATGCTGACATAGCAGAAGAGGATGACGACTACGATAGGTTTGGGAATTAAATCTATGCAGAAGATGATGTTGGTGCAGATGCATTATTGGACGTTACAAATAAGGATACCACAAATGAAGTGTATGTATCTTTGTTAAGGATTAATGTCAGCTTAAATCTATATGTATTTGTTTTCAGTAAGAAGGCATCCAAAATATATAAGAAAAAACGAACAGAAGATGACTATTCGATAACACGTAAGAAGAGGTCACAATAGTTTTCACTAAAGGGGCTTTCACGTTCCCCCAGCGTTGCCAGCACAATAGTGAGGCAGTTTCAATGAAAGAGAAAGCCTTGTTGTTAGAGACAAATTCAGTACAAGTACAGTACAACACTGTAGTGAAGTAAAAGCTAAGACAGCGGAGGAAATTTTTCTAACCCCTTTGAGGTGTATTACAGTAGATTATTTCAATGAAAAGTTTCATTTAATTTGGAATAATGCAAAGAAAAATTTAAAATTGTTTCAAGATGAATTGCCTACAACAGCGATGAAAAATTTAGCTTTGGATTGGGTACTGAAAATCCGTGCGGTTGAATCTACATTTTACACGAACCTGAAATCTCATTTTCCAGAACTATTTACAAAAACCAAACTGTTGAGATATACACTAGGTTCAAAAAGTTATATAATACAAATGGGCGCCCTCAGTTTTATTTGGGAAGTGAAGATGTTAGTATTTTAACATTTAAAATAATATGATTAATTTATAACTGAACCATCTATTTGAATTTATAGGACAATTATGAACTTACGTTTGGGGAAAAAGAAGCAGTGATTTTCTAATTTTATGGATTTTGTCTACCAAGCTGGAAGATTATCAAACAATGAAACTAAAAGTACTACCGAAGCTACCTCTCCATTAAAAGGCATTGTTACAGCCTCGTATTTCGTTATTGGAGTGATAATTAACAAACTAGTAAAAAAAAGGAAGTTCGAATCCGCTAAAGTTAAAATTGGGAGAATAATTGGAGAAGTAATGCAGGATAGAATGATTGAAAACGTTCGTAAAGAATGGCGGGAATGGGTTGATAAACAAAACCGAAAAAACCTCAAATACGCTACAGAAGAAGCATTTGAAATGTTTCAGCATATGAACCAAATTATAGAGAGCTTTTACAATGACTCATTCGTAGAGGACAAGGGCAACTTAGCATACGATGCTGTAGTTGAAGATGAAATTTTTCAAGCAAAATGGGCAGGCATATGTGAACAGGCAGGAGTAAATGTTAAGGAGGCAAAAGGAATTTTGAGCCTTATCGCCAAGACCTTTATCAACACCATTGGAAATGGGCATACCAATGCCTTGAAAAATCAGCGTAAAGCTGATGTGAGAAAAAAGAGATTGGACACAAAAGCCCGAACTCAAGAAAAATTAAAATCTAAATTGACAAATAAAGACAAATCAGACGTAAAAGATGAAGTTGATAAAAAACGTAGCATTGTGATTTAACATTAATACCGTATTAATTAATACATTGTTATAGTAAGCTACTGTGAATATTTTTTAAGTGCAAGTCAATCAAATAATTGCAGGGTTCGTAGAAACCCTCAATTGTGATACTTTTTAAAATGAATCATCAGGGAATGCCTCACTTTCTTCAGTGTTTGCCCCACTCATTGATTTGAGAATTAATTTTCCTTCTTTTAGCGTTTGTAGTGTTTGGGAACTTCTTGAGAATTGATACAAGTTAGGGCTTCGTCCAGCTTTGCACAATTGCCGAACCTTGCTGAACATTTGCTCCAGTTGGTCTTGATTCAAGTGTGCCGTTAAAACAAACTGAGCTCCTTTTTCAAGTAGCAGTGGAACTATTTCCAAAACACATTTAGCTATTGAACAAAAAAAAGGGAGGGGGGGGGGTTAATCACTTTAACCATTTATTTTACCAACAGTTTTATCTTACTTGTTTTGACGCAGTCCAGATAGAGTTTCTTGTGTTAGTAGCATTTTCTTCTTTATTGCCCTACTGGCTTCTTGACTTTCTACATACTCTTCCCATTCATCAAGGTAGGGGAGAAAAGTGTCTTTTAACCATTCCAATCTTGTGTCAGTAACGTCTCTGAAAGGATTGAGGTTTGGATTGCTGACACGGTAACCCTTTAAGAGATGCCCTACATTCATTATGTCGAACCACTTATTAAATGTTTCAACAAATCGAACAGTCTCGGTGTATTGGCCAGGAAACTCCACCTTTATGGCATTTGCAACTGATTGACTGAGTACTTGCGTAGCTAGTTTGACTTTCATTCGATTCTCCAAATTGATGTGATCAGAGGTCAGTTTATGCAATTTTCGCAAGTTGGTTGACTTTTCTATGTCTCTTTTGTAAACCGCGCGTATTGTATTCCACGTTATTGTTTCTCCATGAATTTGTAGCAAGCGATATTTACAAGTTTCTGTACTATTAGCGAGACAATTTCGGGTGGTCTTTATTAAATGTGGTACATCGCAAATAAAATAAAGTGGCGTTTTATCCGAGCTGTAAGGATTATCTCGCTTGTATCCACCGTCTCCTGTATTCATCTTAAAACATTTGCGGTTTGTTGCTGCGCCGCCTCCTACTACAGCAAGAATTTTGAATCCACAAGCCTCTACTTTTGAAAAAGCTTCAAAAATTAAAGAGTCTAGTGTTTCAGCTGTGAGTGACGCTGTCCCAAAGTGCGCGAATGAATATTTAAATCCAGTTGTCAGGCCTCTGATCATGAACTTCAGCGCGTGAGTGGCGATAGGCTTTTCTTTGTATGTTTTATTTCTAATTTCTTAAATTTTTTCATTGTAGTTATTTAATCGTGTGTAGCCAATAATGTTCCCAGTTTCCACTCTATACACCAGGTCTTCTTCAATTTTAATTTCGTCTAATAGGAGCGCAAAATGCTCTGGCTCAATCTGTGATTGAGCTGTTTTCTTCACTTTATTGAATTCATTTTGCATTTTAATAAATTGGCTTCTATGAAATCCTGAGCTCGTTCCAATGTTTGCAGAATGACGTTTAAGTGTTGATTTTGAAGGCAACTGCAATATTTTCGACTTTTGTAAGACATCATATAAGGCCCCTGACTTTCCATGAATATAGAGGCACCACTGAACTATAACTGGGTGCCACCTAATTCTGTTTGCGTGCTTGTTTTGGAGCATTTTCAACTGTGTTTTTAAGAACAGGGCTGGGAAATCCTCTATCTTATTATCAATATCCGATTTAACCTTCTTTTCCAAAATATCCATCAGTTCTTCATGATCATCATCCTCCAGGTCTTTTCCCTCCTTCTTGATTTCTTTTTGAAGTCTTTTCTCTAGACGTTTCACTTTAGTTTTAAGCATAGTTTCCTTTTTTTTTGCTATTTCTGAGGTTTTCAACAAGTAAACTTTTACTTAAGTTTTTGAAATGAGAAATGTTAGACACAGCTTTGTTTCTTTCTTTGTACAATATATTGCGAAAACTAGCCCTCTGTTTGATGCAGTAAAAACAGCGTAGCTTTACATTACTAGCCGGAATTAGTAAACAACACTTTCGACTATGGACTGCCATTAAACTCGAATCTTGAAAACCAGTCTTAAGCTGATGGTTTGAATATATTTTCACGTAATCTTTATCAGGATTCCCTTTGCAAACCTGAAAATTATCCTTTAAGTTTTTGAGACATTGTTCTAACGAATTTTGATTATCAATTTGTTGAGGTAATTTACTCAAAATGGAGCTTTCTGTGATGGATTTGCCTAATATTTCAAAGCTTGCTTTGAAGGATTCATCAATAACTATGCACATGACAACATGTCCAACTTCTTCATCTACCATTCTAACTTTCAAACAGCTATCTAGAAAAGTTAATGACTAAGGGGAGGAACACACGCTGAAGATATTTTCTAAGTCTCTAGTCGAGACATTGTCGTCGTAACCTTCCTTTTGATAAGAAGATGGGATTACATCTTTTGCAGTTTAGTTGTCACCTGTTGATTGAATGCCAGCTTCCGTTGTTTGAGCTTGAATATCCATCAATTGAGTTAGTGGAGCTTGAATATCCCTCAATTGAGTTGGTGGAGCTTGAATATGTGTCCCTGGGGATGCATCATCGTTGGCTTCGATATTAAGATCATCCAACAATTCGACATCTGGAGGTGGAGCAATCCCAATTGGTTTAAGGATTGAAACATACTCCTGAATAATACATTGAATTATATAGTAAATACTAAATAACCTTTTCATTTTAATTTAATATATTACAGTTACTTTAGCATTGTGAATTGGGTTTGGATATTGCGCAGTCGGACCATTTCCACTAACAAAATGCTTTGTGCATAAATATGTGTTTCTATTGACACGTTCCTAGTAGTCTTTCCTACCTAACCATTCTATCCATTGCTTACAAATTTCATAATTACGCTTAGGTTTAGGAAAAGGGATAAAATCTACATCTTTCATGTACTGTTTATGAGCTTGGCGATTGTCACTTCTACAACCATGATACACACAAATCTTAGGTCTCACCATATTTATAATTATTTTAAAAACAACATAGCAGACAACTTCTACAACAGATCCCGTATATAAGTACGAAAACTAAATTATAGGTGGCGTTAAGAATCTGGCCCATTTCCGTTTTGAATCACCAAATTTCAGGAGGGGGGAGTTAAAAGCGGGAGGGTTTATCAACGAATGTTTTTCAGACAGACTAATGCGAGTTCTATCGGTGCGGACCGTCCCTAGCGTTAGTTAGTTCCATGGTATATTTTTAGTAAACTTAAATTTTTTCTTAAATATAATTAAATAAATTCGATTAAAATAAAAAGTCTTAACTGCAAGTTTTTGTTTTATGATTTTAAAATGATTTGGCATAACTGTGAAACGACGAAACTTCTTACTGAGAAATATGCGTATAGGTAAGGTTGCATACATATATAAGGAACGTCACTTCGTTAATATTGGGTTTTAAACGTCATCTAGGTAGGCCATTGAAATATAATAATGTTTGAAGTTAGGGTCGAGAAGGTAAATAACATCTAAAGACAAGCAAATACTAAGTTTCATTAAGTGACTTTTACTCAGTATCATCCCTGAAATATTTAAAAAATTGCTTTTACCAACGTGTGAATAAATGGTACCATCCTCGAAGTGTGAAAACTTGGTGTGATTTGCTATTAGGCCTATATCAAATTGAGCAGTTTGAGAATATTAGTTATTTATTGATACCGTCAGGCGGACCAAATACAGCATATGTACATATTCAAAACACAAGTTTTCTTAGAAATTAATCTAAAGCCAAACCTGATAATTTAATTAATACACCATCTTTGTCGCGGACCGGCTCCCACCCCCGTTTAGGATGGCTATGACCCTTCGTTTAAAACCCACCGCCGCATAGTTTAACAACTTTACGAATAGACGCTAAAAAACTTCATTTCGTCATAACAAAAACTCTTCCAAGCCAGCGTGGTAAGAGTATATTTTTTCTCACGATCAGCTCATGCGAGCGGGGTAGTAAAATAGTGGAAGAAGATTACAACTTGAAGATCGAACACGAAACCATGGAAGCTACCCCTTAATTTTTGGCCTATTTGGCCTAATGTAGTGGATTTTCAGAGTAAATCGTAAACATATTTTAAGCTATATTTATAATTTAAATTGTTTTAATTGTCGCGTGAGAGGTTCCTACCACCCCTTCGGGAACACCCTGTATATACATTTTATGCGAGATGAACACAACATAAATTCGCAAGGTATCACCAGCATGTTGATTATTTGATGTTGTAAAATACGCGTAGAACTTACCATCCAAAATTGTAACCCTATCATTAAGTCTGTTTCCTTTAGAAATTTCAAACCAAAAGTAGGCCTAAAACGTGAGAATCCCATAAACAACTTTCCTAAGCCGAAAAGATAAAGTGTGAAGAAGGGACGAGGAATAATGGAAGCGGTACCTACAGCTTTTTCTCTCTCTCTCTCTCTCTCTCTCTCTCTCTCTCTCTCTCTCTCTCTCTCTCTCTCTCTCTCTCTCTCTCTCTCTCTTACCCTTTTCAATTTGACGTTTCAACCCATCTTGCCCACGACTGGCAGAAGCCATAAACTTAGATAAGATCGCTATCCAATTTCGCCTTCCGTTCTAATTGTCTTGGGACTAGCCATGTCCTTTGTATAACATAAAATTTTAAGATAATAAGTCTAGTCAATTCATTTAATCAAAACTAAATAGCTGGTCGGGAAATAAGTACGTGCAAACTACTGTTTCAGTCCGGTAGATATACGCCACCAATACACCCTTTCGACGGGAAAAGGGGGGTAGGCAACCCTTAGTGTGAGGAGATACAAGGTTGCTCCAGTGCCTTGTTTGCGCACTCTCAGATCCAAAACGCCTACAGCGCAGGCGTTAAAAAGCGAGAGTGAAGGCAGAGTTTTACCCCCGCGCCTTTCCCTCTTAGACTCGTCGAAAGGGTGTATAACCAACCACCTAATAGCGCTCGCAAAATACTACACAGCAAAGGTAAAAGTTCTAGGCCATCTAAAAGAAAAGCTTGATATGAGGTGCTTTGCTGCTAAACTGGGTTGGCAGAAATTTTTGGAGCCTTCTCAACAAGTTATTGAAGAATACATTATTTCATAGGCGTAATAATACCTTTATACAGGGTGTTTCTGGAAAGTCTGGCACAAATTAACAGGCATGTTCCTTGGGTCAAAAGGAGTCCGAAAGGTCCTATGACGTTTTGGGGTAAAGCGCTCCGTTGCGACGTTATGGGCTCTCAAAAGTTGGCCGAAAAACAAGGAGATGTTGCAGAATTATAGCACTAGTATTGTGGTTTTGACCCAATTGTTTTCGATTATTAAGCATAAGGAAATGATCGAAATAAGTTTAAACCTAGTGGAAGACCGTGAACGTGTTAAACGGCCAAAAGCCTTAATCCCTTTGTTTTTATTAATGATTGTAATTAAAGGTAAGGAAAGTAGCTCAGATATCGGTTACTTGTTTGTTCAGATGTACTGGTAACTGACCAGTCTTTCATTCTTTATTTCAATTGCACACATTACTTTTACAATAATTCGAATGAACCCCTTAAATTTTACAATAAATCGAAAGAACCCCTTAAATTTTACAATAATTTGAATCGAACCCATTAATTTTACAATAATTCGAATTGAACCCATTACATTTACAATAATTCGAATTGAACCCATTACATTTAAATAATTCGAATTGAACCCATTAATTTTACAATAATTCGAATTGAACCCATTAATTTTACAATAATTCGAATTGAACCCATAACATTTACAATAATTCGAATTGAACCCCATAACATTTACAATAATTCGAATCGAACCCCATTACTTTTACAATAATTCGAATCGAACCCCATTACTTTTACAATAATTCGAATGAACCCCATTACTTTTACAATAATTCGAATGAACCCCATTACTTTTACAATAATTCGAATGAAACCCAATTACACTGTTCTACAAAAAATTTTCAAAATGGGCACCATCAACGTTTAAGCAAACTTGCGCGCGTCGTTTGAAAGATTCACGAACACGTTCGAAGATCCCTGGCGTGTTACGGATGCTATCACATCCATCAATTATCCTTTGTCGTAAGTGTTGGACATCGCGAACTTCACTTCGGTATACCAAGTCCTTGAGATGGCCCCAAAGAAAAAAATCGCATGGGTTGAGATCGGGAGATCTTGCTAGAAGTTGTAGGTTTTTTACAGACGGCCTAAATGTGTGTACCTTAACGTGCTTCATGGCGTACGTTCACATTTGGAAGCTTCTCTGGAACTAATCATCGTCTACTTCACTAATGCAGAGTACTCAGATATGCATTTATTTATGGACTGGCTCGAGGAAATGCGGTGGAAGCTCGGCGCTTGTACCAGGAGCACTTTCCTCAACGACAAGTTCCCAATAGACAAACATTTACGGCAGTCGATAGACGCTTGAGAGAAACCGAGAAACTTCAACCGTCGGGACCTGAACCTCGTGCGGCGATTGTTCCCGAGGATTTAGAGGACACTGTTTTGACAATTTTCGAAGATGATCCAACAACCAGTACCAGGAACGTCGGGCGGCAATTGGGCGTTAACCATGTACTCGTCTGGAAAATCCTTCGAGGACATCAGTTCCACCCATACCATTTGCAAGAGGTACAAGCTTTAAACGAAGCTGATTATCCGAGACGGTGAATTTCTGCCAGTGGTTTGTGGCACGGGTAAATGACTTAGACTTTCCGCGTACCTTGCTAGTTTCCGACGAGGCCAATTTCTCGCGTGACGGGATACTTAATTTACATAACTATCACGAGTGGAAGCAACAAAACCACTGTCATGAAACATCAAGTTCAGTTTAGTTTGATCGTCTGGTGCGGAATTGTAGGAGATAATTTAACTGGACCTTATTTTTTGCAACCGAGGCTAAATGGGGAGGCGTACTTGACCTTTTTGCGAGACAATTTACCGGAGCTTTTAGAGGACGTACCGTTATGACTGCGACAAATAATGTGGTTCATGCACGATGGCGCACCGCCCCATTTTAGTTTTCAAGTTAGAGCATATCTTGATGCCGCGTTTCCCCGGAGGTGGATAGGTCGAGGCGGAACTGTTGCGTGGCCAGCAAGATCTCCCGATCTCAACCCATGTGATTTTTTCTTTGGGGCCATCTCAAGGACTTGGTATACCGAAGTGAAGTTCGCGATGTCGAAGACTTACGAGAAAGGATAATTGATGGATGTGATAGCATCCGTAACATGCCAGAAATCTTCGAACGTGTTCGTGAATCTTTCAAACGACGCGCGCAAGTTTGCTTAAACGTTGATGGTGCCCATTTTGAACAATTTTTGTAGAACAATGTAATTGGGTTTCATTCGAATTCTTGTAAAAGTAATGGGGTTCATTCGAATTATTGTAAATGTAATGGGTTCAATTCGAATTATTGTAAATGTAATGGGTTCAATTCGAATTATTGTAAATGTAATGGGTTCAATTCGAATTATTGTAAATGTAATGGGTTAATTCAAATTATTGTAAAATTAATTTGTTCGATTCGAATTATTGTAAAATTTAAGGGGTTCATTCGAATTATTGTAAAAAAAATGTGTCTAATTGAAATAAAGAATAAAAGACTGGTCAGTTACCAGTACATCTGAACAAACAAGTAACCGATATCTGAGCTACTATCCTTACCTTTAATTACAATCATTAATAAAAACAAAGGGATTCACGCTTTTGGCCGTTTAACACGTTCACGGTCTTCCACTAAGTTTTAACTTATTTCGATCATTACCTTATGCTCAATAATCGAAAACAATTGGGTCAAAACCACAATATTAGTGCTATAATTCTGCAAAATCTCCTTGTTTTTCGGCCTACTTTTGAGAGCCCATAACGTCGCAACGGAGCGCTTTACCTCAAAACGTCATAGGACCTTTCGGACTCCTTTTGACCCAAGGAACATGCCTGTTAATTTGTGCCAGACTTTCCAGAAACACCCTGTATAATAATTTATAATTATGCCTTTGTATGATAATTCATAATAATCCACATTATTACGAACAAAAACTTAAAATGACGGTGGATTAGAATTTAGAAAAAATGTTTTAAACAACTAGGCCTAGTGTCAATGGGAATGGTTGAAGGCCATTTTTCGTACCTTTTTCGCGAAGGGTCTAATCATCCGAATATCTGAATATTACAGTTAATAGATTTTGGCTCCGCCCTAGTGGTGTTTATTTGACCTTTGGCTTTGGTTTTGAAAATCTTGGTGTTTCGACAAAAATACTAAGTCTTAATTTTCGAATTTCCATGCGGCTTTCGTTGGCACAGTGTTTCCTTTCCCAGATAATGTATTAAAACTACAGGATTGTCAGTCGAAGATGATATTGTCAACCGATAAATGTGCATTTGGAAATTTAAAACCTTTCCATTGGCTTTCAATTTGCATTAGATTTTCAAAACGGATGGCTGCTCTAACTTTTTTTGTTTTTCCCATAATATAAAAATTCTGCATACTGGTCATATAATAAATCAAAGTCCTTGACGCTTTTACAGTTATATAAAAAAGCTTGACCACCCTTTGGTTTAACAGGGAATCAAGTCACAATGGAATCGGCTTTAACACGTATTTCCTCGGTTTTCAAAATGCGTTCTACCTCACATAGATCCAAGTATTCATGACGACCTAGATAAAAAATGTTAGTGTTCATTTTGTCCTTATGTCCAATTACATCCACTTCAACATCTTTAGAATCCCGGTCTTCAATTTCAACATTTTCTGAGCCCTGGTCCTCAATTTCAACATCTTCAATATCCTGGTCTTCAATCTCAACATCTTCCATGTCTACATCTCTTTCTATTATTTCAGCTCCTTTGCCGTATATATTTTCATAACGAATCATATTAAAAACGTTTTCCTATTTACAGTTGAAACTATATTATGTGAGGATTCAAAGACAAAAACCTTAGAAAATTATGTCTGAGAGATTAAAGATAGCATCCTCTAAAGCGTGGTGAGATTATCAAGAGCGCGAACGAGGGTGCAAGATCAAGTCCTCTGAGGTTATATAAGCCTCCCGACAGTGAGATTAATGTAATGTTTTACGTACCTCAAGTTTCCAACCAACGTCTCACCCAACTTCTTAAAAGGCTTCACTTTATTTGAAACAAATCTTCTATTATGTAATTTAGTAGTTAACGACTAGTTAAGTAACAATCATTCCATACTACATTATTATCAGACTATAGAATCGCAGCGTCTGCCGATAAACCATGGAGCAAGTCGACTGTATAACATCGCTGTGGTAACCGATTTTTGAGGGTTGATGGAAGCTCCCCTTTGAAACCTTACGGAAAAAAATTGCGTCTGCTCTATAACAGATAGCCTGATTGATTTTTCACTGAACAAGGCTTAAGCATATTTGAGGTAGAGTTTACAGATTTTACGTTAGAATACTAAAAATTAAATTGGTTAATAATATTTTTAACGTGTTTTATTTCGTGAGTGCAGTTTTTGAATGATAATTAGTCATTTCTAAGTTTAGACAATTTTCTATCTCCTGCCTCTTTCCTAAAACCATCATTAGATTCAAGCACTTCTTTAGCTCTTTTTCCTTCCTTTTTTCTTTCTCTTTTCTTTTCTTCTCTTTTTCTTCAAACAATTGTCCATTTAACAGTCTTACTGAATGATGTATTCGCATTCTTATAAAAAATTTAAAAATTGTTTCTTTTGTGCTTTGACGAACGTCGGGAAAGGTTGTAGCTATAAGATTTTGGTATAAAGCTTGTCCAACGCCCTTCATACATATTATATTTTTAAAGTTTTCTTTATAGGCAAATTCTAATCTTTTACAGTGTTATAAAAACTTCCGGTGATCAATATTAATTTGCCAACAGCGCTATCTTCTTCAGGGCAGTAAGGTTTAAAAACTGTAAAGGATTCCCTAGTTCTCGTAATTCTTTTGGAAGATTTAATCAGCGTTTTAATACAAACACTCAATTTGCATGTAGTTTTAACACTTTTATTTGCCGAAGTAAGTTATGACATTGGCATTCTTGCTGGAATCTATTTCAGGAATTTTGGCGTCACTAATTGCTTCATAATTTTGTTTGAAAAATTGAAAGTGATTTTTCCGTAAAAGAATTTTCTGTTCTTCCTAATTGACCTGCGCTTAGGAATTCCACTAGAAAATCATCTGTATTATCGTTTTCGCTGCAGTTAGCTGATACTGGAACTTGGAACAAGGCGGACACTGAAATTTTTCTAACCCTAAGCCTGAAAGAATGTGGTGTTGGGTTCTATGAGCATCCACCAATCCGACGTATCTTTGCGAAAGTATTTTCCAAACGATTTTGACTCATTCTGGCTGCTAAGACGTAATCTAAACCCACATTTTGTAGAAGATCTTCCGAAAGTTGAATAACACATGAAATTGCAGTTTTCCATCCTTGAATGTTTGGAGGTTGCCTAACACAGTCAAATTTCATTGTTTCAAGCCAGTTTAATTTTTTTAAGGAAGTTTATGTGATTTAAATTTTTTGATATAGCACATCTATATTCTTTAACATCTTTTTTCGGACTTAGAATTGAGGCAGTCAAAAATATCGTCAAATTCTTTAATGAAGTTAGCAGTGTTTTGAGCTTCGATTGGTAGGTCGCCCCTTAAAATGTAAAACTGAAGTCCCATCGATACACTGTGACTTAAAATTTGCGTTGCTAACTTCACTTTCATTTTTGTGAAAGATGTAACTTTTTAATGTATTGCAGTCTACTTGGGGACCAGCTTCAGAGTTTCTTTTCAATCTAAATAGAAAGGTCTCTCTATGTGGGCCCATGGTGCTCGTGCGTGGCGAATCAATGCATCATGGCTCTTCAAATTATTTCTGAGACCTTTAATAAGATGGGACAGGTCGTGCATGAAGAAAATGTTTCGGTCATCCCCAAATATGGAAGGAGTTTGCTCGTTTATGTTGAGTCTTTTGTAAATGATTTGGTTATTGCAAACAACAACTGTCAGTTTTAACCCAATCTTCAGTAGACGTTGAATTAAATCAATTAAAATATCGTGTAGTATGTCTTTAGTCATTGGGCCTCTTGTAATATAATCAGCAACAATTTGCTTCCAATGAGATTGTAGACCAGATCAGTGTATCCTTCTATCAGATCTTGTCCCTCGTCATATAGGAGACCTTCTTTTAGCGAAATTTCATCGAATGTTAATATTGCCAATTTGCTCACTAGCATTCATAAACATCAGTTTTTTTCAAAGATGTTGCATAAATCATTTATTATTCCTGGCCTGGTGGGAATACCTTTTAGCCACGATCGCAACGAACTTGGGCTTGGTAAATGCAAACTTTTCTTCAAAATGTAGTACGATTTAGGGCCATGGTAAAGTTGCTTTTTCCGCGGAGTCCAACGTCGTCCTTTAGATTTTTTAGCGGAAAGCCTTAGTTGCATTTAAAAAAATCCACTCCTGCTTTAGGAAGATATTTCCTCATTTCATTGGTCAGTTCTTCTTTTGTGATTTTGCGTTTAGATGGAATTCGTTTTTCAATCTAGCATTTCTTGAGCAACAGTTTCCTAAGTCTGTTTTTCTTTGGGGTTTCTTGATTGACTGTTTGCACCAACTTGCTTTTGGATCCGTGTTTAATTTCTGGCGTGGTGAATAAAGACCGTCTAGTTAATTTCATTCTTTTCGGAGTAGTTTGCTGTAATTCCTCTAAACTTTCAGAAGTGGCTTTTCTCTTTGAACCGGATATTCGGTTTTTTGCTTCAGTTACTAAAGACCTAGATTTCACTCTTTTAGGTGTAGTTTGCAAGCCCGATGTAATTGTTTTTTTATTATTATCTGAACCTAGTTATAGTTATTAGTAACATGCACTAAATTAGTATGTTGTCTTCAGTTTGTTTACCACTAGTTGGAATTTTTCCTGCCACGAGATCAGGATTCTTTTTATTGAGCTAATACTTGACTGCATAGGGGTATGACTTAATATTGGACTTAAACGAAATTATTATACACGGGACGCATAGTCTGAAGTACCATGCCAGTACTCTTAGTTTACTACCAGTTTCACCAATAAGACTAGTTCCTAATATAGGACTGACTAGATTAGGATTAACCCTTGGCAAAGTTTCTTGCATTTCCTGACTAGTATTTGTGACTGGAAAACATTTATTTTCAAAAATTACATCTTACTAGCAGTACATTCGTGAATGTTTCCACTATTTTTGGATTTCTCTTTGTAACTAAGAGACATTGTGAGCCACGTTAATCTGTTTCTAAATAATGAAACAAAACCAATTATTGATATATTCTTTTGATTTTATTTCTGCAATGGTTTTTCGATTGGATAATACTTGATTTTAGCATGCTTTGACATTTACCGAGTTTTAGGGTTCATAAATTGGTCGTATTTAAAATGATCATTGGAAACTTTATAATTCTTCTTATATACATGCTCTTCTTTGCCTATAAAATCTGCCCTGCCAGATCTTTCTATCCATATTTTACACCTAAGAAACATGACCATTCAGTCAAAGATTAAGCAAATATAAGCAACTACCTTAAATACCACACTTGCCTTTCTTTATCTTTTGGGTAGAAAAGAAAGATATACCAGGTATTTTTCTACCTAGCGCGTTCTTGCAACTTAAAAATGTGCAAGAAGAACCTGCGTATGATTTCCATTCTGATTTAGGTCTACCTCGCGAAGCCATCTTAGTATATGAAACTAAACTGTCTAAACTTCAAAATCATTTGTCAAAAGCGCTTGTGTCATGCTGCATCTGTCAATTGTAAAAACTTGTAAACAAAGGCGCCATTTCTTTCCGTAAAATACCTAGAGGGCGCTAGTGTCAGAATTTTAGTTTTGTGTTGGCAGTGTTACCAAACAGTTAACCTCCTGACTTGCTCCATGTCTAAACCTTGTATTAGGTTTAAGCATAGCCTACTAGATCACGCTACTCACGGACCAAGTCTGCTGCTCGCAGCATAGACGACCGTTCAAAGAATTATTTTGCTATATAAAAGAGCGTATCGTGGATTTTCGTTCGAAAAATCAAATCGATCAGCTTTTAACATAATGTGCTGAGGGAGAAACCAAATTTTTTAACCTAAATTGTTAAAATACTTGTTAAAATTACATGAAATTTTAAAGAGACGTGCAAAATAATTTTTATTATTATTTTGAAAAGTTTCAAAAATTTTGCTATCATAGTTGAAAAAAATTAAAACGGTTATTAGCCGTGAATTTCTTTCCAGTTAATTTTAAAGGGATAAGGTTCAGTTTAAAGGGCTAGTATCATCTTTATAATGTTAAATTAAGGTATTTCGTTATAAATTAATGACTAATTGTAAATTTAATTTGATTTTGGAGTTAAGATGGCTATACATGGTAAATAATAGAGAAAATGCTATGAGCCACGAATTTAGTAAAATAGAGATCCTGTAAAGAGATTGTACTTTTGTGTTCATTTTTAAAAGAAGTGAGGAGAGTGACAAAGTTATTCGAGTTTGATCAAAGAGACTATATTAAAATATTCGTGTTATTTTAACAATTCCTTGAACTAACAAAAGCAACAATATTAAAGACCGCGGATTTTTAAATCGCCCAAACATACAAATAGATAAGTCACTCTAGATGTAGATAAAATTAACTCTTGCCATTAAAACATTTAATTTTTGTGGGACTTTTTAAAGATAAATTAAAAGGTTGTAATTTTCCCGAGGCAAAGAAAACTGGAGTTGAACAGAGGTGTGTTTGAAAGAGATATGTGTAAAATGTCAAAAAACGCTATTTTCTCACACTAGCGTTGTCAGAAAATTAGTTAGTATGAGACCTCAAAACCTATGAATGGCCCAAATCGTGTAAAAATTTCCCAGTAAAATACATTTAAGATTGCTCATTAAATGATTTAGAAAATCATGCTAGAATAATAAGGTTCAATTGTCATTTAGTAAAATATAGCTAAAAAAATAGTAACGTAAACCAACGCGACCACTTGGATTGCTGCATATACATTAACAATTATGAAACAAAAACTAAGGAAAAACTTGCTCCGGAAAGTGTCGGGATGAAGGATTACAATCCAAGATGGCAGTAGTGTTTTACATTACTTATTAATTGTTTAGTTATGTTTCGAAAAATGACAATTGAACCTTAAAAGTAAGGGAAAACCTGTTAAACTCGAGGAATTTGAAAGTTTCGTGACAACCCTATTATATCTTCTTTTTTGGTATTTTGTCGAAATTAAACCGTACGCAACGATCTCTTTAATTAAAGGTTTTCCCTAATAAATTTGCCCTACAGATTACGTAACTCCTTTAAAAAACATAGGTTAATGAGAGAATCTTTGGATTCGCTTTGCACTGACATGTTATCTCCTGGTCGCCCCATGATAGACAGACCACCTTCCGAGTCCTTATCCAGTGCCCGTCCTGAACTTCAATCAAACTCGGGGGCGGCACAGGTTTTTGTACCTAGTGGCGTTATTTAGAAGAAAACAACAACAATAATAACGTAAATCCGTCACAGTCCCCGATAATGAACTCGTGGTTGCGCCAGTTACCACTGCTATAACGGATATAAACCGCCATGCGAATACGAATCTAGCGTCTTGCGTCAAAGTGGTCGTGAGTGAAAACCATCTTCAAGGGTCACAAAAACTAGAACCCACACCGCTGGAAGAAACTAAAGTGCATGAAATCAATGAGAAAACTATTTTCAGTGATCATTTTAAGAAATTTCCACCGTTGGACAAATATCTTCTTATCATTGTGAAACAAAACCTAAAGATAAACTTGTTCCGGAAAGTGTCGGGATGAAAGATGCATTTTACTTCAAGTCGAAATGAACTTACAAAAGAATGGCGAATCTGAAGTAGGTACTGTAACAGTAAAGTTACTAAAAGATTTAGAGCCAAATTCATGAAAGCGATCGCAAGTTGCGTTAAGTTGCGCAAATTTTGCGTCTGAAAAAAAATTTGCGTTTGGTTCGTATTCACGAAGAGAAAGTTGCGTTTCGCAACTATTTATGTAACGCAAACTGCGCAATTTCATTTCCACCAATTAAAAGCAAGCGCTCTTTTTTTAAGTTAAGCCTACTTTTTAAAACCGAGAATGGCGCCGGTCGAAGTTTCTTTAAAAGAAAGGCAAGCAAATTGGAAGGAAAGAGGAGACATTAACGGTTCGGAGTGAGCCGAAAGTTAAATACACAATTAAATAATCGGGTTTAGTATTTATATTAGAAGAAAGCATCATGGTGGCCATAGAGTGTATACAGTTGAGGCGTAGACAATTGGGACTTTACAAACACATAAAGGTTATATCTCTCCAAAATTAATACTCTTCAATTCCTGTTTTTCCACATTGACTGATTTCCATGTGTAAACTTATTGGATGTAGAATATCGTATGCTTTAATGTATATTTGCAAAGCTTTGAATACTGCTACAATAACTCACAAATTTTAACTTCTGCAATTGCTCATCAAAAAAGATAAATAACTCCATATCTTGGTAAACAGGTTTGTAAGTAGTCCTCTTGACTCGGAGAGGTAATTTTTTGTTTTCCCAACTTGTTTATCTTACTATTTGTACGTTAACGGAGTTTCGTCCATTTCTATTGCGATAAACATGGGCGTCCTCTCTACTTGGCTTTTGGATATAAATATGTGTGGCATCCACTACTCCAACCACATTCCATTTTAACAGTTTTGTTTCTCCTCTTCGGTTGTGGGAAATATGTATCGAGGAGTTAATTCGAACATGGCATTGAGGAAACGTTAAATAACCCGCGATATAGTTGGTTGTGATACTTTGTGATGCAAATCTCGACCAGCTACACCCTGATAACTACCACTTGCCATGAATGACAATCCTATCAGAACCTAAACGAATATTTAAAATTCATTACATATAGCCTATAAATAGCGTGCAGTTTATTTATCGCTAATAACTTGCCTGCGTTTCAACAGCCAGTGAAGAGCTTCTTCAGTAGTGATAGCCACCTAGTTGCGCAGAGATCCAAGATGGCCGCCACCCCAAGATGGCCGCCATCCAACCAACTCAAACTCAAACCAAACCAAGATTAGCCTATTTTATCTTACCTGACATACCCTGCCTTCCAGCATGCTTTGCCTCCTTTATGATCCTTTTAATGGATCAACCCAGACTTGTGTTATTTTGCCAGATCCCTGTTTGAATTTCCCGCCATAAGCCCATGTGGCACGACGAGGAGTAAGCGCTGCCGGATGAATTTTGACAAACGACAGGGCGGGTAATCGAGGAGCGGTAGAGAAAGACATCTTGGTTGGGATTGGTGATTAAGTAACATAAGTTAAACAACTGATAACTTTCACCTTGAAACACGGGGCTTATATAGTAAATTATGGAGGTTAAATCTAATAGTGTCTAGCTTTCAAGAGTCTTAAGAAACTATTTTTTCGATAATAAGGAAAAAGTTAATTAGGTATATATTCATAGAATGAGAAATCTCTCCAAGGTCTAGGTTTATTTTTCTATATGCAAAACTTGTCTAGTCACGATTTAAATAATTCAAATAAGATCGTGTGATATTAAAAATTTATGCGCGAAGGTTAAGAAGGAGTTACCTTGACAGAAGGCCGAGGGGGGGGCAGGTTTTTTTATGGGTCTGCAAAGTTTGTTTGAGCCTGTCTGGGCGTGATTTGAATAATATATTTTGAATAATATGTATAAGATTTCCTTATAGGAAAATTTTTTGATGAAGGTTAAAAGTAATTATTTTGGGAGGAAGTGAAATTATTTTTAACATGATTTAAATATGAATAAACGTATATTAATATTAAACTATAGAGGTGTTTTTTATATGCGTATCTACGCTAATATCCTTCATAATCTCCAGTATCAACTCGTCAATAAAAAATGCATTTAAGGTTAAATTAACAAATCGCTTGTTGATACACTTAATAAAAGTAAAATAAGGTGGTTTTATAAAAAAAAACCATATCTGGGCCTGTATTCTTAAAAAATGGCCCTGAGATTTTGGTATAAAAGCTGGAGCATCGGCATTGTATTTTCACAATCTAACTTGCCACCATGAACAAGTATCAAGAATCGCAGTCTCTATCACAATCGCTCCTTAATTCACCGCCGTCGTCGCAAGAAGATTTTCCAGCCCCTTCTACCAGCAGTGGAAAAAGAACCATCACCCAGTTCCTGAAGCCAGAACCCATCGAAATACTGCTGGACTCGGACGACGAAAGCTTTGTGCAGGACGTCCTGCAGAAAAATATTGTCGGGTCCAGTGGTATTGAGGGTTCCTTTCGCGTTAGAAAGGAAGGGCAGTACTACGAAACTAAAGTCCCCCCACGCCAGGGGGATTACTTTATAGACGCGGCAGTCTATAAATTTTTCGATATTAGAAATTCCCAGCCTGATAAGGTCTGGGAGTGTAACCACAAAAGACTGAAAATAGTTTTAAAAAAAAACAACAAAGAAGGCGTTAAATTCCTTAACGCCTTCAAGAAGCTGGTGGAGACCGTCAAACAGGACGAGGAGGCTAAACAGCAGCCTCCCAGTAAAGTACGTATCTATTTAACAATGAATCTGCAAGCCAAGTTTTTTCTAATTGTTTTATTTCTGATAGAAATTCAAAAAATGAGTTCGAGCAGCAGCAGCGGCAGCGACTCGGAGGGTAGTGAGGGAGAAGAACACGCGCAGGTAAACCGGTACTACACAATTGAGCGGCAGATTGACAAAACGAGTCGCAAATGGCATTGTAAACAAATCGATTTGCGTATAGCTTTCAAAAATTTGGATGACATCCCAACGCGAGATTTTTTTCGAATTTTTCGAAAAATTCTCGACGAAGTTATACGTAAATTAGTAACCGAGAATCCCGGGTATAATCGGGTTCGATTTGTTTTAAGTTTCCCCGGATTGACGACTCCCGTTAATATTAAATTTATTAAAATTGACAAATTCACCAGTAAGCGAATTATGCGCACCATCTATAGAGTGACGCAATCTAGTCGGGACTTTGTCTTTAATGGTGAAGATTTTCAGTTTGACATAATTTTTTTAAACCTCGATGCGAATATAGGGACATTGTATAAATCCATTAAAAATAGAACTTTGGTTAATTTGGATTATTTCGTTAAACAAAATAACCAATTTATTTTTATGGAGAATAATGATAACCTCTGTTTTGCTCGAAGTTTAGTTCTGGGTAAAGAGATGGCCGATCGCAATTTTTACCAACAAAATAAGCAAGGTCCGCCCTTTAACAAGAACAATTTTGACAAACTGAAACGCAATAGCACCCTCGTGGGTAATATTGCGAAAATCTTGCACCGAAAAGCCGGCGTCCCCGAAGGTTTCGTTACTCTAGAGGATATTCAAAAATTTCAAAATTACTTAGCTCCCCATTATAGGATCGTAATAGTTGATGCTGCGAATAATTTTACCATATTTTTCAAAGGACCCCAAGCTCCTAAATTTATCTATCTCTTAAAAATTGGCGACCATATCCACCCCGCGAAAACTTGGCACGGCATGATGGGGGGTTGTATCTCTTGCGATTTATGCCTGAAATCTTTTTACAAATATAATTTGTTAAAAGAGCATAAATGCCCCGAGGATACAAAACCCTATATATGTTTTCGGTGTCAAGGAGAAGCTTTTCATTTAACCAGCGAGGATGTTTTAAAACGTTGCGACGAATGCCACCGCTATTTCTTCCCCGGCCCCTGCTTCGACACTCATGTTCTTAATGGCACCTGTGCGAGTCAAAAACGATGTTTAGAATGTGGGCGGCTTATGGGCGAGGACCACGACTGCAATCCCGAATGCTCTCAATGTAAAATAGTTCATCCGCCAGGTGAACATTTTGTTATGCCTCTGGAAACCAAAATGAAAGCCTCGCGGTTTATTTATTACGACATTGAGACTATTCTCAGAAATAATATCCACGTACCCATTTTACTAGTTTGCGACGTAGAGACTGAAGCTGGCTTTGAAACCAAAATTTTTTACGGCGCCAATTGCGTCGAGCAATTTTTAAATTATTTATTTAGCGTAGAGCAGGTAGTTTTGACTGGACAGAAGCGTAAGACGTACCAACCGCGCTTTACTAACACGCAAGTCGTAGCTCATTACGCGAAAGCTTTTGATAACTTCTTAATTCTCAACGCTTTAGTCCATAGACACGTCACCCCTGCCGTTATTTTTGACGGCAGTAAAATTTTAATGATTCATCTCGAGGGACCGCAAATTAGATTTCTCGATAGCTTTAATTACATTAGTCAACCTTTGCGTAATTTCACCAGCATGTTTAGCCTCGGCGATGTGGCGAAGGGATTTTTTCCATTTGATTTTCATACCGAAGAAAATCTTAATTACATTGGCGTCATCCCTGAAGCTTCGTACTTTAACGTGGCTCAAATGAAGGCCAATGATTATCGAGATTTTCAAACTTGGTACGCGTCAATGGAAGGATCTATTTACAATATCAAAGAGGAGCTTATTAAATATTGCATTCAAGATGTCCGAGTCCTAAGACAAGGCGTCGAAGCTTTTAGAAAAATTTACGTAGATCTAACAAAATTAGACCCTTTTTGCTTAAAAAATATTACTTTGGCGGGTGCTTTAACCACTATCTATCTTAACAATTACTATAAACCTTACAGCATGGGTATTGTTCCTTCTAACGGCTATAACGCAAAATTCAATCACAGTCAGATTAGCTTAAAATATCTCGCTTGGGTGGAGAAAACGGAAAGTATTAAATTGCGAACGGCTTTAAGCTATGGGGGTGAATATCGGGTGGGTCGCTACTTAGTCGACGGCTATAGTGAAACTCCGCCCAAAATCTACGATTTCCACGGTTGCTACTTTCACGGTTGTCCATGCCAAAAACTTAATGCCTACAATACCCAACTTAAAGCCAGCAACAGATTTCTGTACGAGCGGACTCTAGATAGAGAGCTGTTTATTAAAGAGAAGATGGTCGGGTATGAATACACTTCCATCTTTGAGTGTCAATTTGCTAAGCTTTTAAAAGAAAACGCCGAAGCAAAGGCTTTCTGCAAAAGTTTAACTTTTCGACCTCAAATATCAGCCCGTAGCGCTCTCTATGGGGGACGAACGGAAAATTTTGTTCTCAACTGCCACGTGCAAGGCGAGGAGAAAATTTTCTACAAGGATATTATTTCTTTGTATCCGAAAGTTTGTCGCGATTGTCCGTACCCTAGCGGCCACCCCGTAATCTATAACAGAGATTTTGACAAAACGCCAGGCTGGTATTTTGGCGTTATGAGTTGTCGTCTGCTGGCCCCTCAAGATCTCCACATCCCCTTAATTCCCTTTCGCAGCGGTGGTAAATTATCCTACGCCCTCTGTCGCACGTGTTTAGAATTGCGAGCGGAAATCTGCGATCACACTGTCAATGAACGGGCTTTCGAATCAGTCTGGCCAACGGTCGAAGTCTATGCCGCTATGGAGCATGGTTATAAACTCCTCGATATATTCGAGGTTTACCATTATCCAAAAACGGAATACTTCTTCGCCCAGTACATGACTGATTTTATCGCCTTGAAAGTGAAGAATTCCGGATTTCCCGCTCACGCGCAAACGCCTCTGCAAAAAGAGGCGTATATCGCTGATATAAACAAGAATGAAAAGCTCTCGCTGACGGTGGCGGATATTCAATCAAATCCTTCCCTGCGTAATATCGCAAAAATTAATTTAAATTCTCTTTGGGGTCGCATGGCATTAAATACGGGAAAGATTCGCAGCATCTTTATCAACAATTATTACGAATTGATACGATACGCGAGCGATTACACTCTGGAATTAGTCGACTTACCGTTTAGGCGTAGTAAAAGAACTGCCCGACGCGCTTGTTGTCGGTGATGACGTGGCATAGTTCGGCCAGGACAATTGTTTTTTTCGCGGGGGCATTTTAGGGGTGACCGGTAATGGCGGCGTGGGGACATTGGACATTGTTTGTGTTACGACCTCAAATTTAGGTAAAGGAATTTGTTTCTCGATACTTAAATATTTCTTAAAAGCGTCTAAATATTTATATAATTTATCGTAGGCATTCAATGGCGATTTTAAAATATCCTCAATCTCTCGGTCCAAAGCCGAGTGTTCTTGGGCAGCTGTTGAAGTTACTGCGCTAGCGGGCACAAGAACCATTTGTTTCATAGTTTAGCAGCTATGGCTTGGACAATTGAAGGCAAAATTGCGGCAAGCAACGTCGTAAGAAAACCACCTGATTGCTGCAACAACAGCTTTTTTTTGCTTTTCTGCGACAAGGTACTTGATCCGAGTTGTCTAATAATTTTCTTGTACTTTGCTAGCTTTTTCTTACGGTCTTTACTCAAAAAAATACCCCCGCCCTTTAAATTCTTACAAATTGTCTGAATGCTTTTTAATTGGGGCGTGCTACTATTGTTTAAGAGGGTTCGCCGTTGTTTACAGCTAGTTTGACGCAAACTTTGTAAATAAGGGACAAATTTGGCAAACTTTGTCGAGGGACGGGCTACGACGAGTCGGGAGCGTTTTCCTGATCGATGTTTAACGTGCGGGGCCATTATTCAAATGACAATTAAATTTAATCGACATAGACATACATAGGTGATTCGTGAGGTAAAACACGCGACCTTAATCGTAAATTTTCCGGAGTTTCTTGTTTTAAATCAATTAACAAATAACTATAGGGTTCTTTAGTGGCTAGCCTGTACGCATCCGTAATACGTCTCGGGTTATCTGGACTTATTTGTTGCGCTAAATATCTAATAGAGGCAGCATCTCGAGGATTTTTCATTATTATAAAATAGGAAGAGTTTTGAGAAATTATCCGCGATTGGCTACCCTTGGGAAACAGTTGTTGAGTAATAATAATGACCGTATACCCTAAATGATGCGACGTCACGCACACTAAATCGGCAATATGAGCTTGCTTAAATAATTGGCTAGCTAAGTCGTCTAGTATCAAGTAGGAATCGCGATTCATTTCCCAAAAGTCTGGATCAGCCGTTGGTAAGCCTTGAATAAATTGAATTCCCGGAATCAATTGTTTCAATTTTTCGTAGTTTGGCTGCCAGGCCGCGTAGCAATAAATAACCTTTTTATGCGGTGGGTCAAACATAAGCTGATGATTTTGCAATAAGTTACTTAAAAGAAAACTCTTCCCCGCTTGCGTTGGCCCCACAATTAGAAACTGGGCGGGTGTTTGGAACTTTAAAGAATGCGAGACTGACGCGGCTGGATTCATCTTGATTAATAAACATTTTTATTTTAATTAACAGTTTATATATATATAATATATATAATCAAAAATACAATTAACCCAAAACCCAAAGACCCTTAATAAACACAAATTAGAAAATATTTAAACAATATAAACGAAACCCTTTTACCCAAAAAAAAATCCCCTATTAAGTAATTGTTTTTTTAAAAAGTTTCTCTTCTAATTCCAGACAACGCTGGCGGAAGCGTTGGGCGTTGAGGAGGTTAAAGTTGACGCGCGACTCGGAGGGTGGTAGGATGTAAACACGCACTACAGTAGCGAACACGACGGATGGATGCGCACGCGCACTTTTTCGGTTCCCGACTGTTCTTTGTTGGTGGTTGGGCATGTCTGAACCAGATGGTCGCAAACATCCGTGCCCTCGCTGGTCGGGAAGTCGGGAAACCCCTGCCGCAGTGGTTTGTTGTTGCACGGCTTTTTGGAAACCATCGCGCACGATGGACTGTGCTTGCGGTGCTCCCTGGATGGACTGTCCGTGCAACGCCACTGGTACAAGGCGATGCCGCAAAAGGCGCAGCGCGTCGTCTGTGTTTCTACATCTGCAAGATAGAAACCGTCTTTGGCCAGGGCTTCGATGGGAACGCAAGATTCCCACAAGCCCTCGAAAGTATGTCTTCGCCTAGCCTCGTAATTCATGCGCGAGAGATGTTGAAGCGGATGCTGACTCTTTAAAACCGTAGGGTCGACTGGTTGTCAAATCGGCGTTCAACAATCTCTTATTCGAGGTTTGGCGAAATCTTTTGGTGATTTTAACGGCCTCTAGCTGCAGCTTGTATTTGTCCCGTTTAAAATTAAAAGGGACATTGACTGTAACTTCCTTTTCCGGATTCATCGCCACACTTTCAAAGGTTTCAAAGTCAAGTTTTTCCAGATTTTCTCGATTTAACGTCAACCCTTTAATTTTCTTGACTTCTTTTCCTTTGCTAGTGCGAAACGAGTAACTTTTGGCACCGGTACTACAAAAGGAAGTTATATAATCACCGCCGAGTTCGTCCGCCCAGCAACCAATATGATTGCCAGTTGGAATGTCAAACTTTCCCGGTAGATGGCGGTAGATTATGGAGTCGGTGTCACAATACAAAGCTGCGCGGTCCAATTGAAGCAGCATCTTGTTCAATTCGAGTCGCCCGTAGCACGAGACGAAGCTCCCCACAATGGCCGACCCCAGTTTGTAGTCTAGAATGTAATCGCTTTTGGCTTTGTACGATACGCGAGCGATTACACTCTGGAATTAGTCGACTTACGGCCAGTTACGGAGTCGATCGCTCTCTTATCGTACAAAGCCAAAAGCGATTACGTTCTAGACTACAAACTGGGGTCTGCCATCGTGGGGAGCTTCGTCTCGTGCTACGGGCGACTCGAATTGAACAAGATGCTGCTTCAATTGGACCGCGCAGCTTTGTATTGTGACACCGACTCGATAATCTACCGCCATCTACCGGGAAAGTTTGACATTCCAACTGGCAATCATATTGGTTGCTGGGCGGACGAACTCGGCGGTGATTATATAACTTCCTTTTGTAGTACCGGTGCCAAAAGTTACTCGTTTCGCACTAGCAAAGGAAAAGAAGTCAAGAAAATTAAAGGGTTGACGTTAAATCGAGAAAATCTGGAAAAACTTGACTTTGAAACCTTTGAAAGTGTGGCGATGAATCCGGAAAAGGAAGTTACAGTCAATGTCCCTTTTAATTTTAAACGGGACAAATACAAGCTGCAGCTAGAGGCCGTTAAAATCACCAAAAGATTTCGCCAAACCTCGAATAAGAGATTGTTGAACGCCGATTTGACAACCAGTCGACCCTACGGTTTTAAAGAGTCAGCATCCGCTTCAACATCTCTCGCGCATGAATTACGAGGCTAGGCGAAGACATACTTGTCGAGGGCTAGTGGGAATCTTGCGTTCCCATCGAAGCCCTGGCCAAAGACGGTTTCTATCTTGGATATTTTAAAATCGCCATTGAATGCCTACGATAAATTATATAAATATTTAGACGCTTTTAAGAAATATTTAAGTATCGAGAAACAAATTCCTTTACCTAAATTTGAGGTCGTAACACAAACAATGTCCAATGTCCCCACGCCGCCATTACCGGTCACCCCTAAAATGCCCGCGAAAAAACAATTGTCCTGGCCGAACTATGCCACGTCATCACCGACAACAAGCGCGTCGGGCAGTTCTTTTACTACGCCTAAACGGTAAGTCGACTAATTCCAGAGTGTAATCGCTCGCGTATCGTATCAATTCGTAATAATTGTTGATAAAGATGCTGCGAATCTTTCCCGTATTTAATGCCATGCGACCCCAAAGAGAATTTAAATTAATTTTTGCGATATTACGCAGGGAAGGATTTGATTGAATATCCGCCACCGTCAGCGAGAGCTTTTCATTCTTGTTTATATCAGCGATATACGCCTCTTTTTGCAGAGGCGTTTGCGCGTGAGCGGGAAATCCGGAATTCTTCACTTTCAAGGCGATAAAATCAGTCATGTACTGGGCGAAGAAGTATTCCGTTTTTGGATAATGGTAAACCTCGAATATATCGAGGAGTTTATAACCATGCTCCATAGCGGCATAGACTTCGACCGTTGGCCAGACTGATTCGAAAGCCCGTTCATTGACAGTGTGATCGCAGATTTCCGCTCGCAATTCTAAACACGTGCGACAGAGGGCGTAGGCTAATTTACCACCGCTGCGAAAGGGAATTAAGGGGATGTGGAGATCTTGAGGGGCCAGCAGACGACAACTCATAACGCCAAAATACCAGCCTGGCGTTTTGTCAAAATCTCTGTTATAGATTACGGGGTGGCCGCTAGGGTACGGACAATCGCGACAAACTTTCGGATACAAAGAAATAATATCCTTGTAGAAAATTTTCTCCTCGCCTTGCACGTGGCAGTTGAGAACAAAGTTTTCCGTTCGTCCCCCATAGAGAGCGCTACGGGCTGATATTTGAGGTCGAAAAGTTAAACTTTTTCAGAAAGCCTTTGCTTCGGCGTTTTCTTTTAAAAGCTTAGCAAATTGACACTCAAAGATGGAAGTGTATTCATACCCGACCATCTTCTCTTTAATAAACAGCTCTCTATCTAGAGTCCGCTCGTACAGAAATCTGTTGCTGGCTTTAAGTTGGGTATTGTAGGCATTAAGTTTTTGGCATGGACAACCGTGAAAGTAGCAACCGTGGAAATCGTAGATTTTGGGCGGAGTTTCACTATAGCCGTCGACTAAGTAGCGACCCACCCGATATTCACCCCCATAGCTTAAAGCCGTTCGCAATTTAATACTTTCCGTTTTCTCCACCCAAGCGAGATATTTTAAGCTAATCTGACTGTGATTGAATTTTGCGTTATAGCCGTTAGAAGGAACAATACCCATGCTGTAAGGTTTATAGTAATTGTTAAGATAGATAGTGGTTAAAGCACCCGCCAAAGTAATATTTTTTAAGCAAAAAGGGTCTAATTTTGTTAGATCTACGTAAATTTTTCTAAAAGCTTCGACGCCTTGTCTTAGGACTCGGACATCTTGAATGCAATATTTAATAAGCTCCTCTTTGATATTGTAAATAGATCCTTCCATTGACGCGTACCAAGTTTGAAAATCTCGATAATCATTGGCCTTCATTTGAGCCACGTTAAAGTACGAAGCTTCAGGGATGACGCCAATGTAATTAAGATTTTCTTCGGTATGAAAATCAAATGGAAAAAATCCCTTCGCCACATCGCCGAGGCTAAACATGCTGGTGAAATTACGCAAAGGTTGACTAATGTAATTAAAGCTATCGAGAAATCTAATTTGCGGTCCCTCGAGATGAATCATTAAAATTTTACTGCCGTCAAAAATAACGGCAGGGGTGACGTGTCTATGGACTAAAGCGTTGAGAATTAAGAAGTTATCAAAAGCTTTCGCGTAATGAGCTACGACTTGCGTGTTAGTAAAGCGCGGTTGGTACGTCTTACGCTTCTGTCCAGTCAAAACTACCTGCTCTACGCTAAATAAATAATTTAAAAATTGCTCGACGCAATTGGCGCCGTAAAAAATTTTGGTTTCAAAGCCAGCTTCAGTCTCTACGTCGCAAACTAGTAAAATGGGTACGTGGATATTATTTCTGAGAATAGTCTCAATGTCGTAATAAATAAACCGCGAGGCTTTCATTTTGGTTTCCAGAGGCATAACAAAATGTTCACCTGGCGGATGAACTATTTTACATTGAGAGCATTCGGGATTGCAGTCGTGGTCCTCGCCCATAAGCCGCCCACATTCTAAACATCGTTTTTGACTCGCACAGGTGCCATTAAGAACATGAGTGTCGAAGCAGGGGCCGGGGAAGAAATAGCGGTGGCATTCGTCGCAACGTTTTAAAACATCCTCGCTGGTTAAATGAAAAGCTTCTCCTTGACACCGAAAACATATATAGGGTTTTGTATCCTCGGGGCATTTATGCTCTTTTAACAAATTATATTTGTAAAAAGATTTCAGGCATAAATCGCAAGAGATACAACCCCCCATCATGCCGTGCCAAGTTTTCGCGGGGTGGATATGGTCGCCAATTTTTAAGAGATAGATAAATTTAGGAGCTTGGGGTCCTTTGAAAAATATGGTAAAATTATTCGCAGCATCAACTATTACGATCCTATAATGGGGAGCTAAGTAATTTTGAAATTTTGAATATCCTCTAGAGTAACGAAACCTTCGGGGACGCCGGCTTTTCGGTGCAAGATTTTCGCAATATTACCCACGAGGGTGCTATTGCGTTTCAGTTTGTCAAAATTGTTCTTGTTAAAGGGCGGACCTTGCTTATTTTGTTGGTAAAAATTGCGATCGGCCATCTCTTTACCCAGAACTAAACTTCGAGCAAAACAGAGGTTATCATTATTCTCCATAAAAATAAATTGGTTATTTTGTTTAACGAAATAATCCAAATTAACCAAAGTTCTATTTTTAATGGATTTATACAATGTCCCTATATTCGCATCGAGGTTTAAAAAAATTATGTCAAACTGAAAATCTTCACCATTAAAGACAAAGTCCCGACTAGATTGCGTCACTCTATAGATGGTGCGCATAATTCGCTTACTGGTGAATTTGTCAATTTTAATAAATTTAATATTAACGGGAGTCGTCAATCCGGGGAAACTTAAAACAAATCGAACCCGATTATACCCGGGATTCTCGGTTACTAATTTACGTATAACTTTCGTCGAGAATTTTTCGAAAAATTCGAAAAAAATCTCGCGTTGGGATGTCATCCAAATTTTTGAAAGCTATACGCAAATCGATTTGTTTACAATGCCATTTGCGACTCGTTTTGTCAATATGCCGCTCAATTGTGTAGTACCGGTTTACCTGCGCATGTTCTTCTCCCTCACTACCCTCCGAGTCGCTGCCGCTGCTGCTGCTCGAACTCATTTTTTGAATTTCTATCAGAAATAAAACAATTAGAAAAAACTTGGCTTGCAGATTCATTGTTAAATAGATACGTACTTTACTGGGAGGCTGCTGTTTAGCCTCCTCGTCCTGTTTGACGGTCTCCACCAGCTTCTTGAAGGCGTTAAGGAATTTAACGCCTTCTTTGTTGTTTTTTTTTAAAACTATTTTCAGTCTTTTGTGGTTACACTCCCAGACCTTATCAGGCTGGGAATTTCTAATATCGAAAAATTTATAGACTGCCGCGTCTATAAAGTAATCCCCCTGGCGTGGGGGGACTTTAGTTTCGTAGTACTGCCCTTCCTTTCTAACGCGAAAGGAACCCTCAATACCACTGGACCCGACAATATTTTTCTGCAGGACGTCCTGCACAAAGCTTTCGTCGTCCGAGTCCAGCAGTATTTCGATGGGTTCTGGCTTCAGGAACTGGGTGATGGTTCTTTTTCCACTGCTGGTAGAAGGGGCTGGAAAATCTTCTTGCGACGACGGCGGTGAATTAAGGAGCGATTGTGATAGAGACTGCGATTCTTGATACTTGTTCATGGTGGCAAGTTAGATTGTGAAAATACAATGCCGATGCTCCAGCTTTTATACCAAAATCTCAGGGCCATTTTTTTAGAATACAGGCCCAGATATGGTTTTTTTATAAAACCACCTTATTTTACTTTTATTAAGTGTATCAACAAGCGATTTGTTAATTTAACCTTAAATGCATTTTTTATTGACGAGTTGATACTGGAGATTATGAAGGATATTAGCGTAGATACGCATATAAAAAACACCTCTATAGTTTAATATTAATATACGTTTATTCATATTTAAATCATGTTAAAAATAATTTCACTTCCTCCCAAAATAATTACTTTTAACCTTCATCAAAAAATTTTCCTATAAGGAAATCTTATACATATTATTCAAAATATATTATTCAAATCACGCCCAGACAGGCTCAAACAAACTTTGCAGACCCATAAAAAACCTGCCCCCCCTCGGCCTTCTGTCAAGGTAACTCCTTCTTAACCTTCGCGCATAAATTTTTAATATCACACGATCTTATTTGAATTATTTAAATCGTGACTAGACAAGTTTTGCATATAGAAAAATAAACCTAGACCTTGGAGAGATTTCTCATTCTATGAATATATACCTAATTAACTTTTTCCTTATTATCGAAAAAATAGTTTCTTAAGACTCTTGAAAGCTAGACACTATTAGATTTAACCTCCATAATTTACTATATAAGCCCCGTGTTTCAAGGTGAAAGTTATCAGTTGTTTAACTTATGTTACTTAATCACCAATCCCAACCAAGATGTCTTTCTCTACCGCTCCTCGATTACCCGCCCTGTCGTTTGTCAAAATTCATCCGGCAGCGCTTACTCCTCGTCGTGCCACATGGGCTTATGGCGGGAAATTCAAACAGGGATCTGGCAAAATAACACAAGTCTGGGTTGATCCATTAAAAGGATCATAAAGGAGGCAAAGCATGCTGGAAGGCAGGGTATGTCAGGTAAGATAAAATAGGCTAATCTTGGTTTGGTTTGAGTTTGAGTTGGTTGGATGGCGGCCATCTTGGGGTGGCGGCCATCTTGGATCTCTGCGCAACTAGGTGGCTATCACTACTTTCTTCTAGTGGGATGCTCTAAAACTGGTCTTAAAAGATCACAAAGCTCGAAAACCTTTGTTCTTGGAAGCCTATAATAGTCTCTAAACACATGTTCGGGAAACTCAAACGCATTAGTTCTATCCCTAAAAATTCTCGGACGCTGCAGATCTCTTCGTTCGGCAACTGCGAGTAACTCCAGAAATTCCATTTTTGTTTTTGAAATTGAAATTCGCGCGCGTTTTGAAGTAGTTTTCCCGCGTTTTTCTACTTGCGATCGATAAAAAAGTTGCGTTACAAAAGAACACGTGATTAACGCATTTTGCGTCGATTTTTTATCATGAATACCAAGTTGCGTCAGGTGAAAAAAGTTGCGATTAGGGCGTTAAGGTCCGTCCACACTACGGCTTTTTTTCGGCTTCGCGCGCCAGTTACGCGCCTTGTCCACACACAAAAAACGTCGCTTCGCACGCATGAAACGCGTGGTACGCAGCTCCCCAAAAAATCTTTGAAATGTCGAACATTTTCGCGTCGTTCGCGCCTACGCAGCCAATCAGGAGAGACATTGAATTACGTCATCATTTAAGATGGCGCTGATCTGTGAAGCACATCGGAGACAGTTTTTAGAATTAAATAACCTTATTATTTATTCCCTGCTTCTAATAAAGCGTAGAAATAAATTAAAAAATAAAAACAAAAGAAGGATATGGGTTAGGGAAGTATTCGCTGACCGTGAGATGGACGGGGATTTTCACAATTTAATTCCGAAGTTGAGGCTGTACAATGAACTTCATGTTGATCCACTGTACATAGAATATTGCAGGATGACTCCGAACCAATTCGATTATCTTCTTGGCCTAGTTGGAGATAGATTGACTAAACAAGAAACTCACCTAAGGAAAACAATATCAGCAGAAGAGAGATTGTATTTAACCTTACGGTACGTGACTAAATCATTTTATGGCATTTTGTTTATAATTATATGGACTGTCAATGAAATTAATTTATATAACCATTGTAGATACTTGTCAACTGGCGATAGCTATCGATCGCTTTCCCTTGCCTTTAGAATGGGCAAATCTACAGTGGCGAAAATTATACCCGAGACATGCAACGCTATCTGGGAGACTCTTCAACCAATAGTTTTGTCACCAATATCAAAACAAACTATGATGAACACTGCACTTCACTTTTTTAAAAAATGGAACTTTCCAAACTGCGTGGGTGCCATAGATGGCAAGCATATAAATCTTATTGCGCCACCAAATTCAGGGTCTCAATATTTCAATTATAAAGGACATCACAGCATTGTTTTGATGGCATCATGTGATGCTTTCTACAAATTTAATTTTGTTGACATTGGCAATTTTGGAAGGATAAGCGATGGAGGAGTTCTCGCAGCATCTGATTTGGGAAGGATAATTGAAGATGACGATTTCTTTCCTGATGCCCGAAGAATTAAGCTAAATGGGGATGAACTACCTTTCTGTTTTATTGGAGACGAAGCGTTCCCATTGCAAAAGCATTTGATGAGACCATTTTCTGGGAGGTTTCTTCCAGATGACAAAGATATATTTAATTATAGATTATCTCGCGCAAGGAGATGCATAGAAAATCGGACAGTGGGTCTTCGTTATCGGACATTTGGATCTATGTATCGGACAATGGTTCCTCAATTGGAATACCAATTTTTTTAACAATAAAAGACCCGTGAAAATTGTTACTTCTCTGACACTTCTGTATCCATTCTGAACATCACTAACCGCTTTAAGCATTAAATATTTTCAGTCCCTCTCTTATTGTAAGCCTACGTTAAATATTTGTCTTTAAAACGTGTTTGAAAGCTGTCCGATAATAGGTTTTCTACATTAGATACGATTCGCGTTTTATTTTCATGTAAAGAAACCTAGAACTAACTGTTAAAGTAGCAATTTATAGAAAAAGATTCGGGCTTTACAGCCATACACATAACTTATAGTTGGCTTCTATTTATATACCTCAAAACACGATTTAAAAATGGGGGGAAGAATTTTTCCGGCCCCTCAATTAGTTTTAATTAATCAAAAAAATTGGATATCAGGTTCGTTCGCGCTTTCCTTCTCTGACATCGCGCCCCTTCTCTGTTTTTACATGCAACATGCAGATTTCGACACCCTCTTTAAAACTAGGTAGCTTACAGTGTTCCTTTTTCCCCGGCAGTTTTATAAACAACTTTTTAAAAATGTGTCCGATAATAGGAGCGTCCGATAATAGGGGGACTAACCCTATTTACTTTCTTTTTAAATTCTTTTTCACATCCGCCACATTTACAAAGTGCGGTGCAAGGTAAATTTGCTTTGACGCATTTGCACTTGCCATGACAACCTTTTAGGCACCCACATTTTACCATTTCGAGACAAGCTTCTGCGGCTGGTGGAATTGCCAACCATGTTGGTTGCCATTCTATGATATTATCTGGTTGAACCAGTTTGGTCCACCCAAAGTTAGACGGGTCCGGTAGATCCGGCTGTTTTTCCAATGTCCTCCATCAAATGTGCCCACCCTGAAAAGCCACTCGAAGCACGTGTTGGAGAAACGCGTGTGCCGAAGGTGGAACATTTTCAATGTCACGATTTTTATGTGTGAATAAGGTTTTTCTTACTTGGTTGACTTTTTCGTCAGAACTACACCGATCATACGTTAGTATCACAAATATCTCTATAGTTGGGAAAATTTCCTTAACGGCCGTTATAGAAGGCCTTCTAGATATGGCTTGTAAAGCGGGAGTTAGTTCTTTGAATACATTCCAAGTTGGCCACGCGGTTTCCAAAAACCAACTTCAAATATCGGCCTTGAAGAATGATCGAAATTTATTTCAAGACTATATATCGGTTGTCAGGGCCGTATGGGCAATCTAGAGGATTTTTTTCGACACGAAAACAAACCTTGCCCACCCTCATTGTCGGATAATGGTGTCATACGCTTCGGTACCAAGTCTGACCTAACGCATTGCTTAGAAGATATGTTGACAGACGACGACGATATCACTACAACATCCGAATCTGATTTGATCGTACTACAAGGTGCTGTGATTGTCAATATCATCAAACCAGGCAACGCTAAAACGTTCTCTGATTACGCAACTATATTTTAAAAATAGATACGTTCCCAGTTCATCGGTTCCGTTCGCCGAATAGATATCGTCTTTGACGTGTACCTGAATGGCAGCCTTTAAGAGGCTACTAGAAAGAAGCGTGGCAAAGGATTGAGAGTTAGAGTTGAAGGTTGAAATGATTTGCCAAGCAATTGGCCAGAATTTCTAAGGCACGAAGAAAACAAGAAGGAATTGTTTGCCTTTTTAAGTCAAGAGGTTGTCGCGGCTCAGTTTCCAGGAGCCATATTCGTCACAAACGGTGAAAACGTAATTTGCTCTGTTGAAGGCAATCTCGGAGACATTTCTCTTTGCTTTCACGAAGAAGCAGATACGAGGATACTTCTTCATGTTTTGGACGGCGTGAAGTAAGGACAGAGATTAGAACCGTGGATACTGATGTCTTGGTTCTAAGCGTCTCACTGGCACATATTACTGGTGTCCGTTACATAGATGCAACACGTCTCGCTTACAAAATAGGAAAAGACAAATGCGAAGCGATGCCAGTCCTCCACGCTCTCACAGGATGTGATACCACCTCACATTTTAACGGAAAAGGAAAGAAAACCGCGTGGTCAACTTGGAATGTATTCAAAGAACTAACTCCGGCCGCTTTACAATCCATATCTAGAAGGCCATCTATAACGGCCGTTAAAGAAATTTTCCCAACTATAGAGATATTTGTGATACTAACGTATGATCGGTGTAGTTCTGACGAAAAAGTCAACCAGGCAAGAAAAACCTTATTCACACAAAAAAATCGTGACATTGAAAATATACCAACTTCGGCACACGCGTTGCTCCAACACGTGCTTCGAGTGGCTTTTCAGGGTGGGCACATTTGATGGCAGACATTAGAAAACAGCCGGATCTACCGGACCCGTCTAACTTTGGGTGGACCAAACTGGTTCAACCAGATAATATCATAGAATGGCAACCAACATGGTTGGCAATTCCACCAGCCGCAGAAGCTTGTCTCGAAATGGTAAAATGTGGGTGCCTAAAAGGTTGTCCTGGCAAGTGCAAATGCGTCAAAGCAAATTTACCTTGCACCGCACTTTGTAAATGTGGCGGATGTGAAAAAGAATTTAAAAAGAAAACAAATAAATGAAAAAGAAAAATATTGAAAGAGGGCTACTTAAAATGCATTTAAATTTGTCTCTTTTAAGTATTAAAATCAAAATTTTGTACATTCTCGATATTTTAAATAATTCCATTGCTTTAAGAAAATATTATATCTATCCGTTAAGGCTGCATAAATTGCGTATGTTTTCGCTTTAGAGACGGCCCCTATGGAAATGCCTCTAGCCAGTCCCGGCGGGACGCCTTTCGCTCTGCATCGAAGTTTGGGGAATTTTGATAAATTTCAGAATTCAAATATATATGTCATTATGGGGACTTTTGAAAGCTTGTCACAAATGTCACAGATGAGTTAGAGGTGGGCTCTAATCTCGAATTAATTAGGAATACGCTTATTTATCATTGTGCAAAGTTTCATGCTTTCTTCACAAAGTGCATGATTTCATATAAATTTGTGGTTTATCCTCTAGACTATTAGGAACGCGAGAAAACTAAATCGTACTCAGTCTTCAAAAAAGAATGAGACCTCTTCAAATACTGATATTATTAATAAATATACTGAAATAATAAATACTGATCACTCGTGGCATAACTGCAAAGACTTGAGGTCAGCTGTCAAAGCTTTTTATTTTAAAAAAATGGAAATTACGCACTGAACTATGACAGGTATCTACCTTTACTTAACACATTTTGGGTTGATAATAATTGTAATATTTTTGTACTGTATCAGTGTTCAACGCAGTGAATGCTCGGGAAATTGCACTCCGATATATTCCCCTTATAATTCACCGTAAGTTTTTAATAATTTAAACCTAGTAAATAATCAAATGTAACCTTTTCTACTAGGTATATTATTATTATTAAACCATTATTTATTTGGATATTCCTATTCAGTCGAAACAGTTTTACAAAGGAGTCCTTATCTTAATTAAATGATAAATGTGCCGTTTTGCTTCCCTCTTAAAGTTAACTGCAGTCAGATGCAAAGAAATCTGAAATGGAAAGTAGCCTTCTGACTGTAAAAGCGACATGCATAAATGGGCATCAATTTGTTTGGAAATCACAGCCTCTTCTAGGAAGAATGGCAGCAGGGAATATATTGATAGCAGCAGCTACGCTTCTTTCAGGTGGAACATTTAATCGCTTTCACTCATTCTTTGAATTTATGGGTTTGAAAGCAATCGGCAAGACTACCTTTTACTCATTGCAACAAAAACTATTGGTTCCTGAGAAGAAGCGAACATGGAAAATTGAACAACAGAAAATTCTGAATGAATTAAAGAGAAGTCCAACTGTAAATCTCTCAGCGGATGGAATATGCGACTCACCAGGTCACAGTGCAAAATATTGTACCTACACCTTAATGGATCAATTGACTGATAAATGCGTGCATTTTGAATTAGTTCAAAAACTGATGCAGAATTTAAATCCACAAATATGGAAATGCTTAAAAAAAATGGACGATGAGGACATACCCGTAACACGTTTAACAACAGATCGCCACATACAATGTAGGGCTTTTATTAGGCAAGAATATTCGAACATAGATCATCAGTTTGATGTGTGGCATTTGAGTAAAGGATTTGGCAAAAAGGTTCTTGCACTTTCAAAGAAAAAAGAATGTGAAGAATTATCACCCTGGGTTAAGTCTTTGATAAAACAGCTGTGGTGTTGCTCTGAAAAATGTGACAAGGACCCAGATAAGCTGGAAGATATGTGGAAATCAATTGGCTACCATGTTTTAAATGTACACAACTTTCGAGATTTGCCAAATTATAAAAAGTGCGCACACCCAAGGCTAACACAAGACGCTGAAAGAAGAAAAAATGGCTAAAAAAGGTTCTCCAGCTCATGATGGGCTTTTAAAGCTCATCAACAACACGCTACTAGTGAGGGATTTAAGGCAAACAAATGGTTATTCTCACACATCATGTTTAGAAAACTATCACAGTTTAATGAATAAATACTGCCCAAAACAACTCGACTTTGATTTTGAAGTAATGGAAGCGAGAATAATCCTCACTATCTTAGATCACAATTCTAATACCAAACGAGGATGCCTTTATAAAATGAACGATTCTGAAGTTCAAAATAAAGAAGAATTTGAATATTACTATTCAAAATTTACTAATGAATGGCAAGCACGACCAATCAAAGAACCAAAGTCATATGACTTCATATTCACACTTCTTGAAAACATAATAAAAAGTTACGAGGGTGGCAAACTAACCCTACCAGAAAAAAACCAACGACCCAAAAACATAGCACCTATTCCAAGACCAGAAAAATCCGAACTTCAGCGTGAAGCCAAAAAAAGAAGACTCGAATTTTAATATCTTATTTAAACAAGTTGGGAAGCCACAAGTTGTTTAATCACAAAACATTAACAAGGCCCATTTATCATATCACAAGATGTTTTGCATTTATTTTTGGCATAAGTGTTGGTCTTTACCTTATCACAAGAAAATTTGTACTGATTTTATCACAAAAATGTTATCAGATCCATAAATTAAAAAAATTACATTTGAAATATCACACAGTCTGCTAGTTTTTTTCATTTTAAAGCCTTCACTTAATAATATTGGTTTCATTTTAGAAATTTTATGAATTTTTAGAATGTAGGGTAGTTAAGGGTGGCCTTTCCACAATTAAGCATTCCATGCAGCTACAACTTCAGGTACAGGTTTATAGGTAACATACAAGTCAGCTGATTCCTCTGGGTATTCTTTTCTTATACTAAGAAGAACGCACATAGGAAGTGCTCTTCTATTATTTTTACCCAAAACATCATAAATCATATGAGTAAAACTTCTATATGCTGCATATCTATAGGTTCTGGAATATATAACGCTCAAGAGTAAGTAATTAAACTAAACAGGAAATCCCAATTTTAAACATACTGATTTGACAAGGCTCTCGGTGGGACTGGTCTTCTTCTGGCATGCAAATATGTGCGATAGATAGTTCGCAAAACTACGCGGTTCAAACAATTTGGTCCATAATCCTCAAATTGTGTGATGCAAACAGGGGTATTGATTGGAACTTCTTCCCTGAGGAATGTTTGTACCTTTCTAATTTGCTTGCAACATATGACTCCATTTTCAATATCTTTATTATTTATGTAAGTTTTGAGATTAGAGCCTCGCTCATCTTGACCAAGGCCTAACCATTCCGGCACGCAAGGAAAACAAGAACAATTATCTTTAACCATGTCAACGTTTATTACCAACTCTTGAACTTGATTATTGGCGGCATTTTCTTATATTAATCTCAATTCTTCATCGGTATACTCTGGTTCATCCTCGTAGGGAATAATGCCGCGTCTAAAAGACATTTTTGGTTTTTTCAGTTACCGATATATTTATATTAACTATAAGCAGTCGACATTTTGGCGATTGTGCCTGCAATTGGCTATTATTAAGATCCAATGGTGGAACCCGGGGTTCGACGTCATAAACCAAAACGGCGGGGTACATGGCGGGCTTATTTAAATTAATTAAAATAATTTAAGCGATTTCAAAATTTTTTAGACCTCGATAAAATATGTTTATGGAGAGAAAAAGATAAGTTGGAATTTTCCTTTAAAAAGTTTCGCTACTTTAGATTTTACTCCTTCCGTGGTTTTTCTAAATTTTCGTTTAGCATGAGCAGGGCGTTGATACTCGTGTAAACCATGTAGCTTAAGTGGTGACGTTTCAAGAGCCACTAACGAACTCTTAAAGGTTTCTAACTGTCGTTCGTTCCCTTGAGTTACTGTAAAAGGTTCACTTTCTTCTTGGGCACTATCACTTTTCTCATTTAGACTCTGTAACTCATCTGGTTCAGCAACTCAGGAAAAGAATTGAGGTTATAAACGTATTTAAAACTTAAAAATGTCAAGAGATTCATGAAAAAAACCGGAATGTAACTTCTTTTCCTGTGCCCCAATTTAATAAAAGTGTTAAATTTTTTAAACGTGGCTTAGTACTTAAAAATATTTACAATGACGTCTCCATGGTTCCACCATTGAGCAGACTGGTTCCACCCTCTTGTGGTGCGGGTGATGAAGATGGTGGGGGTGGGGTGGGGGTGTCACCGCTACCACAGGCGACTCAACGCCCGCCGAATCCGTTTCCGCCGGTGAGACCAGTAACTTGTCGTCTACCATGCAACGGTATATAAGTCAACTATATATGCTTGAGCTTTTAACACCTTTGGCTGGATTGTGTTCATTATTATTTTTTATAATTCATTTTGGTCTCACATGCAGAGAATTTCTGTCCTACAATTTCATTCTAAATTCCCTTTCTCTCTATATACTATTATACCATAGAATATCTTCCTACCCCGTTGCCAAATATTAAAACAAAATTCCTTGTGTCCCATTAGACCGAACGCGTTTCCCATTCAACCGAAAACAGCCCAAATGTGCGGTTTTGGGAAAATATATATCAAAATTTAAAAAGCACACGTTTTCACTATTTTTAAGGAATTTTTTTTACCCTACAGTTTTCGTTGCAAATATATATTGATGTTTGAAGAATTGCACTGTTTTGGAAAAAGTGGCATCTAACTATTAGGAGAATATTTTGGAAAAGGCGGCAGCAAATTAGTAGGAGAATGTTTTGGAAAAGGTGGCAGCTAATTAATAGGAGAATATTTAGGAAAAGGTGGCAATTAATTAATAGGAGAATATTTTGGAAAAGGTGGCAACTAATTAATAGGAGAATATTTTGGAAAAGGTGGCAACTAATTAATAGGAGAATATTTTGGAAAAGGTGGCAACGAATTATTGAAACCATTGTTTTGGAAAAGGTGGCAGCTAACTATTAGGAGAATATTTTGGAAAAGGTGGCAGCTAACTATTAGGAGAATATTTTGGAAAAGGTGGCAGCTAATTAGTAGGAGATTGCTTAGGAAAAGGTGGCAGCTAAGTATTAGGAGAATATTTTGGGAAAGGTGGCAGCTAATTAGTGGGAGAATGCTTTGGAAAAGGTAGCAGCTAATTAATAGGAGAATATTTAGGAAAAGGTGGCAGATAATTAATAGGAGAATACTTAGGAAAAGGTGGCAATTAATTAATAGGAGAATATTTTGGAAAAGGTGGCAACTAATTAATAGGAGAATGTTTTGGAAAAGGTGGCAACGAATTATTGGAACCATTGTTTTGGAAAAGGTGGCAGCTAACTATTAGGAGAATATTTTGGAAAAGGTGACAGCTTACTATTAGGAGAATATTTTGGAAAAGGTGGCAGCTAATTAGTAGGAGATTGCTTAGGAAAAGGTGGCAGCTAACTATTAGGAGAATATTTTGGAAAAGGTGGCAGCTAATTAATAGGAGAATATTTAGGAAAAGGTGGCAATTAATTAATAGGAGAATATTTTGGAAAAGGTGGCAACTAATTAATAGGAGAATATTTTGGAAAAGGTGGCAACGAATTATTGAAACCATTGTTCTGGAAAAGGTGGCAGCTAACTATTAGGAGAATATTTTGGAAAAAGTTGCAGCTAATTAGTAGGAGAATGTTTAGGAAAAGTTGGTAGCTAACTATTAGGAGAATATTTTGGAAAAGATGGCAGCTAATTAGTAGGATAATAACCTAACCAAACCTAACCAAACTTACAATTTCCTTCTCTGGGTTTGAACCCGAGCCTCTGAATTAAAAGTCTGATATTCTACCATGCTTCTGCGGTGATTCGAAATCCTCACAGACAATAATTAACTAATTCTTTCAAATAAATTCCCATTCAGCAGGAACCCGCCATTGGGCTGGAAATTTAAATATATTCTCCATAAAAAACCAAAAAGCGGTTCGGGACCATACCACAAAATTACGCTATGAGATCCATGGCGATAAAAGGCTCTAGCTAAGATTGCTTGCATTAGGGCCTTTTTTTAATTTTGAATAAGTATTTTCTTACTTTATTAAAATAAAAACTCGTTTTCTTCAACGAGGATTTTAACCAAGTGCATGGAATGTTTTAGGTAGCTCCAGGAAAAGCAATCGAAAATTGGTAGTACCTCTATTTTGCGGCAGTCCCGCTTTAGGTGGCCCGGCTTCTTGGACTTGTGGCAGGTGCGGATGCACTTCCATTGACAGCCCCGTTTACTTCGGCCGCCTCGCCCTCGACCGCCGCCGTAAAAGTAGGCTTTGACTACTTTGATATTTTTTGATGCACTCAAAGATTTCCAAGCCGTCTTATCTGAACAAATCGAGTCTCAAAGTGATGAATTACTACGCCTGAAAACCTGTTTCTCAGACTTTCAGGGTAACGATCATTCCATCTCAATCTCTGCCAGTACCAATTTCTCTCCGTCTACTACACCGAAAACCAATTCAGCAATCGCTTCGTTACAAACCAATCAACCACACTCCTCGAACTCTGCCCGTCCTCATTCTACAAGCGGCCATTCTTCTACCCACACCCAAATTTATCAAAATAAAATCTGGATATTTCTAGGCACAACCGTAACGCTATTCTCTTACAAGTACCGGACTCAAATGACTATGATGAAGACGCTAGGTTTTCTTCCTCGAGACTTAGACTTTACCCCCCCCCCCACCAATGTCAGTATATTCGTATATCGAGGCTCGGCTATTTCAAACCTGGTCAAAATCGCTCTCTACGTCTCGAGTTTCAATCGATTAGTCATCGCCAATATTTCGGAAGAGGAATTACTCAATGGAGACAGTATTATGGCTTTGAATACCCCGTATCTCCAGACCGTTCAGAATCTCAGCGTATCGCCCGCCCTCAATTGGTGGCTGAACTTCTTGATCGCCGTGCAAGGGGTGAAACCAATCTTTTGATTCGCCGCGGTCAAATTGTTCTCAATGATACGTCCACTTTTAATGTTACAGATGTCGCCGCTCCTCGGAATCAGAATCTTTCATCAAACTCACTCTTTTCACCCAACAACATTCCGCTATCTAACCAATACCACCACATCCTACCTACACAAAAAAAACTAACTGCAATACCCCCCATTCCAAGTCTCGTTGTGAACTCATTTAATGCACAGCATCTTTGCTGTAAGCGCCCAGAACTTTTGACCCTTTCTTCTAACCCCCAGTAGCACAAGCCTTCCGCATAACAGTCGGTTAAAGGTCGAATAGTCGGTTTTCGGTCCAGTCAGCTGTACCATGCTTATTCCGACACTTTTCCTACTCATGAAGCCGACTACTTCTTTTAGTTGGCAATGCCGACATCTATCTGACAGTTGGAACAGAGATGGTTTAAAGTAGGCTTGCCTACCGTCTAGAAAATTCCAACACATTTTTTGTCAATTGATTACCAACTCTCTCACGCTAGTCGTTATTGTGACGTTTAAGAAGAGTAAAATTAAAAGCAAAGTTATTCTTAGGCCGTTTAGTAACCGACATTTATCCGACAGTTGGAACTGTGGTGGTTTTGAAGTAGGCTTGCCTACCGTCCTAAACATGTAACCCATTTTTGCCAATTGATTACCAACTACTTCCCGCTAGTCGGTATGGTCACGTTTTAAAAGAGTTAAATGAAAAACGAAGTGGTTGTATAGGCCTTCTTTTTCCGTGGGACGGTTTTTTTGACTTTTACTATTCCGCATATGCCACCAAATTTTTTTGTTATATATTTAACTTATACTATATTTCGATCCACAAGCAGAAGTTGATAATACTATATTTTTGGCAACACTAGAAACATAAGGTTACAAAAAACTGCAAAGCAAGAAAACACATCTGATTTTCTAGTTTGAATTTTCCCTCCTGTAATTTCTCGGGTCAGGTGACACGCCTCTGTTCTATTGGCGTAACTAGGGTAACGCCATGCACGTCATCATCGAAGAGGGCGCTGCTAGTGCGAAAGCAAGTTAGCCTTTCCAGTATCTCTGACGCGGCTGGGTCGTTAGAATGTTTAAACGAGATTTTTGTGGTCGAAAATGATTAGTTCTAGGCTTGCTAACTTTTAATTTCATCGCTAAGGTTCTTTGTCACACTATATAAACTAGAAACGTCTTCGTTTGTCACGTAAGGTTTGAATTTTGTTATTGAATTATCAATTTATCTACCTCTTAGAGCCAGATTTATGCATAAGCCTTTGCTTTTTTACCTAGCTTCTCATCTGCTGGGAACCACACCCCTATAAAGTGAAACCAAAACTTAAACGTTTATGTATACCTTCAGTTTCTTTGTTTGAATATAAAAGAAGCAAGTGTTTTGGGGCGCTTGAAGTTCAAAAACCTTATTTATTAAGTATTTTAGAGATGTTTGGTTGTGAAAATATTACTGAATTCCAAAATAGATCTCAATTTGTTTTAGTTACAGAATTTTTATGCGGTTTCAAACATTTTAAGAGAAAAATGTGTGAAATAATACCCTTTAGAATTGTATGTTTTTCTTTTTCCTTAAAAAATCTGGCAGCGTATAATAATATTTTTCATTAAGATTTTTGTATTTAAGAGATAGTAACTGGCCACATCGAAGATATTAACAATGAATATTAATAAATGCTTTAATTTATGTAAATATTATACTCGCCCTGAAAAAGTTTACTTTTCGTTGAAACCAATTAGCTAGGCAGCTAATATTTCCATTAGACTAGTCGTGTAATATCGAATACATTGTTTAATATTTGAAATTGTTATAATTGATGCTCAACCTGTATGTTACTTGAAATATTCGAAGTACAAATTCTAAAGTGATTTTCGTTGAAAATACATTAAAGAAATTTCAATACTAGGTATCAGTATCCTTTACTATAAGCGAATGAAGTCTCGAGTTAAGGCTTGATCGTCGCAAAACCGTCGGGCCTTGAGTTAAGGTTTGATCGTCGCAAAAGTGTCGGACCTCTTGCTGACAGGCGGTTAAGTCGACTCTAAAAAGTGTTGTATGAGGGTCGTATTTCATTCGTGTCGTAACAGTCGGAAAACCGGCGGGCCGTCGTCCCGCCGGGCGGACATTTCGACTCTCAAACACTTACTCTACCAGCCCTTTACCGACGATTTACCGTTCCTATACTAAAAAGCCGCGAAATCGTCGGATTGAGCGCGGCTTTAGGTAAGCATAAGGACGCCGACATATAGTCGGCCAACAGTCGTTTTATAGTCGCCTCTTAACAGTCGGAAAACCGGCGGGCCGTCGTCCCGCCGGGCGGACATTTCGACTCTCAAACCCTTACTCTACCAGCCCTTTACCGACGATTTACCGTTCCTATACTAAAAAGCCGCGAAATCGTCGGATTGAATGCGGCTTTATGTAGGCATAATGACGCCGACATATAGTCGGCCAACAGTCGTTTTATAGTAGCCTCAAAACAGTAGGAAAACCGGCGGGCCGTCGTCCCTCCAGGCGGACATTTCGACTTTCAAACCATTACTTTCCCGACTTATTAGTGACTTTTTACCAACTCGTCGGTAACACACAAGGCCGACCATGTAGGCCCTACGTCGGCAGTGCTACTAGGGACTCCTGCTTGGAGTGCCGACTGCATCTGTATCACTGAAACATGGGCTACTTCTTCACAAGATGATGCAGTTTTTAACCTTCCGGGGTACTCTATCTTGCGCCAAGACCGTTTGGATCGAAATGGTGATGGGGTACTAATCTGCATTCGTCAAGATGTTGTTTTCCATAAGCTCGACGTCTCTGTGACCCATCCAGAATATCTATGGCTTGAACTTAAAGGAATACTGACAGTCATTTTTCAAAGTTCTTTCTTTCTTGTCTAAATCATAGTTTCATAAGATTTAAATAGCCTGTGCGATTTTTTTTTGTTTTAATATTATAAAGAAGGAATTTACTATAAGAAGGCCTAAAAAGGCGTCCGGTGCACGCGTGATAGTCGACAATCCCCCCTCATGGGTGGGAGGAGGCTGGAAACCAAGGCGGGACTTAATATTTTATCTTACTCTGTTTTCGACCATCTATCTCTTTTACCTTTTCGGTAAGCCTTGGTTTGGTTTTTGGAACTCACGAAATCATAAGTATAGTACACTTGATTCGATTTAGAAACAATTATAGAACGAACGATTTTCACGTAGAGACACGTATTCAAAATCCATTAAGTTAGGTTCAAAACCTTTAACTAACTTGTTAATGGCAATTATAAACCATTCACGTAGCGGTTCAGCACCTATTCCTGCCCTTCGACGAAGACTTTATCGATGAGTTCATGCTGGCTTATTGAGACTTTGTTTATTTTGTTGATTAAAATATCAAATTATTTTTTTACGAGTATCACATATTTTTTAATGATACAAATGTTTCACATATTTTTTAATGATACAAATGTTTCACATATTTTTTAATGATACAAATGTTTCACATATTTTTTAATGATACAAATGTTTCACATATTTTTTAATGATACAAATGTTTCACATATTTTTTAATGATACAAATGTTTCACATATTTTTTAATCTTAAAAATGATCCAAATGTTTCCTTCAAAATCTTTTAGTGTCTGCATAGCTTTTCACCCCATCATCTTTGTTATGTTTCACATATTTAGAAGTTAATGGTTCTGGTGCTTCACCTAGTTCCAATAAACTCCTTCCGTTCCCTTGTTGATACGTTTCTGCTATTGCCGATATACTCACCATTTCCATAAAATTTTAAACATATTCTGAAATAAGTTTACATAACTAGGTTTTTTCCTGTCAAAGAGTCCAGTAACATTCTTTGCTCATTAGTCCAAACCTCAGTAGAAACCAAAATATATAGTTTAATAATTAATTGTAGCTGCAATTCCAAATTTTGTATATAATTTATGTACATTCTTACATTTTCTACGGCTCGAAAAAGATAAGCCTTCTGAATGCGGAAAAACGTTCGTAAGTCAAACATTGCAATGTTTGTAAAACGGAGCATGCGTAATGCTTTCTCGGGGTTTAACCCTGAAAACAATATTGCTGCCGCTACTATTATGTTGCCCACTGGTTTTTGACCTTATAACGGTTGACTGCGCCATGTTGTGGAGTGATTATTGGGACAGGTTGTTCGGACTGTGATCATAGTACCAGAAATTGACGTCACAGCTGTGCATTTAGCTAAGCACTGGGTGCAAAAAACAAAAAGTTGCAGTAGGGCTGCTTCGAAGACAATTAATTTGCGATCCTCGTATGATCCCTGATCCCGCCTTGAACTTTGTTTAAAAAAATTTTAGAACAACTACCAACAATTTTCAAATTAAACCTTTTTATACTTGTCAATGTCCTCATCTCCCACTGAAGAAGGATTGTAACTAGTATCCAATGGATTTATTATTTCCCCATCGTCAGGATCGTCATTGAACTCTTCTTCGTAGTCGTAAATATCTTCAGTACGAGATGCAATTAGTTCTTCCACAAAAACATCATTTTGCATATTCGTGTGGGTACTTTTATGTAAGCCTTCGGGAAGAGTCTGACAGCCTAGAATTTTTAATATGGTTATATTGGTCTCTAATCAATTTGTAACTACCTCATTTATACTTTTATTAATTTGAATTTTTGAAGTTTGTGTAGCAGACGTTTTTGATTTTGAAGAGACAGACACTTGTATGCCTCTTGAAATACTCCTTGGATGTAAAACAGACTGAATTCCTTTTGATTCAGTTTGGATATTTTTAAATACTGATACGTTTGAGTCATATTTTTAAGAAAGATAATTAATTACTATACATTAATTCATTCAAATAAGTAAGTAAATGATGCTTAGTAATTATATATATTTCTTACCAAAGATCTAGCCTTTTTTCGGCTGGGGGATTTAAAAAGGTGTAGAATATTCTCTACCTCCACCTTCGCTGGTGATTTTGAAAATTCATTAATTACTATATTACTCTCAGTTGTTGAGTGCGTAATATCCGCGAGCTTTCTCATAGCCATTGGTATTGCCTGTTTTTTTAAATATTTAGCCATATAATTGTATTTTGGTTCTAAATTTACTACAGCGTCAAATTTATGCTCGTAAGAGTCACTTGAAAAATGTTTAGAACATATTCTACTGCTTGTTTTGATCTGTTCAGGTTGTATTCCCATTTCTGATATCCATTTAGCTCTTAAACATTCTTCTTTTGGGAAACGGTGGAAGGATAAATTGTTAACTTTGGAAAGACTAAAGTTATCATTATCACACCCAGGGGCTATGCACTTATAGGACACATACGAAGCGCAAGGCTTAGCCATTCTGATTTTTTTTCACAGTAATTATCGTTTTAATAATATCCGCACTCTTGATATAACTATAATAAAGATGACCGATTGGTGATCTGGCGAATTTTTCAATTAAAACATTAAAATTTTGCGTCACAAACACAGGTTTTATAAACAGAAAGCGCCCTACACTAGTTTTATTTCACGAGCTTCAGACGTTAGAAGAACGGTAGCGCCGCGTAGGGCGAGACCACGGCAGTCAGACTGTCACGTGTGTTGTGACGTGGGAAGAAAAATCCGTGAGGGAAAGAGCCTCTACCCCTGCAAAATCGAAAAGCTGAAAATTAGAAGAGGCGGCGCTAAACTAAGTCAGTATAGAGTTTTAAAATATGATTTTTGAAAAAACTATTGATCCTAGAAAAGAACATGGACATAATCGAATTCGGCGTTTCTATTTTCATAAAACAATTATAGTTTCAAATTGAAATAAAAATAGAATTAATGACTGTCGGTAACCCTTTAAACTTAAGCCTCGTAACTCATCCTCTTGGGTCACCCTTGCCTGTATATATCGTCCCCCGAACTCTTCAAAATCTGACAATCAAAAACTTTTTAATAATATACGTTCCTTTTCTCATCGTAATAATGAACTTATTATTACTGGTGATTTTAACCTGCTTACCATCTGTTGGAAAACTGTAACTAGTACCTCATGCTCATCATCTATTCAAAATGACTTCATTGATCTACTTCACTCTTCAGCCCTCCATCAAAATATTGTCTTCCCAACACGTTTTAGTCAAATTTCCTCTATGCGGGCTAGCACTCTGGATCTCCTCATCACAAGGGCCAACGTTACTCCTACAGTGACTCTCCTCCCTCCGGTAGGGATCAGAAACCATATTACGTTACTTACAACATTTCCCCTGCCAGTGTCTACTACAACTCCACTAAAATTTAACCTCGATTTTGATTACTGCCGCGGTGACTATGCACAACTAAACCTACTCTTAGTTAGCCATGACTGGTCCCCACTATCTAAATTAAGTACCGAAGATGCGTGGACCTTCTTTGAAAAGTCTCTCTTTGAATGTGTTGAAAAAACTATCCCCTTGTTCAACCATTCGTCCAAGACTTCTTCCAAACCATGGATTTCGATCTCTACTAAGCGTGCAATCAGAAAAAAAGAGCACCTCTGGAAGAAATTGCGTCATGCTGCCCCACCAGGTGACCAGCTTCGCCATGATCACCTCCAACTACTTTACAAATCCAAGACCAAACATGTCAAGACTCTCCTACGCCAAGCTACGGCCAAATCCATAAAACGGAAACTAAGATCAGTTAATACCAACCCTCGCGCGTTCCATCGGTTTGTGCGTCGTCAGATTCGCTCCCTAACTTCACGTCTAAACATTCACCTTAAAAATGGTCAAAAAACTGCCTCAGATTCCGAAATGGCCGACTGTCTAAATCAAACCCTAATGTGTAATTTCAATTTGTGCCCCCTGACACCTTGACCACTCCTATGCCTGACTTCTTTCCCTCTATTAGTGACATATATCACATCCTACGGAAATTAGACGTTAAAGAGTTACTGCCATAATTTTTATGAATTCTAAACTAATAATATCAAAATTTTCCTTAAAAAATCTAGTTTATTGCCATATATTTACTTTTTTAATTAGGTAACGTAATAATTCCTCAAAATCTAATCGAAATAGGTTGTTTCATGACAGATATTTAAATATTACTGCGCTTAGTGACGTTATGAGAGGAAATCTACGTAACGATTAGATTCTCTCTCGCTCTGGCTCTAGTCTATTTTCTTTTCCACTAGAGAGTCTTTTTGTGGTTTAACGCGGATTAGTTGCAAGAGTAAAGCAGTAAAAAATGACAGATAGCGAAGACGACATTAATTTTTCCGCGTTCTCATCTGAAGACGAAGAATTATTAACTGCTAGTCATGATTCGAGCGTATTTGAGGAATTTTCGGACGAAGATGGAGTAAATGGAAATAATGAGCTAAGCCTCGGCCATGGTATTGAGCCATATCAATTTGAGCCCTTGATGCCAGAAGAGGTAATAAGAGATTGACAGCTTGTAGCAGCCGCTACGGCAAATAATGAAAGATTTTTGAATATCGACTGGTAAGGAAAATATAAGTAATACGGGTTTGGATTTATGGTCTATATATGGTAAACAATTAAGACAGAGAGAGCATGAATATATCGCAGGTGTATTTGTGGCATTTTTCAAGTTATGGTTTCTCAGGAAGAATGCACTTGTTGTCGAGAATATGAGCAAGTTGACAACATTATGGAAGAGGGAAGTTGTGTAACAGGGCATCGCCTATTTCACATAAGGTGTCTTGATCAGGAAGAACTTCTGCCATGGTATCTAGAGTTTTGTAATCGTCGCCCTGGGAAATTTATCGAACCCCCACAAGAACAAATTCATAGGTCAGTTTGTAATTTTTTAGCAGATGTAACTTTACAATAGGTAGGTTGCACGAGTTTTAGTGGCAACTGAGAATTGAAGTTTCGGCCGTATATATGGAGAAAAGGCTTAAACCCCCCCCCCTTTATATTTAAAAAATTTGTAAACCTCTTTGTATTTCATTTTCAAGTTGTAAAAAAAGCCATGTAATTGTTCTTTACAGGAAATGCAGATATATTGCTTGTCGCAGATTCATCAGATGGACGCATCAATTCCGGCCAGGTGGTTTACGCTTCCCAATACCAAGTTGTGTTCTACTAAAAATTCGAGAAGCCTTTCCATCGGATGAATATTGGGGCTGTAAGAGATTTAAATAAGAAGTAGAGTAAATATGGCCTGCTAATAGTCTGGAGCCAGAGTCCAGTTACCTTGCGCAATCATCGGTGATTCAAAACAAAAGGCAATGAAGCTCTACTGCGTCGCGAGATTGAAAAGACAAGAAGTTCATTCTGACAGCTTCGTATTTTCTGCCTTGTTGGAGACACCATATGACAACTCAATCAATGGGAAAAATTAACATTCTGTAACCCGTTAGTCCACTGTCAAGAATCATAAAAACTAACGTCTCATGAAAAGCAAGGCTTATTCCTTGTAGAATGCGAACGAATTACAATATCAGGGAATTATGGTTACCCAGTCAAGAAATTTGTATGGCAACCCTCAACTAAACCTATAGCATGTGTCCTTACCATCGTATAGTATGAAACAAAGTGTTAACTTATGTTTATATGCAATAAAATTAAAAACAATTGACAAATTGATTTTTGGATGTTTTTAATTATGATTTTTCTAACTACTGGTATTTACAAAAATATCCACTTTGAAAACTTTTGAAGCCGACTGCTTTTCCTACAGCTAATTTTGGTCATCGAATATTCTCTTTTTTTATAAGATTCCGCGGCCACTTCTTTGTCAGGGTGCTCATGTTTAGAGCACAACGCCTCAGGTTCCAATCCTAACCTTGTGATTGTTTTTTCCGTTCCTACCTTATAGGTCTCCTCCAAACAGTAATTTATCACTTGAGCCATTAATCTTTCAACATAACCTAAAAACTATCCTATGAGAATACGTCTGCATAAAGAAAGTAAAACAAAATTCCATACGGTATGTTGACGCAGACATGATAGGCCTGGCTGAATATTCAACAAGGTTTTGACTTGGGGAAAAAATGTTCCATCTACGTGTTCCTTTTGAGGTGGTGGCTGGAAGTTTTGAAGAGCTTTCATTATAATGATGTGCAGCTAAAATTAATCTAATACCAAAAATTCAAACTTGTACTACTGATCATTACAATGAAGTTTAAATATACCTCGCTTCCATTCCATGATAGGAATAATGTGTTCTTTGGGGCAAAGTGGATGACAACTGCATGATAAGCTTCTACAGACGACGTTTGGCAAAGAAATGACATCTGTGGGATGTCTTTTTCGAATGATTTTACTATTTTTTCCTAGATTAGGCATGGTTTTTTTCCTGGCAAATATCCGAATTATTAGATTTTATTAGTCACATGAGTGAACATATTGTTCTGAGCTCGAAACTAATAAAAAAAAACCTTTTGGCAAGCATTTCTAAAAAACGGAAAATGTAGTATGGCAAGCGTTATGAATTCTTGCCAAGATACATAGCTACTACAAATATACCAACAAACCTAGTTCCAGCCAATATTTGGGGCGTTCTGCGTCTAAATCTCCATGGCTACACTCATCATAAGGTAAACCATGTCCCTTGTGTAGATTGACGACATGCCGTAACACCGAAAGCCATTTAGCTTTCATTAGGGCCCCGTTATCACTACTTGAATTGGCTAGCCAATACATATGATTTTGAATGCTTTTGCTCCAAGATTGTACTGCATTCATATACTTCTTTCTATAATATTTTGCATTTTAGGGTTATTTGTTTAAGATTAATCTTTATAGGAGGAGGAATTAAAAGATTCGAGACTGACATACATTTCACTGTGTGCTTGCGATATCTTTCCCGCAAAATCGTCAACAGTTCATTGAAAGTCGTATTTACTTTCAGTTATTAAATCTGATCCGATGATAATTTTCATCCGACCTAGCGCTAACTGAACGATTTCTTATCTTATATCTGTTCAGCTATCTTTATAATTTTACAGATATCAGTGTTTAACTTTATACACTGATTACATATACAACCACTCCAGTACACATGAAACCTTCAATTACTTAGTCAAGATAGAGAGATAGAGAGATTAGTGTAATTCATGAAGCAGGAATTGAGAACCGGGTACTTTTTGCGAGCGTCAAAGTCCACGACACCCTTCCTCCGAACGGGGGGGGGTGTACTTCGTAACCCGTCGATAGCTGCAATGACTTAAGTGTTTCCTTTGGTGCTACGAACGAACGGACCCAGGTGATCCACATGAAGGGTATGTAGTGGCGTTCCTACTTTGTCTATGGGGTGTAACATCCCTGGTTGCCTTCCAGCTGCTCGTTTTTGGAAGAGGCATTCTAGACACGATGAAACGTAACGGCGAACGTACCGTCTTAGTCGAGGAAACCAATATAATTCCGCTACTTTCTTACACGTTTTGTCTATGCCTACGTGACCTATGTCATCATGGCAGTTCTTGACGATTCTCCATCAAGCTGCATCTGGTACGACCCAAAGTAGAATCGGTGCTTCGTTTTCGTTGACAATCATTTTTCGACATATTCGTCCGTTTTATAAGATGTAATCTTCGATGAGACGAGTGTCTTCTTTCGTACGTTTCCCTGTCTTCAATAGTTGTTCCCTGATATAACGTAATTTTGGGTCGCTAAACTGGGCTGCCGTTAGACAATCTTCCGTTTGAACTTCGGTGTGCATGACGCATAGGCCTTTTGCTATTTTCATTTCTTCGGCGTCCTCAAAGGGAGCTCTACTTAAAGCGTCAGCGTGAGCCATCCTTATTCCCGGTCGATGCCTTACTTCGAAGTCAAACTCTTGGATCCTCAGCCACCAACGACCAATTCGTGGGACTAAATGCTTCTTTGACAAAGTTGCTCGAACTGAGCTGCAATCCGTAACAACGGTAAATTTCAGCCCGATTAAGAAGACTCAGAACTTTTCTAATCCCCATATAACCGCGAGAGTTTCCAATTCGCTTGAGTGGTAACGTGACTCTTCGCGGGTGGTTTTTCTACTAGCATAATAAACGGGGTGAATTAACGTGTTTTCAGCGTCTTCTTTTTGCATGAGTATAGCACTGAGTTCAATTTGACTGGCGTCAGTGTGTACTTCGGTGATAGCGTGTGGACTATAAAGGGCTAACACTGGTCGGTCAGTTAACCGTTTCTTCAGGCAGGCGAAGGACGCTTCCTATTGATTCGTCCAAGTCCACTCGACATCGTTTCGTATGAGTCGTGATAGAGGTTCGGCTTGAACTGCGAACCCCTTTATGAATCGTCTAAAATAACTTGAGAGTGCCAAAAATCGTCGGACTTCATGTACGTTTTGTGGTTGTGGAAAGTCTCGGACGCATTGAATTTTCCGTTCTCCAGGTCTAATTCCTTTAAATTCAACGTGAGTTTGGCTTATCGGAAAACGTTTAATACCTCTTTGAGGTGCTCTAAGCCTTGGCCTTCGTCGATCGAGAGAATTAGCACATCATCTAAGTACGTAAGTGCTATGGCGTATCTAAGTGGTCCGAGCACAGCATTCATCATCCGTTGGAAGACTGCCGGACCGTTGCTCAATCCAAACGGGAGACGTAAAAACTTCTGGTGTATAGAATGCGGTTTTCGGTTGCGATTCCTCAGCTACCGGAATCTGGTAGTAACCGGACATTAAATCTAGACTCGTAAAATATTTGTTACCACGTAAACGTTCTAGTTGGTCGTCCATTAACCGCAAGGGAAAGCATCCTTTTTCGTAATTCGATTTAGTGCTCGAAAGTCCACACAAAGGCGTTCGTCGCCCGTTTTTTTCTTGATCATCAAAATTGGACTTGAATACGGAGACGTTGATTCCGTGATTATTCCAGCAGCTAGCAATTCGGAAATTTTTTTGCGTACCTTTTCTCGCTCGCTGTAAGGCAGATGGTACGGTCGATACGTGACTGGCATTGTTGTGGTTAATTCGATGTCCATTAGCGCTTGATCCGCTTTTACCAAGATCCGTTAACTTATCGGCGAAACAGTCGCGATATTCGTTTAAGGTATTGCATATCCGCTTTTTTCGTTTCCGGAGATGCATTCGGATCGACGTTGATTTCGCTGATGGTAAAGAGCTTCAATTCGTTTCGTTCAATGCTCAGCACATTGGCGTTTTCATTCTCCACGGCGGCTTGGCAAGGTGGCTAGATTTTGACCTTTGGCTATGGTCAACTCCGTACCTGAGACATTTATAACTGGCATAGTCTATGGCCATCTTCGATTTGATACACCCCTTTTGGGATGCAGTACTCTGTATTCTCGAACGCTCGAAACTGGCCCTCTACAAAGACATCTTGCTTGTCGATGCTTAGGTCGTCTGTCATCAGATCGATATATCCTACGAGTTTAGGAGGGATTACCGTCGCTCCTTTCACCCATAAATTAATCGGTTGCAGTGGGAGGTTAGGAATCTGGATTTTTAACAGTCGGTCGTCTTCTTCCGCGGTCGCATGTTCTTCTTGGAATAGCCGTAACGTGTTTTGGCGTTTTACTACGGTCACGTTCGGAAGTTCGGTGAGCGACTGTCCGATGAGTAGGGATATCGTTTGGGACTCATCTGGAACCACGAACAGTTCTACGTTGGCCTTCACTTGGTCTGCATCGATCGTAGCTGTGGTTACTCCTTTTGGCTTCGTTGTACCTTCACCATAACCACTGATTACGTAAGTGTCGTTGACTGGTTCGTAGTTTAGCGAAATTTTTGCGGCATCGCTTTCTCTAATGAGTACGCATTTGCTACCTTGGTCAATGTAGGACTTGACTGGTTGCCCAATAACGATAGCATTCTTGAAAAACATTTCGTTTCTGTCGGTAGCAGATGTTTCGTTGGGGCCGGTAGTAGGAGCCTTTGTATTGTCGCATACGGTGAGTGCCATTATTTTAACCGTCGTAGTGTCAGGCGTGCTCGGGGGTTTCTTTTCGTTTCGGCAATCTTTTGCGACATGTCCTGGTCGACTGCATCTTTCACATCTAGATCTTCGCTGACGTTGGAGACAGTCTTTGGACACATGTCCATAATTACTACAGTTGAAACAGAGTGTTTCACCTTTATCGTTATAACGTGGCTTGAATGGTCTGTTCCTTTCGGAACTTCTTGCATTTTCTTTACTTTCGTTTAGTGTTTGCTGGTCAATGCCATGATTTGCAGCGTGTCGTGGGGATCGTGATGAGGTCGCTATTTAACTTCTTCCGAATCCGCTAACTCTAACCTCATTTCGAGCTGCTTCATGCATTGTAATAACTCCGGAGGACTGGCGAACTCTCGGACGCTGAGTGCTGTAATCAACGATTGATCCTTTAGACCCGTGATCAAGTATTCAATGATTGCCTCTTCGGTTAACCCGCATAAACGTGCTTTCGCAATTTTCTCGTGATAATAGCGTTCTAGCGTTACACCTGGTTTTCTTACTCTTTGCTCCATTTCGCAGTTTCTGAGTGTTTTTCGCCGATAGGAACCACTTCTTTGTCAAAGCGGTCCAGTCGTCCCAAGTGTAGACGTTGGACTATAATCCTTCAAACCATATTTTCGATCATCCCTTTAGGCGTGGTAGGGCATAATTGACTGTTACGCGGTCAGACCATCCATACATTGCTGCCATATCGTTCACTTTTTTATCCACATCTCTGACGTTTGATGTGGAGCGTGATCAGGATCGAAATCACGTAGGATTTTGCTTACATCTCCCCATTGATGATAAGCGACGTTTGTAGGAGGTTGTGGTGGGGCTACGTTTCCTCCTTGCTCTTGGTTTGGTCCGTTATTAACGTTGGCTTGTTGCATAGCTGCCATCGTAGCCGTTACAGCGCTGCTTACCGCGTTCTTTATCGCCTCTTCAAACGCTCCAAGAGAGATCAAATTCGGAGTCTCGTTTGTCTCATGCACTTCTAGAAGTCCTACGTTCTGACCTCTTGCTTCCTCGTATCGGTCATGGGGTGCATAGGCCATCGTGTGAACTTTGGTTCGTTGTTTCTTTGTTTCGGTCTCGTTGTTTAACCTCAATTAAAGGTTCGTTGGATAATCTCGATAAAAAGTTCGTTGTTTAATCTCGATTTATAGTTCGTTGTATAATGTCGATTAATAGTTCGTTGGATAATCTCGATAAAAATTCGTTGTTTAATCTCGATTTATAGTTCGTTGTATAATGTCGATTAATAGTTCGTTGGATAATCTCGATTAAAGGTTCGTTGTATAATCTCGATTAATAGTTCGTTACAATATTATTGGAACATCATTGACTTAAGCTTGCCCGTTTTCGTAGTTTTCATTGTCCGGTTGAGTTATAGCTCTCGGACTTGAAAAAGCAAATATGGCGTCGCCTCGTTGTCCGTTGTTGTCCAAAAAAAATATAGGCGGCGTGCCTCTAAGTCATCATCAGATACTCGTTCTGATCCCACTTCTGAGATATAAGCGTTTCGTTATCGTTGCTTATCGTTAGTAAATCATACGTTCATGTTTGTAATAAAAAGAGGTTAAAGTTTAATAGTTACGTTACAATTTAATTTACATGACGAGGCTTAAGTTAAAATACGTTGTGATCAGACTCGTATCTACAACAAGAGTGCGTATCAGGGTTTTTGACTTTCCTCTCTTCGTGGATGGGGAAAGGGGGGTGGTGGGAGATGAGAAAAAGAGTAATGTTCCTTCTTGCCAGCAACAGTGTCGCCATCTATCATAGCTTTATCATATATCATAGCTAACATTTCAGTTCATATAACGCTGAAGTTCGTTAGAACTAATAGACGAAATACTTGTCGTGACAAATCAGGCAGATTTCTTTGAAAAATACTATCTAACGGCAATAATTGCAAATTCCCACCATAACGCTTATGTAATTCGCGAGCCTAGATAATCTGGGAGCACGTCAGTGCTCCTCGCCAAGTCGTGCACTGACCTCCTTTTCTCGAAGCAACTCACGGCACTTTTAAGTCCACTGTAACTTCATGATGGGTATATTTAAAAGTCTGACATTTTGCCTGCCGCGAGGACTGTCAATCCTAGCTATAGTTTCCAAATTTCAAGTTCCTACCCTATATACTTTTCAAAATATGGAAGGTGAAATCTACCTTATTTTGTCACTCATTCACCGATCATCAAAATTCGAAGGTACTTCTAGAGGAGATAGAAACTTAAAATTCATGATTTAGTTTTCATTTATTTTATAAAGCACAGAAAAATTAAAACATCCCGAAATGTTTATAAAATTGTTCTTTAGGTCTTTATTTTAAAACTAGACGGCGCTGCCGTCTTTTCAACAGAAATAGTGTGTTCTTGATGAAAGGACGTAACGGTTCAAAGTTGGCCGAAAGTTAAATATATATTAAAGCTAATAGCAGTAGTAGTTTAAAAGAAATGTGTCGTAACTGATGCTACACTCTTATATTAGGATATAGCGTACAATCTTTTTTGCATACTCTCTGGGGTTCGAAAGGGGTAATTGAACGTAAATATGGACAAACGATAGCAATTATATTGGCAAACGAAGATCAACGAGAGGTTCTTGTTTTAATATAACTTCCGAAGTATAACGAGAGGGTCTAAAAAAGGAAGTGAGATCCTGTGAAAAACATTAACATGTACAAAAATTTTGAAGAATTAATTGAATTGAAACCTTTAGTTTCTTGAAAATCTCCCTTCCTGGTGGCTTCCTTGGAAGGGAGGTTGTTAAAAATCCAGTGATGCCGTACTTGTTCTATTTGCCGACCCCATTGTAGCAGAATCGCCTTCCTCCAAATTTCCCGGATCGCTAGCATCACTTATTTCAACCAAAGTTTTCACAGTAGATTGTCCATGCAGAACTAGGATTGTAGTGTTGTTTTCCCTAGTTTGCATTGCACTTTTTGGAAACTCTCCTCTGTTAACTTGGACTGTAGCAATTTTTGTTTAGTGTTTTTCGTTGCCGGTTGGGAATATTTTTCCATATGCCTATAATAATTGGACGCACTGTATCATAAAGCGGGTTTCGTTTCATTCACGGAAATTCTAGTACCGCAATCCAAACAAGCCACACGAAATTTTCCATCAGGTCAGATGGACCCAGGTAATATTTTATAATTTGTGCCTTGTTTCAAATTGAAGACTGCAGTCGATTGAAAACATTCCTTGCGTTTTTCTATTTGTTCTCTAAGTCCCTGAATAATATCAGTTTCATTGTTTTCATCGCAACCTTATTTAGTGGAACTCGGTAGCGGGCTTAGTCAAGGTTTTAGGCACATGAGATTTATTAACGTGTCTTAGGAGCTTGGATGATAAAGTTGCCTCAGGTAAATCATTTAGGTTTTTGGCGTAAGCAATTATTTTGTGAAAATGACCCGGTAAAAAACTAAACTTCGTTTTGTTCTTATAATATGGCCCATACATTTTTACAGCTTCATTCCACTATTGGTAAACTGAATTAGTTGAATTAATTAACCAAAGCCTTTATTGTAAACAATTGTTTATAGCCTTTGTGATGTAAACTGAACATGCAGCATATTCGTTTAAAATATTTTAATGAACTATACATAAACGCATTGAGGGAGGAGTTTAAACTTGGCACGAGATTGATATTTTTTACGGGAGGGAGAGGGGAGCAGTCCTGGAAGTAGCAAAGATCCACAGGTCTAAAACCAATTTATTAATTGCGAATCTTTTGGAAAAATAAACAGTTTACTATTGTGGACGCTAGAGGGTCAACGGTTCCGAAGTCTTGTTTAAAGGGTACGAGAAGCTTCGTTTGAAAAACCTCCGATTTATATAGCAAAAGATAGAATTAATTTCTGTGATTTCAAAAATATCAAGCTTTTAATTCTCCGATTTCTGGTGATTTGGCAATATGCATTTGAAAACGCTTCAAATGAAATTATTTGAAATCGACTTTTTAAGAAAGGCTAAAACGTTTCCCTGTTGGCTGACGTCACATATATTTTTCACGCGAGATGATGCCACTCTCACTGCTATCAGACCCAGAGTTTAGACTGACGAGAAGCTCTAGACGCGTATACCTCGCGCGTATAGGATTCCCGCGCTTTTTTTCCTCACGTCATAGTGATGTCATCAAACAGGCGAACAAGCTCAAGAAGACAAAATTGTTGTTATATCGAAACTGATTTTTCGTGATTTTCCAATTGATTTTAAAAATAGAAACTTTGGTTCAATTATATTAAAAACTTGATATTTGGAAAGTAGACTTGAAACTGTATTATATACCACTTTCATGCCAAAATATGATATGAAAATGTAAATTCGCATACCCTTTAAAAAATTCCTTATTTCCAAGACTGCTTGGTTCCAGGGGTTAACCAAATTTGTCTGATTGAAAAACTCCGGAAATCTCGCATTGTTTTTTCACGAAAACTAATCGGTTAAATCATGTGTTTAATTTAATTTTAAATTGTGATACACGGTGTAGCTTCGAGTGTCCGGAATTAGCAGCTCGCAAAGGTTTTTTATCAATATTCTGTCATTACTATAATTTTGTGTCGAATCGACTTCAGGGATGCACTCTGAGTAAATGGGTATGACCTGAGTGCCTCATTTTCAGTGCCTTATTATTAATTCATAGAACTCAAGATTTTTTTCCAACATATCCCTGTTTTTTCACTTCATACATATTGGAATATTATAGACCAATAGTAGGCCAAAATAAATGAATCTTCGTAGATCAATAAAAAGGCCAAAATAGATGAATCCTTGTATTAATTGAAGTATATTTTAAGCTCTTTAGTAAAGTTAAGCAAATTGCATTTAATTCAAGCTTCAGCCTTAAAGACAACTGCGTACCCTATCTTTTTAGCCAATCGTAGTATACTAGCCGTAATACTTGTAGTAGGCCTAGTTTTGTAGTTGTTATTTTGGCCCGAATTTCCTTTCAGTACCTCAACCACACTCATAGGTGGAACTGAGCTAGGTTAGAGATTTATTTTAGTTAAAATTTTTCTAGGCGGAGCCGGGAATCGAATCCGGTCGCTCGCGCAGCATCTACCATGTACCATAAGGGTTTGACAGAAATAGCGAGTTTTCTTCGTTAATTTATCTCTAAAGGGTCGAAATGAGGGAGGACCCTATTTGTGGGGTCGGATACTTCTGAATTTGTCTTTTAGTCTTTATATTTATTTTCTTTTTATGCATCAACACGCCCAGGGATTGTGCTAATTAAATATATAACGATGTGGTTACTATTAAGGCCTAGCCCTTGGGCCATCTTGTTTATGATATTTCGCCTTATTTCTATTTTATTTGATATTTCGAATTCCTGATTACATATTTCTGGTGTCAGATTAGATGATTTCGAGGGAGTGTCTTCAGTATACAAAATACCCACACAATACGATATCAATTATTTGTAAATTGTATTGAAAATTAATTTGGACCAAAACAACGGACCTCAATAAGTTGTTTGCGTGAAAAAACTAACTCTTTTCTCGCGTATAAAAACTCCCTCGTTGCTCGCTTGACTAAATAAAGTTCTTTCGAAATTGCTCTTTATGGAATTATAATTGAAATATCAACTTTTGGGAAAAGTTCCCAGGAATGATTTAAATCACGCAATTGCGTTGAATAAAGCGAAACTCAAGAGTTCAACTTCTTTCTAAATAAATCGCGTCCAACCACATTAGCTAGATTTATTTTCTTAATTGCGAGGCGTAAAAGCGGACAAAGAAACGTTTTTGCGTCACGCGAAATTATTGAGTAAAGCCTTACCTTTTCAACTATAGAAACATTAATCGAATACTGCACTTTTTCTGACCCACGGTTTTCGTCATAGCGCTCTGAAATCTATCACGAATGAAAGGTGAAGCTCATTCGTGCCCTATCATCTATCCATAAATTTTATGTTTAACTCCCGAAAGCAGCGTCGTTTAGCATATGAAGCCTGAGGAAAAAGCGAAACATTTTAGTTGTTTATTTTGGTATATTGTAATTAAAGCATTCCATGCCACTCTTTTAAATTCTAGAGCGTTTACGCGAGTGGTATGATTAACAAACAAACATTTTCTGCGATTTAACAAGTGCTGTGTATACCAGTCGCCACAGCTTCACTTCTTTTATATCAGAGGACAAAAATAAGGTAATTCAAGAATTGATTAAACATAAGCACGGTTGAATGATGCGCAAAAAAGACTCATCAAACTATGCAAGTGATTTTATGAATAACGTTATCAAAAGGTCTATTGTAACCTATTTGAAGTGTGTTAAAATCCCAATTAAGTCTAAAGATGATTCACATTTCGCAATAAGTCTCGGGATGATTCACGTGTCCCAATTAAGTCTCGGGATGACTCACGTGTCCCAATTAAGTCTCGAGAGTATTCACGTGTCCCAATTAAGTTTCGAGATGATTCACGTTTCCCAATTAAGTCTCGAGATGATTCACGTTTCCCAATTAAGTCTCGAGATATTCACGTGTCCCAATTAAGTCTCGAGATTATTCACGT
>JAEQBA010000018.1:0-11895 GCA_019434445.1 Phalangium opilio | reverse complement strand
AAATAAATAACGGTTTCGCATCTGGTTTAAAGAGTTTTAAGAAATTAAAGTAAAAGTTCGGGTAATATAACATCAGGGATAGATTTAATTTTAGAAGTAGGAATGGAGAACAGAGTAATGTGGGCGCACGTCAAAGTCCCGGACCCCCTTCTACGGGACGAGGGGTATAAAAGAAGAGGCGGGTCATAGCGACAGAGGTAGGAAGGAATTACGTATTTTTCGCCGTCCCCATCAGCAACGCGTCTTCAAAACGGATTTAAAGTGAGCCAATAAGATAATTTAAACTTTTCGTTACGTGTTGGAGGGAGGGGCTATGAGTCGGACTGAAGTAAATACTAACCGTTCTCCATTCCTACTTCTAAATTAAACCAATCACTGATAAAATTATATCTTAAAAGAACGGCCTTTTCTAAATATTAAAGGAAAAATATTAACACAAATAAAATAAATGATTTCTTTTAACAAAGTAATTATCATTTTACTTTTATATTTAGAAAAAGGCCGTTCTATTAAGGTATAATGTTATGTTACCTGAACTTTTCCTTTAAGCTCGCAATAGAATTACTATTAAAGTGAAATAAGAGTATTTCATAACTTCGAGATAGCCATAATTAATTCACTTCTGAAAGGCATTCCAATATGTACATAAAAGGCTGTCTTTGTTTCAAGGATGAAGGTCAACGGCGATCGCGTTTCAGTCTCGCGATGTCGACTTTAATAAATTTGAATGTGTTGACTGCTTCCATAAGGCGAGATTTCAAATCTGAGAACTTAAATTGATGGCTTTAACTAAACTAGAGACGTAAAATAATGTTTCCGGTGCTTAATATCAATCGTCACAATCACCCTCTTCTACAAATGAAAGAATATAACGAAGTATGATTGACGGCGAGTGCGCTTATGGACCATTAGAGTTATCGAAAAGGCGCCCATAACATAGTTCATCAAAATTTGTCAGGTTCAAGGACGCAACCCTTTCAGGGAAATACTTTAGATATGGAATTACGTCGTGATACGTCACGTAATAATTGTCGCAGAAAACTCAAATAGTAAGGGATAGATTTAATTTTAGAAGTAGGAATGGAGAACAGAGTAATGTGGGCGCACGTCAAAGTCCCGGACCCCTTCCACGGGACGGAGGGGTATGAAAGAAGAGGCGGGTCATAGCGACAGAGGTAAAAAGGAACTACCTATTTTTCGCCGTCCTCGTCAGCAATGTCATCAAAACGTAGTTTAAGTGAGCCAATAAGATAGTTTAAACTTTTCGTTACGTGTTGGAGGGAGGGGCTCTATACTGGGCTACGAGTCGTACTGAAGTAAATGCTAACCGTTCTAAATTCCTACTTCTAAAATTAAATCTATCCCTGATAGTAATTACAGTGTAGAATTGAATTCTGTGTGCACCCAAATCAGTATTTATGAATTAAGTAGTAGTCCAACCATAAGTTCATAAGATATGTTCCATAAGTTTGTCACTGGTTACTGAGAGCTTGTCATGAAGTGATTGAAGTAGGTCATAGATTCTCGTTGAGGCGCTGTCAAAGACTGAAAAGGAAGATGGACTGCAAAATCGAGCGTGTAGTCAATTCTGGCGTCGTTCTCGAACTAGCTCGAGCTGTAATTCTCCAGCATTACGAAGTATAGGTAGTGTCATACTTATGGAACATATATTATAAACGTGTGGTCCAACCTCACTTGACTTTGAAGTAGATATTATGAAAGCGGCGTAGTACGTTACTGTCTTATAGAAAAGCGTGATAAGTTGGTAACTTTCTTATACGAAGAAATCACTTTAAGAAGTTTTAGCGTTAACTTAAGCCTTGGTCCTAAATTAAGCGTTTCCATCTTCACTCTTTAGGACTGGAGTGACTAAAAGGTTCTGACAGAAAAACCACAAGGACCCATGAAGGAAAAGAAAAAAGAAACACACCCACGATGTTGGTCCCAACTCAACTATGCAATTAAGTACCTACTATTATTCTAGAGTCTGGCTCGCTTCAATCTCTTATATATATAATTTTTTTTTTCAGATTTAGGTACAGAGCGGAATGTTCCAAGTGAGATCGAGGAGCTGTCCCTAAGCCATTAATGAGTTTTTCGTTTTCTTTTCATCTTGAGTCGAAATAGGCTTAGCTTATTCCTGGTAAAAGAGGGGGTACGGGAAGGAATAACCGGAAAAAGAAACGGTTCAGCTTAAAACGACCGACTTACACGTGACCGCGTTTGCCAATTATCTCTCAGAGTGGTTTCAACCGCGAACATGGCGAAAAAAGCCCGCGTACAATTGCTTCTGTACATTAAAGGGGCTATCGGTTCCTGAATGAGCGCCTTGCTATGTTAGCCCGCCATTTTGAGGGAATGGGGTGGAGTCACTTTTAATCCTCGGTATAAGGAGCTCATGTCTTGAAAGACGTAGCTAGGGTATCGAATTCAACTCAGGATAGGGTTACAGCCCTGATAATGTCACGGCGCTATAATACTCAATGTATAACCTCGAAGAAAAGAAAATAGTCTTCACAAACTGCCTTGAATAAACGTATATGGCTTCAATATTTTTTTAAGTACGTGTGTCATCCACGTCAGAAAGTCAACAATAGAGATTTCTTTCGCCCATACCACATTATGATATTATTATGATTACGTAAAATTACAGGCTCCAAAGACAAAGTCAATGACTCACCACCCACGCCATACGAGCGCTAGATTACGCGTGAACTATACAAGTATAGTCAGTGTTCTATCCCATTTTCATTTAATATAATAAAAGAAGATAATAAGCTTAGCACAGATTGGCGATCTAGGATCCTTAAGAAAGTTACACGTAAGTATACAGGGTGTTTCTGATAAGTCTGCCATAATTAAAGGCGATGTTATTTGGGCGATTTTGAGTCGAAATTGTAACTTCTATCACCATTTAGTTTGCCATAAGGGACACTGTTTTCGAGTTATGATTCTAAGAGTGTTTTAGGGATGACCCCTTAACTAAATTAGAAACAATTGTCTAATTCAGTTTCTTAATAAAATTTAAGGGGTCATGCATAAAATACTCCAATCTTAACTCGAAATCAGTGTCCCTCAGGGCAAAATATCAATTAAGTTATATTTTCGACTCAAAATCGTCCAAAGAACATCCCCCTTAATTTATGGCTGAATTTTCAGAAACACACTGTATAGTATAAGGAAGTTTCTTACGAAGTTGTGGTTGGAACTTTGCTTCTATGGTATTGAAGACAGAGTTAGGATAATTAAACCAATACTTGGCTTTGTTTACACTACACACATCATAGACGTAGTACGGTTAAGAGGTTTTTTACGTGCGCAGAGTTCTTTAAATTAAAAAAAACCTAATGGCAAGGACATCTGTTTTCGTAATGAGTGGGGTCATATTAGGATAAATTTTGGTAAACATTATGGTTCTTTGTAATACACGCTATAAACTCTTATTTTGGCATGAATTTGCGATTTTAAAAATTGTAATTAATAATAAATAGCAATTATTTCAGATACATTTTTTGGGAAACATACAATAAACCTTTCATTCGAAATTTTTAGTCCATTTCGACGGTAGATTGAAAGTAGACTTATGAAATACGGTAAAGCAAATTGCGAATAGCGTAGTGGAAGGCTGATTTTTCCTTAACTCTTTGCGATACCGAAATAGCCTACTCACTTACAAAGTTACAAACTAAAACACTTGAAAAAACAACATCGAAACGTCTTAAAACATACCCATTAGGTTCGCTGGAGCCCGACGGAAGTTGAAACGTCTTGGAGTGTTCCACTTGGAAAGAAATCCACCCTTGTAAAGTTGAAACAGGCCGCTGCAGGCCGGCGGTAACCATTGAAAAGTCATCTTTCAAAGACAAATTCGAATCAGATCGTTCTGTCCGCCTCTCTCTCTTTCTTTCCTTCACTTTTGGGCATCTTGGACCGAAAGATTTATGTTTCTAAATCGAGAAACATCATTAAAATTCAGCACTCGCGACTCGCTTTGTTTCTTCAAAAAATAAAAATTGTCTCACTGAATTCGTTTTCGTATAAAGAATGGCGCGACGGCGATGCACGTATCAAAAATGCGACGCCCGAGGGGAGGGAAGGTTCAAAGGTTACTAGGAACAGCAGCAGATGTCGTGAGACTGAAAAATAAGTCATTACTGTACATGTATAGTTAAGAAATAGAATTTAATTCGTACCTTCAATGTGGTTCCATCTGGGAGTGTAAATTTTACGCGTTGAATTAGACAGTCATTGATAAATTATTAGCAAACATATTAAGTGGATTTGTAAAGCGAATCCTGTTTCGCAATGGTCTTGATTTCCAATTTTAAAATGTAGATCTAAACCTGGCCTCAGAAAATTAATACTTCAAATGGTTTTTTTTAAATAATAGACCTTTTCGATGTAACAAAGGGGGTAGGTAATCCTTCGCACTCTCATGATACAAAAAGACTACAGCTCAGGCGCCAAAAACCTTGTCTTTCCCTCTCAGTTACATCAAAATGGTCTATATGATTAAATTACATTATTTCCAGCTCTCTCTCTTTTCCTGGAAAATTATTTTTAAAGGAGGATAAATGTTAGGAGACGAAATTTATTATTTAATATAACTAATGATCAATTTTGAGGGTAGTCAGTCTGGCAGATTGAGAGTTTGGCAATGATTTTGGAAAAGAACCTAGTCGTATATACCCTAACCCTCGCAACACTCTGGTCTTACTACGTAATTCATCACGGACGGGGGAAAGGATAGGTACACCGACACTTTGCCCAAATTGGGTGATGGTACATTGGGAGTCTTGAAAGATGGTGTAGGTGAATTTCACCCCTTTAGTACCCAACCCCAATATATAGGGAGCTGGATAAACAGAGTGGAAATCTATTTCCGATCTCGATAAATCTCTTCTCAGTCGCTGGTAATTTACAGCTATTGCTATACTCTTAGCTATAGGGCCTTGGACCTTCGCTATCATTTCTTAAAAACATTTTCTCTCTTTAGATTAAAGGAGGTATATCCGTTGAATCTAGGAGCATTTAAAGAGAGACTCGAATGGTGGGATGGGGACGCAGTGTCGTTTGCTTGATATTGGGTTAAGACCTGTCTGGGAAATAGCCCACTTAATTCCTCTAGCCTAAAACCAGTTTATTAATGGCTTCAATTGGCTTGGACCAGTTTTAAATTCAATTAGTGGGAGTACTGGTCCTCGGGAACAGTTTATTTATAGGTAAACTAAGGGGGAACAGTCCTGAGACCAGTGTATTATTATGGACACTAGGGGGTCACTGGTCCTAAGGAATAGTTTAAGAAAGTTGCCATGCAGTCCACCAAAGTCGTTTTGTTCGAAGCCAGTCTTTGAATCCAAGTCAACAAAGTGGTCAAGGTCCAGACTCTATTTTAAACCCCGACCTTTGAAAAGGGGTCAATTATGGCGACGTTTTCATTGGTTTATCAATGGTACAGCTAGTATATTTTTGGTTCTAGCAAAAGTAGATCTACTTTTGGTTCTAGTCCAAGGTGGTAAATTGTCTCTTGCACATTTTTTTTCGTTCTTTTTCCAAAGGGCTCCCAAAATCTAACAAGTTGCGTTGCGTTTCGTTTCGCTTGAGGTAAGTTTGTTCGAAGAATACCGAGATTGAAGATGGGTTTAGTGGAAAATCGTTTACAGATAGTTGATAGATCATTTATTTTATCTACCAGTAGGCCTATACCGCGTTCGGAGTATGGTTAAAGTTCTATAACTTTTATTTTTTTTTTTGTAAGAATTTTAAAATAAGATTCATTGTTACCTACCTCCAGACTATTTTAATATGCGAAATATTTATTCGCAACGTTGAGCATCCAATACCACTTAATAAGTGTTATCAGAAGTATATAATACTTTTCTTCGAGAGAAGTGTACCAACCACAAAGCCCGGTAATTGTAACGTGATTCTTTCCAACATCATTTTACATTTTGAGCAAAGGTTACTAAACAAAATCACATACGAGATAAATAGTTCCCTCATCATTACTCTATTAGCGCTTACCTATTTGCCTAAAGGCGCATGTGCTTGTGGATTTTTGTCCCAAGTCAAGACAATCAAGGTTTGTGGGTTAATTACTGAGGATTTAGTACCAAACAGTTATGAATTCACCCCAGCACGGTGCGATGCCCATCTGAAGTTTGATTAGCGAGGGAGCAAACAAAAAGGGTGAGCCTGGGAAGAATCAGGTTACAGGATACAGAGTGCCATCCTTCTACTATTATCCCCTTCTGGTGCTATATAACCTTATATTCTCAATTTTATTTCAGTATTCCACGAGTTTGGTGTAAAAAAACCCAATCAAATAACTAGAGTGGAATTTATCTCCGTTTTTTTTTCAAAATAGAGGAGTTTCAACCTTAAATTCGTAGATTTAAAAGACCTGAAGAGAAATACCATTAACGTAATTAAACGTTTTCTTTTTCATTCGATGGTAGTCGAGAAAAACGTGCACATGGTTTTAGGGAGATAAGTTAAATGGGATCTTGAAAGAAGTGCTTGCTTGTTCAGAAACCAAAAATATCCAATGGAACTGTACATTTATTTCACGAAATTTTAAATCTAATCCAGTATGTTTTTCTAATAGAGCTAGGTTTTTCAATGGTTTGGTTTTGTCTCTACTTCTTGTTAATTTGTCAGTGTTTACCGCAAGGTTTAGGGAGTTTTGGCCTTAAGAAAAACCGGTGAAACAGCGCGCTCTTAGCTTTTGGCATAATGAATTGCTTACTGGAAATTCCGTAAATTTCTTGTAAAAAGCAAGTAGTCGTTATTTTCAAGGACTATATACGAAACTGATACTTTGCAATTAATATTCCCTGAGAATAAGAAAAACAATTCTTGGTGTTTAGTTTAAGTATGACGCAAATTTTACTGCTGTTACGTCATAAACCAGGCACGAAGCTAGTGAAGTTCATCCGTTATTTCTCAAATCAGACTTTTACCTTCATTAAAGTCTACCTGCACACAAAAATTTAATTTTACCTAATGATAGATACAACATTAAAATACACGAAAATAATATTCCCTTCCCGAAAACACCCGCCAATTTTTAATTAATATTTTAAATTAGATCGAATTTTAGCAGACGACAGAATGCACGAAAACCGCGGGAATTTGTATCTAGCCACCCCCTAGCCGCGTGACGTAGTCGGAGACAAATACGGCGGATTTTTTGATAGAGACGATTCAGACGAGGCTGTAACCCACTGTTCTCTTGTTATAATTTGGGAATGTACGGCACATTTAAGTTTTAAAACTTAATAGTTATGGCTAATAACGTTGAGCCTTATCAATTTGAACCGGAAACTGACTCATCCAGTGATGAAGAAATTATAAATAGGGATTCGGGCGAAGAATCCGATGAGAGTGCCATGGATATAGAAAATAGAATGACGAATGTCAGAACATGGTAATTGGATTTTCAATTTTAATTTAGTTTGAATGAACTCAGCCTTAATTAGTGTATATTTGGAAGGTGTACCTGTCAAAATTGTGTTGTTCTGGGAAGCCCTGAAGAATGTATCTGCTGCTGTGAACAAGTAGCAGTTAAAAGAAAATCCAATGAAGGTGGGCACCTCTGTGTAACACAACATGTGGGCTTTTCTTTGAACTGTCTTGAAGAAGAAGTTTTAAAGACGGCTTACAACGCGTATGTAAGAGCGGACATGAGAAGATTTGGCGTGAATGATAGGAACATGATTACTGCCGAGTACGATATTAGTTTTTATTGTTAAACTACCAGGTTAATTAGCTATTAATACGTTTTAGGAGACATCGTTACACAGCATACCGACAATTCGTCCGGTTTGTTTATCAACACTTGGGTAAACGCCAGAGGGTAATTATACCAGCTTGTGTTGTTAATAAGATAAGGGAAAGATTTCCTGCCCCAAACTTGATATACAAAGGATTTGTATATGTTTAAACCAAAAATTGAGTTTAAAATATTGTTAGTCTTAACTTTCTAAGTCAAAAGTAAAAGCTAAAATTTGTGATATTTAAAAACTAAAATACTAAATCTTATTTCTGATCTTCCAAGATAAACTAAAATATTGTTAAGTCTTAAAACTAAATTTGTGATACTACATTGTTAAGTCATAAAATTAAATTTGTGATACTACTAAATCAAATTATTGCTCAATAAAAGTTCCTAAAAGTTTTATGATTTGATGAATGAAATTAAAACATAGTTTTAGTATTTTTTATTTAGTAATATGAAAAGTGCATTAACTGCACTCAAATAACACAATATTTTAAAAATTAAAAAATTCAGTGTCATCAGCCTTAATTTTGGAATCTAGAAACATGGTTTCTAATTAATTCAGCTTTAGGTGGTGGTGTGGTGTAAGTGTTTGACAAAGGAGGAGGCACAAGATTTGGTTGCATTTCTAGATTTAATCTTGCTTCTTCGTAAGATGGAAATTCACTTCTCCTTTCAAAAACTAATTCAATTAGTTGATCCACGTAATCTGTTAAAAATTATAATTAGAACTTTTTTTGACTGAAGGACAAATATTGTACCATATGTGGCCTCTTCTTTGACTGCAGATACAATACAGCGCCCTTTCTTCGCTTTGGGAAATTTGGTTTTGTAGCGCAGTTCTCCATTGGCATTTTCTTTTTGACATCTGAAACTGTTCTCATTGTTGTGCAAAGCCGCCAGAGCTAACCTGAAAAACCCATATAAGGAAAGAAGTAGTACCATTTCAAACCAAATGATTGTTGTTAATTTAGACGTGAGATATACAGGGTGTTTCTGAAAGGTCTATCAGAAATTAAAAATGTTCTATGACATTTTGCCCAAAAGAACATCCCTTTTAATTTCTGATTGACCTTTCAGAAACACCCTGTATACATGAGTTTAAAATAAAGTCCATTACCTTGACTGCATGCCTTCATAAAAGAAGTGTGTATTTTTTGGAGCCATTGTTAGCAATTGCGAATGGTATCCTTCAAGGCTACTCGTTTGACCATCGCTGGATATCATTTTGATATCATTGCAAAGCCTAGTATTTTTTACAATTTTGGACACTTGAATGTGCGCCATTGTACCTAAATTTTAGTTATTACATCTTAATTTTATAAAATTGACGGTTCATCGTAATTTGATAAGGGTAAAGCTTACCCTCTCTAATCCATTTTTTCTTTTTCGTCCCTTTCACTCGCGTTTCTTGATTCATTGGTGGGTGAATGCAATTTTTGAAATATTCCAAATCATGGTCCGTGTGTTTATTTGATATGTGGTTAAGCAAGCTCAACCATTTGTCCTTTTTCTCTAGAGGTCTTCCTGGACTGCTACAAGCGCACCAATGAAGGTGATTTGTGAGACTTTGAGTCCATCTCTCAATTATTTGGCAATCATTGATCTTTGCAGCTTGGTTAAATTTCTTGGCAACGGCTTTAAAATGGTTAAATAAATACCATGGAATGATACTCATGTTTGAACTAAAACGTACCTTTAGAAATATGCCAAGCATCAAATTGATGAGCCACTTCAGGATAAGATTCCCTCAAGTATTTTCTGACTTGGATGTGACGATCAGTAATTAGGGTCTTTAGGTAAACTTCGTTACTGTCCAGTACCTTCATGCAACGCTTTAAACCCTCTAACTCCATGGCGGTGGAAGATGTAACTTCGTTACTCTACGTAATCAAGCCAATTCAATATGATAAAAATTATTATTTAAAAACCAAATGTGTTATTGTACCTGTACTAGCTGGAATGTTACTATTTCTCCAGTTTCTAAATCCATGAGGGTATAGGAGCCATATTTAGCACTATGGCCAGGACTGTCACAACGACCATCCCCTCCAAAAGTGTACCTTTCAGCCCTTGCTCTATAATAGCCAAGAAGAGCTTTTTCTTCTCTTTGCCAGCGAAGCATAATCGTAGGATGTAAGTAAAATTTCTGGATTTTGAAATAGGTCCGAGATGAAATAAATGGGATTTGGAGGAAGTTGAACATTCTTATGATGTTTGTTGAGTGACCACCAGAAAACAAGATTACTGCCGCTGAGATTAAATTTCCAAGTGGCATTTTTCCATGAGTTGGTTGGCTAAACCAAGTTCTCACATGTCGATTGACACACTCAATTTCTATGGCAACCATTGTACCCAAAACCTGTTTAATTTTAGCTACTGCTGAACTAGAACAAACTAAGCAGGTTGCAAAAAGGCTCATCAGACAGCTCTCAAAAACTATAAACTTTCTTTCATTTTTCATGTCGTGACTGGGCAAATCTTCGTCAGATTCAGATCTGTAAAGTTTTAATTTGTTACTTCTATTCCGTTTAATTAAGAGAAAAAAAATACCCTGAAATATCAATGGGATTATAAGATGGGTCCTCTTTTTCGTTATCTTGGAACTCTTCATTGCTGCTGTTGTCATCATCATCACCACCAGTAAAAAGGATTTCTTTTCGTAAACCCACTATAGGCTCGTTAGATGTGTAAAGGTTGCACTGTGTCTCAGCGTTACTAGTTTTCTTAATCTCAGTTATACTTTCAGTTTGTACAGCTTTAAAAGTAAATGACATTATCAGAATATTTTTAACTTAAACCAAAAAAAAACAGTTACTTCTGTCAGCTTAGATTTACCTTTCGTATTACTAGCAAATTTTGTCTGAGATAGTTTTGAACGATAATTTATTCTCGGGGTTTGACTACTTGCCGGTTTTGTTTTGGCTTCTACTTGTTTCTGTATGTATTTAAATGTAATATATAATATCTACACTTATACCTTAATCATGATTTTTTATGTCTAAATTATTAACTCTCATCATTTTACACCATAATACCTTATTTGAAGAAGGTATGCCACTAGTTGAGGGCATAATTATTTCGTCATTATCAGGTTCGCTGGAGTCAGCCTGCATTTCCTCGTTATTTATTTCCTGATCAAAAGTGCCTGAACCTGATTTAACTTTAATTAAGTCACTTACAACCTAGATGTAAAATAAAATATAATAGAAACCAAAAACGCATATTTCGAACTTCATAAATAGGCCTACCTCTCTTCTACGCCGCTTTAACGCAGCCACCCGTTTAGGTGCCAACTTTGGTTCATTGAACGAGAATATTGTTGGTACAGCATTGGGTTTTAATTTTGAATTTCGACTACCACTGTAACCAATTGAAGACAAAAATTCTTTTCTTCCACTTAGTTCAAAACAATCCAGTTCAAAATGCAAATGACATACACGCGAAGCCTTTGTAGGCGTGAAGTTTTTCCTTTTAATTCTAGCTAGCCACTGCTTTAAAAGATCCTTATTATCCAGAGGAAAACGATAAAAACTATTACCGGGGTTTGCGCTTGAAGATTTACACGAATAAGCACAACAATAGACCATTTTGGAAACAAAATAAATTAATAACCGCTAGCGAAACTTAACACCTTCCTATGATCTACGCGTTATTATCCACGTCGCGCCGAAGCCCGAAACCCGTTTGTTTGTCGCCAACTACGTCACGGGCCCTGTTCGCTTGCGCATGCGCCGTTGGCTTTACGGAAACAAGAGACGGAGCTAGATGCTTTGCGTGAAAGTACCCTCCGGGAAAGGGGATAGTGCAGGTAGGCTTTAAAGTTTTCGTCAGTATTAAATTTGAAATGCAGACTATGAAGTGCGAGCTAGATCTTCTGACAATACCTTTCAGAGGGATAAGCCGGCAAGCTAACCACCCATTGTGTGATAATTAGGGTTAAGTTTAGGTTCATTTAAAGCTTATTTTAGATTAGGGTTATGTTAGGCCTATTTATTTTAGATTAGGGTTATGTTAGGCCTATTTATTTTAGATTAGGGTTATGTTAGGCCTATTTTTTTCAGATTAGGGTTATGTTAGGCCAAGAAGTGATATCTAGTTTATTAGGGAGAAGG
>JAEQBA010000017.1:0-69792 GCA_019434445.1 Phalangium opilio | reverse complement strand
TCGATGCACCCATGCCGAGCGTCCTCTCGCACAAAGGTGACCTCTTGGTGGTTGTCGGGCAGATCCAAAGTATAGGGTCGAGGGTCGAGCGGTGGAGGTGACATCAACGTTGTTTTCGATGCCGACGGTGACGATGGTGGTGGTGTGGTCGGGCATCCCTCCCTGTTGACTCGGGTTTGGAAGCGGAGGAGGTAGTGGCGACGCTGAAACGTTCCTCATCTTTTTTTCCCGCCGTTTTGCCGAGCCTGCACGTGGTAGCCTGATGCGCGGAGGTTGAGGGGGATCCGAACGAGTGTTCTGCTGAATATAATATAAATACAAATATAAATATAAAAATAATACAAATTAGTAAACTCTGACAAACTGGTAGAGTAAATTCATGTAGGAGAAAAAATAATAATAATAATAATAATAATAATAATAATAAGGTTTAATTTCTACTCACCTTGAGAGTTCATATTCTTGATGTCGTCCATTTCTTGGTTATTACCCTCCGCAAAATATCTTCCAACAGCAAAAGTTGCAAAGTATTGAAAAATACTATAAGTAACTAAGAGGCAGGCAGGATCTCGTCTGAAGTCAGGAACAAAAAGTGATTGAGCTGGATCTCGTCTGAAGTCAGGAACAAAAAGTGATTTGAGTTTGAGCACACGCCAGGCTTTTATACTCTTGGCGTCGTCCATTAATCCCTGTTTCATCATCATCATACAGGTTTTACATTGACGTCACGTTGAAATCCTCGTCATGTTTCGAAATTCGCGTCAAGTTCAATCTAGTTCGTTTACTTGCAAGTTTCCTAACAAAAACAAATATTGCAACCTCAACTATCATCCTATGTCGACACTAACCGCTTTCTACAAGTGTGTATCGCGATTTCGAATTATTTACTTGGATCGTTTATTTACCATCCGAGTTTCTCTATTCCCGTTCACCGACCTTTTTATTTACATTTCTTATCCTTGAAATAGGTCTATCAATAAAGTGAAATTGGTTTAAGTTGAAATAATTCTAACTTTTAGGAGTTATATATACATATTTAATACTATATTAGGAGTTATATATACAATTTAATACTATATTAGAAGTATAAGTTGAAGTATATTGACCCGAATTTCTTGAAATATGATGGTGGTGCCGTTTTCTTAAATAGTATCCCAACACCTGCTTCAAATCCCATATCATTAACGTAGGTCGAAACAGAGGTGTCAGTTATCTAAATATTGGCATATTTCAAATTTTAGGTGTTATTATATGCAAATTTAATACTATATTAGAAGTATTAAGTTGAAGTATATTGGCTCGAATTTCTTGAATATGACAGCGGTACCGCTATCTTAAATAGTTTCCCGACACCCGCTTCAAATCCCGTATCATTAACGTAAGCCGAAAGAGAGGCGTAGGTTATCTAAATATAGGCATATTTCAAATTTTAGGAGTTATTTATATTCAAATTTAATACTATCCCACTAAATATAGACATATTCCAACTAAATATTTTCATTTAATATTTCTAATTAAATTTCAAACTTTATAAATTATTTCAACTTAAACCAATTTCCCTTTATTGATAGACCTATTTCAAGGATAAGAATGTAAATAAAGAGGTCGGTGAACGGGAATAGAGAAACTCGGATGGTAAATAAACGGTCCAAGTAAATAATTCGAAATCGCGATACACACTTGTAGAAAGCGGTTAGTGTCGACATAGGATGATAGTTGAGGTTGCAATATTTGTTTTTGTTAGGAAACTTGCAAGTAAACGAACTAGATTGAACTTGACGCGAATTTCGAAACATGATGAGGATTTCAACGTGAGGTCAATGTAAAACCTGTATGATGGTTGAAACAAGGATTTAATGGACGACGCCAAGAGTATAAAAGCCTGGCGCGTGCTCAAACTCAATCACTTTTTGTTCCTGACTTCAGACGAGTTCCAGCCTGCCTCTTAGTTGCTTTATAGTATTTTTCAATACTTGGTAACATTTGCTGTTGGAAGTTATTTTGCAGAGGGTAAGAGAAAATTTACGGGCTAGTACCGCAATTACTAAATTTTCCGAGTTTAAGTTACTTGCGATTTTTTTTTCCCCGAGATTAAGATTGTCTTTACCCCATTCATTCTTTGAGGATGTTTAAGTGTAATATGTGTGAGTGCGCGTATCTCAGGAAGAAGGAACTTTATAGGCACAAGAGGGAGAAACATGAGGGTGTTTCCTTCCCGTGTACGGAGTGTTCAGCTAGTTATACCCGGTTTGCGAATTTAAAGATACATATGTATACCAAACACTCTAAAGCTTCCCCTAAGGTTCCACACCCGCATGGACAATACAGACCCATCTACCTCTATCTTTATCTCATTCCCGGGTCCATCAACTTCTACCTTTGTCCCAGTCTCGGGACCCTCAACTTCCACCTTTGCTTCGCATGCTGTCCTAACTTCGGACCCCTCCTCCTCCCCTCCCCCTGTTACCCCAACTTCGGTTTCAGCATCCCCCACCTCTGTTCCACATGTTGTCCCAACTTCGGGTCCCTCGCTCCTTCCCCTTATCCCTCCGGTTGTCCCAACTTCGAGTTCTTCAATCTCTATTCCCTTTGTCCCCCCAACCCAACACTTTACCGAGTACGATAGTAGACTATCCCTTAATTTCTCTGAGGGTTCTATTAGTGTAGAAAAGTTAAATAGTACGGAGAGTCAAATTATAAACGACCTCATATGCAGAGGAAATCGTTTGACCCCGCCTACTCCATCTCCTTCCCCTCCCGAGGTGAAGGATCCGAAACGACCCCCGTCAGACCCTATTTCCCCATCCCTTCCTGGGACGCAGAGGCCGAATCGGTCCACGTCCAACCCATCCCCTCCCCCTGTTACCCCAAATTCGGACTCATCAACCTCTTCTTTTTTTTCGCATGTTGTTACAACTTCAGGTTCCTCACCCCCTCCCCTTATCCCTCCGGTTGTCCCGACTTTGAGCCCTTCAATCTATATTCCTCTTGTTTCCCCAACCCGACACTTTACCGAGTACGATAGTAGACTATCCCTTAATTTCTCAGAGGGTTCTATTAGTGTAGAAAAGTTGAATAGTACGGAGAGCCAAATTATAAACGACCTCATATGCAGAGGAAATCGTTTGACCCCGCCTACTCCATCTCCCTCCCCTCCCGAGATGAATGATCCGAAACGGTCCACGTCAGAACCTATTTCCCCATCCCTTCCTGGGACGAAGAGGCCGAACCGGTCCACGTCCGACCCATCCCCTCCTGAGACGAAGAGGTCGAAACTTCACCACTCTACACCCAACCCTATTCTCCCCACCCCTCCCTCTGTTTTTGGCTCTCTTTCCGCCGTCACCCGTAGGGTGTCGTCGGACCTTTCTTCCTTTCATCTAGGTGAACTGTCTGACGATGGGAATCGTGCCCTGAACGAATTCATGGACCTTGAAGAAGAAGAAGGGGACAGACCTGTCGTCATCACGTTGGATGGTTCTTCACTGGATGGACCTACACCACCGCCTCCGAGGGTTGCATGCAGTATTTGCGACAAATGGTTCGACGGTCCGGATGAATCGAGTCTCCACATGCGGGAACATTTCCCGGTCGTTGAAGATGACGAGATGGATACCCTGACCAGCCAGGAGGAACGTAATCTTCAACGTTTTATGGACCAGGAGGATGAAAACTTTCCGGACCTTTCCAGCCAGGAGAACCACGATATTCACCGTCTTATGGACCAGCAGGAAGTCGGTGGACAATAGTTAGATTAGCCCGAACCTATCGCCGATCCATCGGAAACCCCTCTCCCCACCACAAAAGTTTAATAGTTAGTTAAAATTTCAAAGTTAGTTAGTATTTCCCATATATAATGTTTAAATCATTTAATGTATAGTTTCAAGTTATTTTTTCTCGAATGAGTTTTTCTCCGTGACACTACGGTTTCTCATTCAAAATAAAATTCCGTTAAATATTAGTTAGCATTCCCCATGTATAATTTTTAAATCATTTAATGTATAGTTTTAAGTTATGTTTTTCTCGAATGAGTTTTACCCCGTGACACTACGGTTTCTCATTCAAAATAAAATTCCGTTAAATACTAATTTTCTTTCACTCTTACTTCATACAACTTAGACATTTTAAAATATTTTAGAAATATATTCAAAATCCTATAGGCATATTTCAAATTTCAGGTATTATTTTCACCTAATATTCAAATTCATCAATCTCTCTTTATTGATATTTAATTCGCGCGTTTCAGGTGTTGGAGATGTGAAAACGGCGGTCAGTGTACTAGAATTTCGTATGCAAATGGTTTCTCTAAGTGTATGCAACTCTAAAAATTCGCGTAAATAATACGTTGAATATAAATAATAAATATTCAAAATAAATACTTTTTCATTTATCAAAATGTAGGCATATTCGAAATTTTAGGGGTTATTTCTACTTAATATACAAATTTAATACTATTTCACTAAATATATGCATATCCCCAATTTTAGGAGTTCAACTTATTATTAAAATTTAATTCTTCCAATTATACGCATGTTTCAAACTTTAGAACGTGAATAGAGAAACTCTGATGGAAAATAAACGACCTAAGTCAATAATTCGAAATCATGATAGGTGTTTGCAGGAAACTTCGACGCTGAGTGCTGACATGGGATGATAGTCGGAGTTACAATGTTTGTTTATGTTGGGAAACTTGTAAGTAAAACCCATATACCCTCCCTACCGGTCGAGGACAAGTATGGATGAACTCAACTTCACCAAAAATAGTAGCCCTGTCATTGGTAGAGGGCTGGAACCCCTCACATGAAAATCCTATAAATACCTACATCTACAAAGAGATTTTTTTTTTAATAAGTTTCTTTAATTGAATTGTATGCTTTCCTTTAAAAATCGCGGGGAAATTTAAACACGCGCACGCGGCTGGTCCTCCGCGCTACACCTTAACCTGGAAAAAAATGTTTGCCTAAGTTGTATGAAATAAGAGGGAGGAAATTTGTATTTAAAAATTTTATTTTGAATGAGAAACCGTCACGGAGTAAAACTCATTCGAGAAAAAACAACTTAAAACTATACAATTAAATATTGAAAATATATACATTAAATTATTTAAACTTATAAACTATACATTAAACTATGGAATTTTAAAGGAAAAGGGTTGGGCGTGGACCGTTTCGGCCACTTCGCACCAGGAGGGTATGGGAGGGGGAAATTGGGCGTGGACCGATTCGGCCACTTCGCACCAAAAGGGTATGGGAGGAGGGCGTGGACCGGTTCGGCCACTTCGCCCCCAGGAGGGGATAGGGTTACAGAAAATAGTTATACATTTGAAATTTTATTCCTTAATTTTAAAATGACCATGCGCGTATGTAGACACCCCATCGATGATGAATCTCTTATCATCGCAAGGTTAAGAGCGAGTTTCTTCTGGGTGATGGAAAATAGTTCGTGTTTAACACTGACTATCCTCTTCATCTCCTCAGTGGTGAGTTTACGTTGAAGCAGGCATTCCTTGTATTGAGCGTGACGTATCTTCTTTTTGACTACGCGACGACAGATTCCCTTCGCCGTCTTCTTTTCACCTTTTGCCGACAGATGCTGTACATTTTCGGTCGCAAGCCGCAGAACTCTTGAATCTGGACGCTGTTGAGTTCGTCCTTGAACTTTCCGAGGGCCTTCTTGTTCTCCTCGCTGAAGAGCGGATGTTCCTTAGGGTAGGCGGAAAAGTCGAACATCTCCTTGATCTGGGCAAAGTCCCGGGGCAAATCGTCGGTGAAAATCTGATAGGTCAGGCTGTCTGCAATTATACGTAAAAACATTTAATTAGTTAAAATTGAAAGTAGAAAAAAGGATTTAAATCTAGTAAACGTTTTTAAAAAATCATACCTGTGTCGGTAAAAAGAAGTTTGAGGTCGTCGCCATATTTTGCCTTCATAGTGTTGTAATGGAAGTCGTACATGACCAACTTTGAGAGGTCCAAGATGGCGAAACCGGTGTAAATGGGTCGGTCCAACTTGAGGGATTTCTTCAGACGATGGATCCCGACCAGCTCGTTCTTAAAGATGGTGAACCTCTGCAATGTCGGCGAACTGGCCTTCTTGATTGCCATCTCCCGGGTCTGGACAAGATCAAAGTTGATCCTGTTGCGGAGGTTTTCCATCGTCTTCCCGAAAACACTGTTAAGAGATAAAAATTTTGATTAATTTACGTGTGAAATAATAACTTAGCGTAGCGTAGATGCGTACCTATTGTTGGCCAACTTGAAAAAATCCTTCTCAAAGTCGTTCACTGCCTGCTTCCTTTTCTCCGTGTTGAACTCGATAAATGGTTTTAACCACGCACCCTGCTCGAATGTGAGTATTCGATGGATTTTCCCCAATTTCATCCCCTTAGCGATGTAAAACTTGAGATTCCGGTAGTGGAGAACATATTTCTCCCTATTGTAGAGCGAGGGAACTAACTTTGGAAGGCTATCATGTACGTTAATTTTCAGTTTGTTCAACTGTTCAATCGAATACGGTGAAAGCTCATCCGCGTTAATAACTCTACGTTCGGGTGCTAAGGGTAGACAGTTATGTTCTTCGTGCAAACTTTCCGGGTACTCAAGATCCACCTCCAGGATAAAACCCTGGGGATCATCGTCTGGGTGATTCAAGATAATTTCACGAGTGAAATCTTGACATGGTTGAATCCATCGAAATCCTCTCATCGGCAGGTGATGACACATTACGGTGCCGTAAAGGTTATTACAGTCTAGGTAGGTAATGTAAGAGCTACGTTCTGCTGGGTTGAATGTTTCGGGGAGATCCTTATTATTGGCTATGGCTAGTCTATGCGTAATTAAAGAAACACCCCCTCTTATACCCTTCTCAATAAAGAGATGCATATCTGGATCCTGGAGTAGTTCCAATTTCACTTGGGTCATGTGAAGTGCGCTTTGCCAAGCGAAACCAGGACCTGTATATGCATGCGCGCAATCTAACTTGTAATATTCTAGACACATAGCCCTGAAACTTTCAAAAACATCCGCTAGGAGCAGAACGTCGGTCTTAACGTATAAATCATGGTACTCACCGAGGTTAGTGAGTTGGAATTTTTCCCAAACCTTTTGAGCTTGAGAATAATCTTCCTCACTAACCTCTTCGTCAGTTAAGGAATTGAAGAAGGCATCCTTGGGTGGCAACTCGGTCTCGTCGAATTTAGTCTCGCAGTCGAAGTAGTCATAGGGGTAAACCTGCTTCCTCAGCAGATGCGGTACTTCGTCAGCGCTGAAGGCAGAGTTTAAACACTTGAACTTATCGGCTCCTCCTCGAGCCAAATTCGATACGAGTGTCTCTAGCGATGCCGGCATGAACCTAATTGAGTCTAAGAATCGTAAATTACCCAGAGAAAACGAAATGTACGTTTCGGAATTCGTGGGGATACACGTAATCTTGTGATCTTTGACCAATCCAATTTTGTCCATAATAAGATGAGCATCGTAACGAGATAAGTTATGCATGAAGACCGGAACGAAATTCCGGGTCCTCAGTTTCAGGTTACACGAATTATGAGCAGCTCCCCTGTAGGCTCCGTTAGTGTGGTCGTGGTCACGAACTTTACAGTCATTTACAGTGAAAGGCTTGTTACATAAGTAACAGGATTGGGCCGAGGCGAATTGCGCCTTTTCTAAGTGTGATAGATTCATGGGGGCGTTATCTTTAATCTTACGCTGAATAATTGCGTCTTCACGCAAAAGGTTTTCTAAAAACTTTTCCGTGGCATCTATCCCTCGATAAGTAACTGGTTTAGAGACTGTACCGTCGTGACTAACAATGACATAACTAAACCCACAGGAGATATGCTGCGAAGTTTTCGTGGTTGAAGAGAGGTCGACATCGGGATCGCATCGGTGAACTTTACGGAGAATAGACTCGAAATCGGCATAGATGACGTATTTAACCTGTGAGAAATAGAAATAAAATTATATTAGATAAAATGTAAACAAAACATTCTCCCTCTCTCTCCCATGCATCTTATCGTCTGCTTTATTTATCTTGCTATAGGCGCCGTCTGACGTTAGCCTCAGTAAACTATTTTGGCGCGCTATTCAAAATACCCTGATAAATAACAAAAGTTTTAGTTTACCTTCTGTTGCCATGCGACGTTTTTGAATTCCAGAATAGGTTCCTTTACCGGCATCTCGATCTTCTGGGGTCCGTGTATACTACACTCCTTGATGTGTTCCCTGTAGTTTTCCTCCGAGTTTACACCGGAGAATCGATGCAGGCAATAACGACAATAATAGTCCATGCCATGGTGTCCGGTGAATGACTTCGCTAGAAGTCGACTCATGCTTCGGATTAAGCAGAAATGCTTCTTCTCACCCTCGGTTAATAGCAATAAATCTACTTGGCGTGGTTCCTCAACTCTGTTGGAACTCACGTAAAGGGGGAAGACCTCTTTCTCGTATCCGAAAACATTAATCGAAAGGTTATTCACCCGTTCGAAATTCTCTAATTTACCGGTATTTACTTCCACGGGGAACGTAATACCGGCCATGTCTAATTCGTTACTATACTCTAGGTACTTTTCTACACGATGAGGGGCATTTCCATGGTTAACAGGGTGTAAATGTGCCAAAATTGACCATAAGAAACACTTATTGTCTGTATTTTGCACATTTAAAAGGGCTCTCTTAGCTAGAAGATTTTTAGGGGTTTCAAAGTACGTACCCCCGTGAAGCGGGAGGTACGCTATGATATTAATTTGCAGGAAGAGAATTTTATCTAGAACCCACCCGCTACCACTCGACTCGAACTCCTCCATTAAACGTTTCAGAGTCCTAATACTAAAGTCTATCTGTCCGGGGATAACGTCGGGGTTCAAAATAGCAAGGTTTTGGGTTCTATGATAAATTAAATTTTCTACTTCCTCGTCAGTGTCGGCTAACTGACGGGTGTAGCGAGCCCTGACAGTTAAATACCACTTAATCCCTCTATCCCTAGCCAGTTTATTGCGCAAGTAATTTTCAATCGCTACCCTATGTCTACCTACGTACAGCTCTACGTCTGTCTCAGTCGCTACGGGTGTAAAACGTGCACAAAAATAGCCCTAACGAGTACTTCCAGTTCCTCTAGCTCATCGTGAAGGGGAACTTCCGGTGACGCAACGATGGGTTCCTCCTCCTGCTCTTGACCACCACCACCCTCCTGCTGATCCATAAAGCGATGGATGTCGCGGTTCTCCTGGCTGGAAAGGGCTGGGAAGTCATCCTGATGGTCCATGAACTCGTTCAGGGCACGATTTCCATCGTCAACAGCTCATCCAGATTTTCGCAAACGGCGGGAGGAGGAGTTCCAGTAGAGATCCATCGATGACACCCTCTTCTCGGTCCATGAACTCGCTCAAGGCACGATTCCCATCGTCGGACAGTTCATCTAGATTTTCAGGAGAAAGGTCCGACGACACCCTACGAGTGACGCCGGAAAGGGGGCCGAAAACAGAGGAAGGAGTAGGGTTGGACGTGGACCGTTTCGGCCGCTTCGTCTCAGGAGTGGATGGGTCGGACGTGGACCGTTTCGGCCTCTGCGTCCCAGGAGGGATAAAGGTAGAGGTTGAGGGACCCGAGAATGGGATAACAGGAGGAACAAAGGTAGAGGTTGATGGACCCAAGAATGGGACAAAGGTAGAAGTTGATGGACCCGCATTGTTCATGAGGGGGTGTGGAACCTTAAAGTTAGAGTGTCGGGCAGCCGCGTGTAACTTTAAATTCGCAAGTCTGGTATAAACGGCGGGACATTGCGAGCATGGGTATTTAACACCCTCGTGTTTCTCCCTTTTATGTCTCAAAAGTTCCCTGTTCCCTTGGTATGAACACTCACAAATATTACACTTAAACATTCTCAAAGAATGAATGATATAAGGACAATCTCAGAAAAATCGCAAGTACTTGTAAAAATCACAACTAATTTCGGTACTAGCCCGTAAATTTTTCTTACCCTCTGCAAAATAACTTCCAACGGCAAATGTTACCAAGTATTGAAAAATACTATAAAGCAACTAGGGAGCAGGCTGGAACTCGTCTGAAGTCAGGAACAAAAGTGACTGAGTTTGGGCACGTGCCGGGCTTTTATACTCTTGGCGTCGTCCATTTAATCTTTGCCTGAACTATCATATGGGTTTTCCCATTGACGTCACGACGAGAGCCGCGCCCTGCTTCGAAATCCACGCCATGTTTCAATCTAGTTTGTTTACTTACAAGTTTCCTAGCATAAACAAACATTGCATCCCCAACTATCATCCCATGTCGACACTCAGCGTTAGAGTTTAATACAAGCGCTTATCATGATTTCTAATTATTGACATAGGCCGTTTATTTACCGTCCGAGTTTCTCGATTCCCGTTCATCGACCTTGTTATTTACATTTCCTATCCTTGAAAATGTGAAATAGGCCTATCAATAAAAGAAATTGGTTTAAGTTGAAATAATTTCTAAAGTTTATATTTAAAAGTATTAAATTCAGATATTAAGTTGAAATAACTCCTAAAATTTGGAATACGCCTATATATTTAGTTAAATAGCATTAAATTCGAATATAAATAACTAAAATAATAAAATTTGAAATAGGCTTATATTTAGGTAAATGAAAAAGTATTAAATTTGAATATTTATTATTTAAATTCAATGTATTACAAGAATTTTTTAGAGTTGCATACACTTCGAGAGACCATTTGCTTACAGAATTGAAAACTTAAGAAAGGGGGAATTATTAAAAATATTAACTATCATCTCGATATTTAAATTAGACACGGCATTAGAATAATGTTCATCTACACGTTCACTCCATTCCATCATTATACAATCATGCTGTAATTGTGAAGGATGGTCGATAATGCAGCCGTTGCACGAATTCTTTACTCCATCAGTTAGTTGCTGTATTACTATGTCCTTAATAGCACTCTCCACACGTTTCGCTTCGGTTATGAATGTCGTCACCTGAATGTGTTTTTCCAATAACTTCTCCCATAGGAATGGTCCTATGGCAAATCCATTCCTAGTTGGGTATTGGATTCCGTAGTTCGTTCCTTGACCCTGGATCACTTGGCGGATATTTAACATCTTCCTTTCCTGATAAGTTACCAGTTGAATTCGCTTGTCCATCGATCCCTCGAAAAAGTACGTAGTGGGTTGAGCGTCGTCCTTCTCGAAAAATCCGTTTATGGAGTCCTTCATTCCGTAAAGTTGCATATATTCCTCCTCGCTTAATACGAACCCAGTTGAACCATCAGTCATTCCTAGTCTAATCCTACAGTCCGGCGTTACAGTGACTGATTTAGTTGAAGAAATCTCAAACACGTTGGAGTTATCCCTAAATATTCGCATTAAATAGAAATATGGTAATCGCAATAAATAGGATGCGGACCAAGATTATAGCACTAAGATTTTATGGGAAATTATACTTACATTTTTTGGATCTGGATCGGTACTTCAAGGAGGGTTGTAGAATGCCTTATCTTTAAACCGTCCTCGACTTTTATACTTTAATGTCACATGACTTTCTGACCATGTAAACATGGCGCTCTTTTTAGACCAGTCACGTTCTTATAGTTAAACCACGTGTATGACAAAGGTTATTTACCACGTTGTCGAATATGACGCTTAAGCCTAACATTGACGCCATGATTGATTCACTGGCGTCATAGCAGGATTGTGAGAAAAAATATTTGATTCACTGGCGCCATAAGAAGAAAAATTCCGTGGGCGTCCATTGACGCCATATTTGCAGGTGCCATCTGGCACGATGCTGGCACTGTCTGACGCCATGTCCCCAAATCGGTACTTTCTATCAACTTATGTTAGCTAGAGTAGGAAGGCCAAAATACATTACTACACTTGACCTTAGGGACCGTCCATAAACTACGTCACGCGAAAAAAAGCATTTTATGACCCCCCCGTCCCCCCAGATCACGCTTCGTCACGCTTTTCTCAGACCCCTCCCCTAAAAACCACGTCACATTTCTTTAACCCCCCCTCTGCACTATGATTTGTCTTAATTTACAAATTAAATTTGATTAATTTCTTGAGTGATATGCCGCCCTCAAAAATATTTTGCTCGGCTGAAAATTCAAGTTCTCTTCCGTTTTAAGCTTTTTCCCTCTGATTGACCTTTAGAATTTTAATGTCTGGATGTGCTTTCTATAAGCTTCAAAAAAGTTCCATAAAGCTTAGTTAAAGGGGCACACTTTTTAGGTTTCGACACTGTCACCGAAAACGGTCTAATCGAGCTTGAGATTTAGAAAATTGGCCAAAGAATCGAAACCATTTCAATCGGCAGGGGAATTTGATTCATCCTCACAAATAATAGGGGCGAATAAACAAAGACATAAGAGAGATTACGCTGTTTATTTTAAATGCGCTATTTAAATTGGCTATATAAAAGTGTAAATAGTTGATAATTGCATAAATTTTCTACTGTTTAAGCGATGATGGAATAACAATTTTGGTAAATTATTGTAACGGTGGACCATGGAATGTTGTCTTTCTTCTTCCATAACATAAGAGAGCCAACCTGCCTCTTACTGACTTCGTAACAAAATCAATGCTAAATGTGACGTCACGCATCGAAGAACCCCTCCCTCCCCCTTGTCACGGACCGTCACAAATTTAGAAACCCCCTCCCCCCATAAGAGTGTGACGTAGTTTATGGACAGTCCCTTAAATCAGGGTATTGGCAAGTGGAAATGCACCCTAAAAGTAGACCAAAAACTGCTTTCGTGACTCACATGGGAAAGTACGACTAGCTCTTTCCAGCGATTAATTGACGAGATTTTTAGAGATGCCGATTATTTCCAATTAATTGACTATTTAGATGATTTAATCTCTCTTAGTGAAGATTGGGATCAACACTAAACGTGTTTAGAATACGTCTTAAATAGATTAAAGGAAGCGGGTCTCACCCTTCAGTTGAAAAAATGTCGTTTCGCTCAAAAAGAAGCTACTATTTTTGGTCACATAGTTAACGAACAAGGAGTGCATATAGATCCTTCTAAGATAGAAGCCATTCAGAAATTCCCTCCACCTAAAAATGTTAAGGAAGTACAGAGATTTTTAGGGATGGCAGGATGGCATAATAGGTTCATTAATCACTACTCTCAAATAGTAGCTCCCATTAATAAACTTAAACGAAAGGATCAGAAATTCATTTGGGGTATCGAACAGCAACAGGCGTTCGAAAAGATAAAGGAAGAAATCTGTAAAGCTCATCCCTTAGCTTCCTTTAGAAGGGATTCCCCGTGCATTCTCACTACAGATGCTAGTGATGCAGGGTTAGGGCCCTTCTTTCCCAAATACAAGACAATGTCGAAGTTCCTATAGCTTATGCTAGTACAGGACTAAAAGATGCGGAAACAAGGTACTCCACTAGCGAGAAAGAGTATTTAGCCATTTGTTTGGCAATTAAGAAGTTTAGGCCCTTTCTAGAAGGTCGTTAATTCACTGTCCTTACCGATCACCAGGCTCTACAATGGTTATTTAACATCAGGGAACCAAATTCTCGACTAGTTAAATGGGCAATGTACCTTCAAACATTTGATTTTACTATTAAACATAAGAAAGGAGTAGAAAATGTAGTAGCTGACGCGTTATCGAGAGCTCCTATGAACGTTTTAAGCATTAACTTTAGCTCATCTACTTCTACTTGTAAATTGGATCCAACTAGTAGCAGTACCAGTCAAAATTCTACCGGTAGTAGTGAAAATAGTTCAACGTCCTCTAGTGATTCTGTCGAAGGTCAGATTCGTCCTCCAGGTCCTAGAGCGTTATATTCAGTCTTTACAATAGAAGACGTGAGAAATTCTCAAAGGGAAGACCCATTTGCTTCCCCTATTATCAATTCCTTGCAAGGACCTAACCCCGTTAGGCATTAACTTTTCGAATTAAAAAATGACCTTCTTTATCGAAGACCTTACAGGAACTATCCTGAAAAAATTTAGTACCTCCTCGTTTAAGGCTAGAAGCCATGAGGTTATTACATGACCACCCACTATCAGCTCAGAGGGGCAAAGATAAGACCCTTAGCAAAGTGACATATAGATATTGGTGGCCTACTATAGTTAATGATGTCCAGGATTATGTTAGAGGATGCACTTTATGCCAACAATTTAAGGCTAGAAATAGGAAAAAGCCAGGGCTAATGCAACCCTCTGAAATAACAAGTCCTTGGGACCAGATTAGTGTCGACATAATGGGACCCTTCCCTTCAAGTAGGCACCACTATAAATATTTAATAGTTTTTGTCGATTATATGACTAAATTCGTGGAAATGATACCACTTATAACCATTACAGCAAGGACTTGTGTCCTAGCTTTCAAGTCTATTATTTCTAGGTGGGGAGAAACTTTGGCTTCAAACTTGCAGAGCTTTTAGAATTAATCCAAAGTTTACCACCCCCTACACACCTAAGGGAAATCCCACTGAAAGAGTAAATAGAGTAATAGGCGAGCTAATATCATTCTATGTAGGGAATCATCATGATAGATGGGATGAATCCCTTGACCTTCTTCAATTCGCTATAAATTCTGCACCCCATGAAACTACGGGAAGATCCCCTTTCTTTTTGAATTTAGGGCGGGAGCCACGTCTCCCTTGGGATTTAGACATTGAATAACCCATTCAGGACCCTGATGACCCCAGTCGTAGTAAAGCTTTAAAGGTTCTTAAGGAACAATTAGAATTCAGTAATGAATTATCTAAGTTAGCTAAAGCTCACCAGAAGAAATACTATGACCTCCGCCATGACCCTCTAGAGTTTAAGGTAGGAATATTAGTATGGATGGAAACACATCCTTTATCAAGTACGACAGGTCAGCTTATGAAAAAGCTTAGTCCTAAATGGGCAGGTCCCTTTAAAACTGTAGCAAAACATTCTCCCGTAGTTTACGAGTTAGAAGATGCTAACTCAGGGCAGAATATAGGGAAAGTTAACCCTGAGCATCTGAAACTCTACTGGACTAATGTAGCTGTCTTCGACAATGCCGGAAATGCCCCCGCTTGTCAGTCCGAAGTCGCAGATGATGCTGAGCCTAGTCTTTCTACGGACGGTGGTAGCGCGCACCACCAACCTGCGGAGACTTCCTCAACTACTTCATCTGAATCATCATCATCTTCTACTTCACCGTCACCGCCTCAGGACGGTCAGGAAGTCAATCAACCGATTATTCCTGCTATTCCAGATGTCCCTCAAACCTCGACATCAAGTACTCTAGAAGATCAAGCAGCGGATCAACCGATCCCTCCTGCAATTCCAGATGATTCACATCAACCTACAGACTGATAGTGAACCGGGAATGGCCCTTTTTGAAGACTCTCCTCTCCTACTCCATACCTATCATGATATGCGGGCTTTTCAGCTCAATCATCGAACTAACAATAGTCCGCCTTCTGCGGCAGGGGAGGCTTCCCGTCTAATCATGACAAATCAGTCGAGGAACCAGAGCTACATAAGTCAACCTCCAGTTTTACGGAAGAAATTCTAACGCCTGAACAATCAGTATCAGAACCGGCGTTACACCATTCACCTTCTTCTGGCTTTTCAGAGGAGATTTTGGCTCCTGAACCGATTCCTCAATCGCAATCCCAATCGCTGCGTGCGTCTGATAGTTCTTCGACCACGTTATCGGAGTCTATGAGAACTCGTTTAAATAGGGTTACATTACGCGATATTTATTTAGAACCTTTTAAATTGGGATGGCGACGAGAAGTGTGTAAGAGGGCGACGGTTCAGCCAGGAGGTAATGAAGTAGATATCTATTATCGACCTCCTGATAATAAACGATTACGGTCGAAATATGAAGTCCAAGTTTACCTCCAAAATAATAAGATCACGAATTTAACAAGGGAACATTTCTGTTTTTCCCGAGAGCCAATCTCTGTCCTCCCATGGGAGTTTATCTCCCAAGCATCTAAGCGGAATTACTAAAACACTTAATTTTTCAGATGGCGGAAGGAGGAAGCGATAGGCGAACTTATTTCGATCCTCCTAAAGGATTTGCCCAAAAACCTAAACCTTACTTGCGCACCCGTCCAACAAATGTGGACAAATCGCTAGCTGTTTTAGAAAATCTTCAAGGCCCAAGATGCCAAAAATATGCAAATCATGCAAACAAGAAGGCCACGATCGCCAAGATTGCTATGTTCCCCCAGAACATCTCATATTTTATGCGAGCTCAGCAGTGCCTCAAGAATCTAGTGACGAAATCGTAGTCAGCTGCGCCTCGTGTGGGGAGGAGGGGCATACTACCCACGAATGTGATAAAGCACTAATTTTGGATGTAGACGAAGAGGAGCTACCATAAACAGGACCCGTTACGGTGCATTCAAAATTTAAACAACAAGTACTGGCACAAGAAGAAGCCAAAAAACGATCTTTATCGACTTCTTCTACAGTCGACCCCGGAGATCAGGAATGGGAAAGGTTCGGGAAAATGGGATGGACTCCCAAGAGAGTTTCATCAATTCAACAAGTGGCCCTTCCAATCCTTCCCAATAAAGCTCCTATGAAGAAGAAAAGGTTGATCTCAGCAAAAGTTCCCGGGGCCAAAAAGAATTATATTTGGTCAGACGCAGTTTGCCTTCGCTGCCATATGGTTGGCCACCATATGGTGACCGACTGCCCACACCCCAGGAGCGCTGAAGCGTGCGAACGCAGGGATAAAAAGTCAATATTCGCCCTTCTGGCGAAGATCTTGGAAATATAAAGACACAAAAAGAAACAAAAAAAAAAAAACTTTTTCTTATTAAACTTATGTGATAACCCCTGCAAAAGATTTTAAGGTTCCTCGGGGTAACTTTTTGTTTTGTTTCTACAATAACCACAGTTCCTAACGAGGGGGGATGTAGCATGGCTGCCAGAATCCTTGGAGCTTCTGCTCATTGGATCTGGCAGGGCTTTTGCCTCCATGCTACATGCTTCCCCTTTTTTCTCTCTCACAAAAAGTTTTGTTGTAACTATTCAGTTAACGGGCGACGGTCGACGAGAACAGTTCTCTGTAGTTTTGTAGATACCTCCTAAGACGGAGCTAGTAAAAGTCGATCAAGTTAGATTGCGGGATTGTTATGCCTTTATCGTTTTTTACGTTAATAAAGTCTAGAAGATTAGTCTTCGTGTTTTGGATATTAAACTGTAAGTTGTCTTTATTCATTTTATGGCCCTCGGGAGCTTTCTCCGTTAGTTAGAGGGTTACACTTGTTTCTCAATTCAAAATTAATACGGAAAGAGATAAAAAGCAGTCTATGTTTTTGTCTGTGTGTGTCCGTCCGTTGTTACTCTAGTGCGCTGCGTTAGAAGTTCGTTTTGTTTTGATGTGTAAAGAAATCCTACAGAACCACAATATTCCCTTTATCCTTAATATAAAGTGAATATGTGGAAATATTATTCGTAATTATGATGCATTTAGTACTTTTGTAGCTTTAAAGCTCTGTTTCATTTTGATATTCCAAAGATTTTTTTAATATTATTATTTGAAATGGCTGTTTATATATTACTTAAGCTCTACTACATCTGTATATAGAATAATCATTGGTTTAGAGATTTCATGAAGAAAGCTAAGATCTAAACTCCGGCGGCTATATATAGTATTACCCGCAATAGGCTTAGTGTAATAAAGAGTAAATAATTGAGGCCTGAGGTGAAGAAAACTTTGGGTTTTGATTTTCGTGTCTGAAAAGAAGAGACATCAACGGTTCAGAGTGAGCTGAAAGTTAAACACACTCTTAAATAATCAGGTTAAGATTTTATAATAGAAGAAAAGATCATGGTGGCAATTAGATTAGTAGGGCTAAGCTACAGAGTTTTTATTCTCTTTATGGTGCGCATTGACTATCAGTGCGTTTAGCTACAATTTAGCTTTGGTATTATTTAACGTTAACACTCATGTTGGCAAACTAAGAATATTGTTGAGGTGAGACGAGACGGTAGTGTTTACACTGCTAACCAGTTGTGAATGTAGCTATTAGAATATAGGGTAAACAGCTGAAGCGAAGACTTCATTTATTGTTCTTTTTGCCATTGACTGATTTCCATGTGTCCAAGATTTATCCGTATTGGATGTAAAATGTCCTCTGCTTACTGTATATTCGTAATGCTTGAAATACTGCTTGAATATTTTGTAAATGTTTACTTCAAAAAAGAGAAATAATTCCATATCTAGGTAAATAACTTTGTAGTAGTAGACCTCTTGACTCGGAGAGGTAATATTTTGGTTTTCCCAACTTGTCATTTCTATAAAATTAATTAGTTTTTGGTGAAAACGTTCAAATTTTCCCTTAGAAATAACTTTTTACCCATTTTGTCGCCGTCGTTTTGAAATGTAATATTCGTTTGTTACGTTTGGGAACAGTTTTATATCAAAATATTAACCTTTTTTTAGGAGCAAATTTATGGTTTTTGAGAAAAATGAAGTTTAAGTGTTACATTGCTTGTTTTTACCTCTCCGAGTGACGTATGTCACGGAGAGGTTCTAATTTCGACATGTGTGTGTGTGTGGTGGGGGTGGGTGTGTGTTAGGCTGTTGTTATTGGCTTACACCCCAGGGGACCGCGTTCAGAGTGAGCCGAAAGATAAATACACTTTAAAATAATTAGGCTTAGCTTTTATAATCATGGTTGAAATCTGGATTGCGTTCAGCAGAGCTCATCGCTGTTAGCAGTGCCCGACAGAACGCTATTTTGTTGTTCAATTTTGACGTCACGGTGCTCAGCGCTGAGCCAGCGCGGTCTTCAAAGAAAATAGTCGGGTTTTGGATAACGTGACGTAAAACGCGTAGTTGTCAGCTTGGCGAAAAAAACATGGAGGAATTAATACAAATAGCTCTTGCTGATTCTGATGGGACTATAGCTATTTAATTGTCGTGAAACCAGTTGATCACGCGAGAATTTTAAGAGACATGTTAGTTTCAAATTTTAATTATAAAAGTTGTTGTTATCCATCTCTTTAAATATGTTATCATATAATTTTTGTTAAGCCTTGGCACCTTGCACGCTTTATTGCGCTAGCGTCATTTTTAAAACACCGATGACCGGAGAAAAGCTATGACGATAGATCTCACCGGTAAACGTTTTCCAAAATCCGCTTTTGTGGAGCTCTGCTGGACGCAGCCCAGACCAGGTCTTTTCAAAGAGGGTAGAAAGAGAGGGAGTAGAAGACTTGCGCTGGAGTGTTCTCGCTTTAAAGGTTTACCTCTAAGCTTCCAGTGTGCGTGCGCATATTTCTCTGCCCTCTTATTGGTTGAAATACGTTGAACCGGATATTAGGAGGAAAATATAACAAATAAATAAAAAAGAAAAGCGAGAACACCCGAAATGCCTTGCCAAAGCCGCTAGCTTCAACTGCCCCTCTATCTACCCTCTTTGGTCTGATCGTAATCGGATTATAGCTTCATGTTTTCATGCTTTTTATGGTGCGCATTTACCTTCAGTGTGTGTAGCCACAAATTAGCTTTGGTGTTATAAAACATTAACAGTCTTGTTGACAAACTAAGAAAATCGTTGAGGTGAAATGAGAGGATAGTGTTTACATGGCAACCCTGTTATGAATATGGCTTTGAACATAGAGGGTATACAGTTGAGGAGTAGAAAATTGGGCCTTTACAAACATGTAAAGGTAATATCCCTCCGAAGTTTTATCTCTTCATTTCCCGTTTTACCCCCATCGGATGATTTTAATGTGTACAAGTATATCCTTATTGGATGTTAAATGTCGTCTGATTTACAGTATATTTGTTATGCTTTGTATACTGCTTTAATATTTCATAAATTTGAACTTCAGTATTTGTTTTAAAAAAAGAAACCTATCCATATCTGGGTAAATAAGTTTGAAAATAGTCCTCCTCTTGACTCGGAGAGGTAATATTTTAGTTTTCCCAACTTGTTATATCTAGGGCGATTTTTAGTATGTGAATTTTTTTCCTCGTTATTATAATTATATTGTTATTTTATATATATTTTTCTAGGAAAAATACATTGCTTACATTCACGGTTTCTGGTTTTGCTTCCCATATAAGATTTATTTTAATGATGAATCGACTTAATCCCGTGTTGAGTCTTCAGTAGTGAAAGTTTTAGATAATTAAGTATTTATTTTATTATCTAATTGAATATGACGTATAGTATCACGAATGTGGAATATCGAAAATGATATTTAAAAATTCATAAAGTCATTTAGGCCATGTGAAAGTGGCTGTGTACTCAACATAATTTGAAAATTTAAAAGAAAAAAATACTAAAGAAAGATACAAAGTCAAACTTTTAAGTACAAACAATGTTTTGAAAGCAAAACACTTTCAAAGGATTAATCCCGATCACCGTGAGACGTTTGCAGCGTTACCGCCAACTTCTTTCCTGGAAATATATATGTACCATGTTGCTGCTATTTCTCCTTTCATCAATGGAAACTTCAAAAACTACAAAAGCATGTATTCATACAATTTAATTTTTTGCGGCTACGTGAGAGACATTTTGATGAAAAGGTTTGGGAATAAAAATCTCGTCTTGGCCGCTGTGAGTACCAAGATATTGATTTGATTCAATAGTCTATTAAGCGTAATTCTTGTACGTCATGCATTCGTAGAGGTTAAGTGAAACGTCGCTAAAAGCATGGATTATTGCTTACAATGATGGATCAATTGATTCTGCACATTTTACATGCATGGCTGGCCTGGATGATTCGTGCACACATGTAGGTGCATTGCTTTTCTATATCGATTATGCTGTCTGTTATAGAGAAATAAAAACAGTCACTGGCGTTGCAGCATACTGGTCTGTGCCTGTAACTAAGCAAGCTTCCTACGCTGAAATTTCCAAAATGAACCTCGGCTCAGCGTCAGGCAAAAAGAAAGAACTTGATGCTTTATTGGAAGAGAGTGTAGAGGATGTTCGTAAAAAATCATGTGTCCTTACGCAAAATGTTTTAACATTAATAACTAGAGAAGAGCATTCAGAATTAGAAGAACTTTTTAATGTCGGAATTAAGTGCTAATATTTAAGCATCTCTAGAAAATACCAAGAAAGTTATATACAGAAGTGTGCGAGTGTTGGTTATCCAATGGCTTTGACTGAACTTTATGATGAAAAGAAGTGTGGGTTAAAATTCAATGAACTGCTTAATGAGAGTGCAAAACTAAAGCTTGATTTTACGGTGGAAGAAGCCGAGAGGGTTAAAAGGGAAACTAAAAAGCAGGCAGAAACTAAACTGTGGCATCGCTTTCGAGCAGGTCGTATAAAACAGCCTCGAACTTTAAGAAAGCATGCCACAGTGATCCCCCAATGCCTTCAGCTTCGTTGATAGCATTAATTTGCTACCCCAACACTAAAAGTTTTGAAACTGACGCCACAAAATGGGGAAGAACTCATGAAGAAACCATGTTATCGTAAAGGAAGCAAAACACGAGAACTTCAAACTAGAGCTAGCCGGTCTCATTTTAAACGTTGCATATCCTCACCTTGGTGCATCACCTGATGCATCAGTATTCTGTGATTGTTGTGGTAAAGGCGTAATAGAAATTAAGTGCCCTTACAATATGAGAGACAAAGCGTGCATTAGTTTTTATTCCAAACATTGTTTAGAAACCACGGACTCTGGTCAGTTAGTGTTGAAGAAAAATCATGAATATTATTACAAAGTTCAATCACAGCTTTTACTACGTTGACTTTTGCGTTTGGACTTTGGTCGAGTATCATATTCAGCGAATTTACCCGAATCAACAATTTTGGAATGACATGGAACCAAAGCTCGATCTTTCTTTAAATTCGTAATTTTGCCGAAATTGTACACCAAATTCTTCACCAGAACCTCAAACGCACCTCCTGTTAGATTCAGTTCCAACAATGGTGTTAAATTTGGACAAAATCAAAACAACCCTACTATCATTGACAAAAAAGCCGCAGAGAAAGTTGAAAAACGCAACGAAACTGCAGTAAAAGTTAAAAACCCAACAAAGCTGTAGAAAAGTTCCTAACAAATTTATTTGAATTTTTTACCCTAATTGCAATGTTTAGTGCAGTTTAATATTTTTGCCATATATTCATCATTATGGTACCCTAAACTTTTGAATTTCGCGGCAATTAATGTACTTTAAAGATAGTTTAAATTAACTTAAGTGTGAAATAGAAAATATTGGGCTTTACCAATGGCTTGGGTAGTTTTAATCATAATTAAAGAGTTTATTTTAAAGTTATTTGACCTTTTATCCAAAATGTATATTTTGGTTTAATTCCATGTTAATTATATTAAATTGAGTTAAAATTAACGTAGGATTGTGTTTTGGCAGTGTGCATTTAGGTTATAAAATGAGTTTAAATGTATGCTTCACCTTAATTGCAATTTTTAGTGGAGTTTTCGATTCTCATTTTACGCTTAACGTTTGAATTTCGCGCCGATTAAGGTACTTTGGAGATAATTTAAATTAGCTTAAGTATGAAAGAGAAAACATGGGGCTTTACCAACGGCTTGGGTAGATACAATCTTAATCAAGAACATCATTTAAGAGCTAACTGAGTTTTCATCCAAAAAAATGTATATTTGGGGTTTAATTTCACTTTAATTATACTTAATTACGTTGAAATTAACTTGTCGTCAGTGCTCATTAAGCTTATAAAATGACTTTCAACAATTAATTCTAATGTTTAGAGGAGTTTTTGATTATTTCCAACACATTGCGTGCAATTTTTATCAGATCCTGTTCTAGGTTTGTGGTAAAGATTATCTAAATAATATGTTAATGAATGATATTATTCTTTAGTTTAGCTTGAATACCAGTAATTAAATCAAATACCTATACAATTCATAGCAGTTTAAACCAATAAACAAACGGCAATATGGACTGTGGAAATAGCATACAACGTAACCCTCCGTTTCTAACGTGGTTACGTTGAGAGAATCTGTGATGTAAACCTGAAAATTATTTCACCAATTAAATTACATAACGACACTGTCCTCCTGGATTTACCAGTACCACTGTTACTTATGAATTAAACAATCCACTGTTGGTAACAAATAGTTTATAAAATGATAACGTAACATCACAGTATGACTGATTCAATAGGATCAAAATAGTTTTAACGAATAATCTGGTCCTCTACATAGGTTTAGTTTCAGGAATTATATCACACACCTTCATAATTAGTAGCATTTTAGTCAGATTAACAAATAATGAAACCGTTTATACCTGTCCTCAAATGAGAATGTTGAATTAACTGCGCTAAGGTAAACACTACTCTTTTAACCGCCGTAGGGAAAACACATTGAACATTTGGTCATCTTTCCTGTAATATTTTGAAGTTGAATTCTTCACAGGGTGAAAACACTACCGTTGATTTCTAAACCATAATAACTTGGATATATATGCCATTTTTTACCAACAAACAGTCATGCTGAATACAGTATTAAGTTACGCGCAAAACCTAGGCCCTAGGGTTAGGATTTGCAGCATGAATCGAAGCAGACTGCGTATTTTTGTAATTCCAATCCAAAACAGTGCTGGAAATAAGCTTTCTTATAATCTTTAAAAGGAAAGACACTATAAACACTATATTACATAGACAAACTAAAACTTAAGCCTTGGCCGTAAAGAACGTCGAAAAGCTTACTTTAAATGATATAAAAACCTCTATTAACTGTAATTATTTACCTGAATTACTTTTCTAGACGAAAATTCGACCTGATAACGTCGTATTTCTTATTAAGGGTGCTACAGTTAATTAGAAAATACATATAAAGGTGCTCAAGCTCGGATGAAATACCAAAGTAATTTGTTAGCGTCTACTGCTAAGAAATTATTAAAACAAGTTGGGAAACCAAAATATACCTCTCCAAGCCGAGACGAATTTACTTTCCAAACACCGGCCCGCCAGCCAATGAGACAAACCGGAAATACATAGTTCTAACCGGCGAGATATTGCAATGATCATTTGTATAGTTTAAAGCGTTTAATAATTTCCTGCGTATCCTCAATGATTCTAATGAGGACCTAATATCTATCACTTAAATGTGTATTTAACTTTCGGCTCACTCTGAACCGTTAAGACCTCCTTTAAGAGGACATGAATGAAACAAGGTCAATTCTGGATAAAATCTAGGTTATCTTTTCTCATAGACCCAGTCGTTTCAACACGTATGGAGAGATGAAGTATTAATATCCTAATTATTTAATGAAGCTAAATGTTACGTTTACACTATATATAAATGTAGTAAAGATGAATTAAAAAGTAAACACCAAATTTTAAATGTTAATATCAAAAGATGTTCTTGGAATATTGAGATGAAACAGAGCTTTATAGCTACACAACTACTAAAAGAATCGCAATGCCGAAAAATATTTAAGTATTTCCATTTAATATTCTGCCAAAACGAAATGTTACCGTTTTGTAAGAGATCTTTTCATCCTACTCGCTTTATATTAACTTTGATATGCGTGTAGTGTTTCGATTCAGATGCAATCTTCATTACTCGTTCTATATTAACTCTCACTTGTGTCAGTACATAGAAATAAGTTTATCTTAAATAATTAATTAAATATAAATGATATTAATTATTTTAATCGCCAGTAAATAACTTTAAAAATAGTTAAATCGTTTAAAATAAAGTTGTTCCTATTATCTTTCGAAACTTTGCTAATATTGACGTTTAAAGTGAAGGGTACCCCTCTTGCCCGCTTTTTTCAAATTTTGGGATATATATACGATTCGTTTCCATTATAATAATAGATAAAAACGCATTCGCGTGAACCGATGGTGGAAGCCCTGCCATTGGGAGGTTAGACGTTTCTCGTAACCCTAGCCGATCGCCGCGTATATCTTGAAACCAATAATGGATAAAAACGCATTCGCGTGAACCGATGGTGGAAGCCCTGCCATTGGGAGGCTAGACGTTTCTCGTAACCCTAGCCGATCACCGCGTATATCTTGAAACCAAACGGTGACGAAGGAAAAGAAGCCGGAATGGACTGACTGGCGTCCATGTGTAATGGACAAAGACCTGAAGATGGTGGTGCATAGAAGCTGGTGTCAATGTGGAATTGACGAAGAACAGAAGATGGTGGTGCATAGAAGCTAGTGCAAGGTGAAATCGACGAAGATCAGAAGATGTTTGTGCCATAAAGCTAGCAAGTACAGACTAGTGTCCATGTGGAGTGGACGAAAACCAAAGCTGGTGGTGTTGGAACTCAAGTAGAATAGCCAGAGGAGACAAACCCAAATTTCCGTGAACTGTCAATGCAGTCCGGAAATTGGGAACACGTTTGCTCCGATACGCAAACAGCGAACGCGGTCACGTGGGGTGTGACAGACAGACACACAGACAGACACACACACAGACACACACACAGACACGTCCAGTGTAATACCTCTCCGTGATAGGGCCGTGCAGACTATTCGTTACTATTTGGTCGGACCAAATAATTTGGTCAAAATTGAGGTTTACTATTCGCACCGACGAATCGAATAATGGTTTTCAAAATTCTAGAATACCAAATAATGAGCTTCGAAAAACCGACTATTCTATAGCGGATAAAACCACGAGAAAATGCATGATTTTATCAGTCCATTGACCAAATTATTTGGTATTCGCAACAAGTTTTTAAATTTTTCGGTTGATTTTGTGAACTTGAGGGCTCTGTGATAGCGTTTCCGCAGGACCATGGCCTCAGAGATGGCGCGACTCGGCAGACACAGCCTGAAAATTCCGACGTGGCTATTGTTAAATATTGCCTGCTTTCGCCGAGTCGCGTGATCTATGAGGCTATAGCTGGAATCTGCCTTTCAGTCTAGAAGTTCATAGACAAGAATAATCCATGAGAGGTTTAAAGAGGTAATGGGTAAATGAACTTGTCGAAATTCCTTGTAAGTAACATATCACTACAATATACCTATAAAAAAGTATGGTATCATCGTGGAAGAGCTCATGCACTGCAAAGCGAGCAGGGATATATTGACAGCTAACCTAATTTTGATTAAAATGAAACATTGGTTCGTTCAAAAATAAGTTTTCAGGTTTTAAATAGTACCTTTGAGTGTCCCATCATTTATAAATTTGAAATTTGGTAGAATAGTTTTATAGAAATTTAAATTTGGTCGAATTTTTGGACTTCACACTATTTGGTCAAATTATTTGGTCATTTTCCTATTCCGAGCCGAGAGATGGCTCCCAAAAACATTGCTATTTGGTATTCGACGAATACCTTAAATAGTACTATTCGCACAGCCCTACTCCGTGACATACGTCACTCGGAGAGGTAATCAGCAAGAAACCCAACATTTGAAATTTGTCAACGTAACTTGTTAGCACCCACAAACTTAGGACCTTCTAGTTGTCAACGAGAACGAAATGAAGAAAATAGGTTTAAGCGCACTATAAAGTTAGGCTGACCTCTGACCCAAAAGTAATTTTTTGACGTACTGTCTTAATTAGTTAAATTACAAAAATTAGAATTCATGAATTAAAAATCGAAACAGGTAAGTTTCCCATTTAATAAATGCTTGTTAATTTAGAAGTATTCCGAAAACTAACTTCGCTATACTTTTTCCGTATGGCCTATGACCATTTCGTTAAAAAAACGAAAATTTTTAATGGTTTTTCTATGGGACGCTAACCCTAAAAGGTGTGACTTTTTCATTAACATTACGGAAGGGTGTCATGTCATATCTACAAGGGCCTACCGGCCCTGTAGAATATGGAACGAGTAATGAAGATTGCATCTGAATCGAAACACTACACGCGTATCAAAACTAATATATATGGAACGAATAATGAAGATTGCATCTGAATCGAAACACTACACGCGTATCAAAGTTAATATAAAGCGAGTAGGATGAAAAGATCTCTTACAAAACGATAACATTTTCTTTTTGCAGAATATTAAATGGAAATATTTTAAATATTTTTCGGCATTACGATTCTTTTTGTAGTTGTGTAGCTGTAAAGCTCTGTTTCATCTCAATATTCCAAGAACATCTTTTGATATTAACATTTCAAATTTGGTGTTTACTTTTTAATTCAGCTTTACTACATGTTTATATAGTGTAAACGTAACTTTTAAAATACTTCATCTCTTCATAACTGTTGAAACGATTGGGTCTATGAAATAAGATACCCTAGATTTAAACCAGCATTGACCTTGTTTCGTGTCCACTTATAGGAGGTTTTAACGGTTCAGAGTGAGCCGAAAGTTAAATACACATTTAGGTTCTCTTTAGAATTATTGAGGATACACAGGAAATTATTGAAGGCTTCAACCTTTACTAATGATCTTCGCAACATCTCGCCAGTCTGAACCTTGTATTTCCGGTTTTACTCATTGGCTGATGGACCTGTGCCTAGAAAGTAAATTCGTCTCGGCTCGGAGAGGTTTATTTTGGTTTCCCAACTTGTTATTACCTCTCCGTGTGACGTAGTCCAGGAGAGGTTCTGTAACGGCCGTGTGTGTGTGTGTATCTGTCCGTTGTCACACCCACGTGACCGCGTTCGCAGTTTGCGTATCGGAGCAAACGTGATCGCCATTTCCGAACTGCTTTCACAGTCACGGAAATGGCTCCTCTACTTGAGTTCTCACACCACCATCTTCTGGTCTTTGTCCATCCCACACGGACACCACACCAGTCTGTTCTTACTGGCTTCTAATCACCACCAGCTTCTGTTCTTTGTCAATCCCACATTGACACCAGTTTGCACTTACACTGGCTTCTAACACCACCATCCACTGGTCTTCCGTCTATTCCACATAGACACCAATCTGTATCATTGGCTTCTACTCCATTATCATCGTTTGGTTTTAGGATATACGCGGCGATCAGCTAGGGTTACGAGAAACGTCTAGCCTCCCTAAGGTGGGATCGCCACCTAAGGTTTTCGCAATTGCGCTTTTTCCTTACTATTATAATGGAAACGAATCGCATATATATCCCAAAATTTGAAGAAAGCGGGTAAGAGGGGTACCCTTCACTTTAAACGTCAATATTAGCAAAGTTTGAGATGATAATAGGTATAACTTTATTTTAAACGATTTAACTATTATTAATGTTAATTATTGAAGATTAAAATAATTAAAAATAATTATATTTATTTAAATATTAAAGATAAACCTCTCGTGCAAAGAGAGATTATCCTTGCCTCCTATATCTACCAAGGCCCGTGCAAGCGATATATTTCCTTCATTGCCTCCTATATCTATCAAGGCCCGTGCATTGTGATATATTTCATTCATTGCCTCCTATATCTATCAAGGCCTGTGCATTGTGATATATTTCATCATTGCCTCCTATATCTATCAAGGCCCATGCATTGCGATATATTTTTCAAAACAACAACAAAAATGGGAAGCTCCTCTCAGAAACATAATAATTTCTTTTCTCTGTATATGAAATGAAAATATGGATAATATTGCGCTCCTTTTTTAATGGCATGAATCCTTGCCTGTCTATTAATATTTTACGTACGAGTAATACGTTTTAGCGAAGTCTAGAGAGGATAAACATAAGCGAGATTGTTTCGGAAAAAAATACTGCTTCCACTAATGGGTTTATACTCCTTGTTACTGTTGTATAGAGTAATCATGATAAAAGCTTAAAAAATTACGAGAGGACAGACCTTTTTTATCCTCTTGTTTTATTCTTAGTAAGAATATAAAACATAAATATTTTGTATCAAAAAATATTTTTTGGTGATAAGAGTGCTTTAGAAAAATCCAAACGGTTAGGCATTGGTAAAAAAGACATGTGTAAGCTATTTGCAGAGATGATAATTGTTTTACATGTTTTAAATAAGACTGAAGCTTCCACTATTGTGTTTATGCTCCTTGTTTGTTTGACTGAAAACCATCTAGGTGTAGATAAGATAACAGTCAGACCAAAAATTTCAAAAGTATATATTTTTTTTAAATCTAATCAGATACGCCGACCTAGTTGAAAATAGACCTTTTAAATTTGCGGGAGCCATTCTTGAGAATTTTTCTTTGCTTGTAGGTTGTCAATTTATCTACCAGTAAATATTTGTGTTTGGAAGTTGGATATTAAGTCAAATTAAGTGGTTATAAAGAGCCAGCAGGTTTTTGCCGCTTTTTTGTGAGTGTTTGATTTTTGTATGTAAAACGGAGGAAGATATTGTTGAGAGTAAGGATGAAATGCGGAAGTGCAAAGCGCGGGAAAGGATGAGGGCAAAAAGGTCGACGTTTTGATTGGATAACTAAGGTTATATAATCTTCTCGACACGGAGAGGTAATATTTTGGTTTTCCCAACTTGTCGTACTTGTTACAATAGTGCGCCGCGTTAGCAGTTCGCCTTGTGTTCATGCGTAAAGAAATCCTAAAGAACCTTAATATTCCCTTTTTCCATAATATAAAGTGAATATGTGGAAATATTTTTCGTAAATACGATGCCTTTAGTAGTTTTGTAGCTTTAAAGCTCTGTTTCATTTTGATATTCCAAGGATATTTTTTATTATAATTATTTCAAATGGCTGTTTATATATTACTTTAACTATAATACACCTGTATATAGAATAATCCTTGCTTTAATGATTGCAAGAAGAAAGTTAAGGCCTAGAATCTTTCGGGTAAATCAAGTATTATAAATAAATAAGTAAATAATTGAAACCTGATGTGAAGAAAACTATGGGTTTTGATTTTCGTGTCTGTAATAAAGGGACATTAACTGTTCAGAGTGAGCCAAAAGTTAAATACACGTTTAAATAATCAGGTTTAGATGTTATAATAGAAGAAATCGTCACGGTGGCAATTAGATCAGTGAAAGGGCTAATCGTAACCGGGTTATAGTTTCGAAGTTTTCATTCTTGTTATGGTGCGGAGTGACTTTCAGTGCGTCTAACCACAACTCAGCTTTGGTGATATTTTACGTTAATAAACATGTTTGCAAACTAAAAATATCGTTTAGGTGAAACGAAACAATGGTGTTTATACTGCGAACCAGTTGTGAATGTAGCTATGAGAATATAGGGTTAAGCAGCTGAGGCTTAGACAATAGGGCCTTTTCAAACACATAATGGTTATATCACTCTAAAATTTATACACTTCATTTCCTGTTTTAAATTTGACTGTAGTCTTTTCGTTTAAAATTGAAATCAAAAGGAGGCCCAAAAGCCAATCTAACTTCGCTGTTTGTTGTACCTTCGCAAAGCATTTTCCATTTGATTGCACATTTTAATACAAACAGAGAGTAAGGTTCCCATTGTCATTGGTACTGTTTATACTTAGTCCATGAAAACAAACGATCATTCCAACAAATGGTTCACCAAGCTCGAGCAAATGTTGTGTTAATAATAACAAGGACAGATGACTGAAATGAATAGCATTCCATTTTACCACAGGGGAAAACCGCAGAGGAGCAAGATTATAGGCGAAGTATTATACTATGTATACGCTTCTTAGACTTGGAAGTAGTCTCAAGATGGAACAGTTCATATAATCGATCATTTTGTAATTTTGGGAGAACATATATATTTGCATTGTTCGCGCAAATATTTTGTTGATTAAAATTGGAAAAATATGGCTATCATATTTTCGTAAATACGAATGCAGAAAAGGCAAGTTGCAAATAGTATAAAATATTTCGTATGCATAATATTCGCTTCAGATTGAGTTAATTTTGCAAAGAGAACGGAAGGAAAAGTCTCCAAATAAGCAGTAACTTTAAAGGAAAAGTTCAGGGTACCAAACTTTAGACCTTAAATTAACGGCCTCGTTTAGAAGATATCGAAATGATTGATTAAAAAAATTATACTTTCCCTAATTACGATTAAAATCCAATTAATTGACCCAAAAATTGCAGGGAGCAGCGGCGCCATTTTTTAAAGTCACGTGAAAAACTCGCACACACGCCGTTATTGGCCAAATGGCTAGCGAATAGGAAAGTTACATTTTTCTACTGCAGACGACGATATTAATTGATATACTGAAGGTTGACTTTCAGCATAACCCACTCGATCACGCGCATCACGACGCAATCTGCTCGCTCTATAGAAGCCCGTTCAATCGGCCAAAAAGCGCAACTTTTGGATTCTTGGCGGGAAATTCACAGTCAGCGAAAATTAACATTAAGTTCTATGAGAGGAGGTAGGTTTTTTGGCCAGATCCTCTGTCCTATTGATCGAAATGACCTGAAATTTTAACGAGACGTGTGTTTTGACGTTTTTAATTATTCTAAAAGGGATTCAAGCTACTAGATAGATAGGTTTTTTTTAAAAAAATTATTTTCATAGCCAAAATGATGGGTTCAGTGCTAAGACTGAATATATCTTCGTATCTGCTTGTCCAAATGTCCTGACATTTTAATGAGAGGTGTGTTACAATCTTTTCTATTATATTAAAAAGGATTCAAGCTTTAGAGTGGATAAATATTTTAATAAAAATTTACTTCCAATGTCATAATTTTATACTAAGTTCTTAATGCACAATATCTTTGAATCTAATGGCCCAAATGTTCCGAAAATTTAATTAGAAGTGTGTTACAATCGATTATATTATATTTTAAAAAAATAATATCCTATGGCACAATTGTAAATTAAGTACTTACAATCTTTTTCCACGATAAAAAACCAGCCCCATTCTATTTGTCCAAAACTTGCCTTTTGGGGAGTAATAGATTATAAAACCTAGACCTCTTGAACCAATTTTCTATATTTTTAAACATACAAAGGGGCAGATGTCGTGAAAACCCTTGGCGATTTTTAAATGTTATCATTACTTGATGGGCGGGGCATTTAAAAGTTTAATCGATTAAAATATAAAATCTATCGTCAAAATGAGAAAAGTTGGCAAATGCTAAAACAAAGCTTCAAAACTAAGATCAAGCACCACACAAGAAGCTTCAGAATGTCATTGAACAAGCTGAGGATGGCTGCCAGGAAGCTTTTTCCTCTTGGACCTCCTTGACAATTAATTATAATTTAAAACTATCTCTCCACTAAATCTTTGTTTTTACCAACTGCAACTGGTATTATGATACTTTACATCAATCCTTTTCAGTTAGTTTCTTATTCATGATTTTTCTATGCTTAGCTCTTTGCTTAGTTCTAATATGTGATATTTGCAATAAATACATTTTTGAACTAAAATTGCGTTTACATAATAAAGTGCTTTTGGCAGAAACACAGGGGTTCTTCTGAACTTCCCCAAAATAGGTGTGTTTTAGGCTTTAGTGCCTATAATTTTGATTAATTATAAAATTTTTAGCGTAATGTTTAAGCAATACGTTTAATCTTGGAAAAGGAGTGAAAGTTACATTATTTTAACACACCTCCCATTAAATTTTCAGGACATTTGGGCCAGTAGATCCAAAGATACAGTGCCTTAAGTACTTAATTTACAATTATGCCATTGGAAATTACTTTTTATTGAAATAATTATCCACTCAAAAAGCTTGAATCCTTTTTAATATGATAGAAAAGATTGTAACACACCTCTCATTAAAATTTCGAACATTTGGACCAGTAGATCTGTTGATATATTCAGTCTTAGCACTGAACCCATCATTTTGGCTATGAAAATAATTCCTTTTTAAAAACGCTATCCACTCTAGAAGCTTGAATCTTTTTCAGAATAATAAAACACGTCAAAACACACGTCTCATTAAAATTTCAGGTCATTTCGATCAATAGGACAGAGGATCTGGCCAAAAAACCTACCTCCTCTCATAGAACTTAATGTTAATTTTCGCTGACTTTGAATTTCTCGCCAAGAATCCAAAAGTTTCACTTTTTGGCCGATTGAACGGGCTTCTATAGCGCGAGCAGCTTGCGTCGTGATGCGCGTGATCGAGTGGGCTATGCTGAAAGTCAACCTTTAATATATCAATAAATATCGACGTCTGCAATTGAGAAATCTAACTTTCCTATTCGCTAGCCATTTGGCCAATAACGGCGTGTGTGCGAGTTTTTCACGTGACTTTAAAAAAATGGCGCGGCTGCTCTCTTCAATTTTTGGGTCAATTAATTGGATTTTAATCGTAATTAGGAAAAGTATAATTTTTTTAATCAATCATTTCGATATCATCTAAACGAGGCCGTTAATTTAAGGTCTAATGTTAGGTACCCTGAACTTTTCCTTTAAATTTCGTTTTAATTATATGGGATTTATAAGGCTTATGCTAATGTCATGAACGTAGTCGGGTGGGGTTAGGGGTAGGAGCGTTGGGCCAATGAAACTACTGGTAGGGCCACAAGCATTGTCCAAGAATTTTGGAAATATTTTAGGTAGGGCCAAACACATTGTAGGTAGGGCCTGGCCCACCCGGCCCTCCCCCTGACGACGGCCCTATTCTTCATTCGCGTCGCGTTTACGTGAGTTTTCTGGTCCGTGACGAAATAAGCATTTTTTAAACTGGACATTAGGCCAGCGACTTTCCTGACTTGGAATAAATAAACTGGTCCGTGACCATTGACCAGAGCACGTCGTCTGCTAAACTAAAGAAGTGGATAATTAAAATATTACAATTTTAATGTGTGGAGTCTGGTTACCCTTGAACTTTCTTAGTAGTCTCGTGGACCACTGACCCCCCTCCGATTTAATTTTTGAACTGGACCTGGCAATTTTTAAAGTGGTCATTTGCCTTGTGTCACCGCCTAATTTCCCACGCTGGCGCGAGTTGCTTTGCGTTGTCGAGTGCCTGATGGAGTTGGCTATGCCTGGAGACCCAACCTTGAAGGAGAGAGGAATGGAGTGGAAACCCCCATACATAGCGTTGCCTGTGTACCCCCGCCTACGGCAACATAGTCCTCCCAGCATCCTCAGCGGTTAGGTAGGGTCGTACTGGACGAAATTGTAAAGGGCGCTCCCTCTATCTTCAAAATAGAAGCTAGTTCTCATACAAATAAAATGGCGCTACGCGCCAGCACTTAGCAATCGCCTACCTAAGGGTAGGGGCGTGCGCGAGGTACATTGGGAGAGATAATAAAAAAAACTGTAATAGCGGTCTGTTTAGCCATGACAACAACCTTTTAAAAGTTACAAGGACTATATAACCCTTTCGAGACTAACAGGACCTGAGAAAACTATAGCTTAACCTGCTACTAGTACGACCAGGGAGAATTGATGTAAACTGGAGTTGAAATTTAATCATGTGCGACCTGCGGTCCTGAAACTCTCCCATAGTCCCAGTGTGTGTAGAACATATTTTTTTCGCTGTTATCTGCAAAAATCAATCTTTCTAGGTAGTGCCGCCTCCTAACTTGAATTTTTCATGATATATTAAGGTTTGAACGAACAAAATTCTAGTTTACTATTTTTTACTACCATGTCCCTCTGCAAACTTTCCTCTCTTTTTGCTGCTCATTACCGGTGCCATTCCCTTGACTTTCTGTTCATTATAACTACTATCATGAGTTTATTTATTTCAAATCAAAATATAATAAAATGGATTCTTTTTCCTTTTGTCCTACTTAGAATTTACAAATGTATATAACGTTTTGCCGTGCCATATCAATTAGTCTCTAACCATTGTTAGAAACTAGAGAGAGAAATTGGGCAGTAACACTGATCATGCCCTGAACTATGAGAAAGAACAATACGACGGTTGACCAAAGTACACTTGCTATTACATCATTTTGAAAAACCGCGAGTAAAAATGTTACTGTTCCTATTGAATTTGGCGCCATTGGTTTTAGAATAATTAAAATGCTCCGCTGCGAAGCATGCCGGTGACGAATGGGGATGTAACGTCTTTAGGAACTTTTTAAAACGCAAAACCATACACGTACTCTCCCAAAAGTAATTAATGTAATGATAAAATGTTTTCGGGGAATGGAATTGTGGTCCAAAAGCCGAGATAAGTAAATTTTTGAAATTTATTACCAGTAAAATAATTTATTTCAACGGAAAACGGTAATGGAACGTTGTTTTTTCTTAAGCGTGCATTTAAGTTTCAATTAAAAAGAAAAATTAATATCTGATCATTCAGACAAGTGATATCCTCAGTCTTATCGATACTTTTTGGGTCTTGATTCTAATCAAGACATTTTTGATTAATATTGACTTAGAAAGGATGGGTTTCGCACCAGAAATCGAATGCATCAATTTTTGAATTAAAGCTACCAATTTCGGACCCTTTCATCACTTGCCATCCAAATTTGGATAGTTTTAGCACCAAGAATCGAAGGCATCCATTTTTGGATTAAAGTTACCATTTTTGGACCCTAACATCACTTGTCATCCAAATTTGGATTAGTTCGTGCAAATTTGGACAGTGATTGGAATCATTTTTCTAACAGTATAAGAAATTGAAGAGTATGACGCTTGCATAAGTAGTACTGCCATGAAACCACTACAACCGTAAACTACGGGCACATTTTAGGAGCAAGACTCACACCTTATCTGGAATTCTAATCCCTTCTTTCGAATAGCGCGACATTCATTGTGTATTAGGCTCTCAAACAAAATCCTGGATCCCCTAAACCAGAAGTAACTATAGCTGCAAACCGTCCCCTCTATTTAACGAAACCTAACCAAGCCATACAGCATAATCTGATGTATCACGCGTACATAGTGCACGAAAATTATCTAAACTAACCTTTCTTTCCCCTCTCTCCTCTACGAGCAGGACGCCCCTTTCCCCCTTTTCCCCCTCTCACTTATATAAAGAAGCAGGCAGTTCTCTCTCTACGGCGATCTATCCCCTAGCCTAACTATTTCTCTCTCCAAATCACCCCATTTCTCTTTTCTCCTTTCTTACTTAAAAACGAGGCAGGCAGTTCTCTCTCTATCTCTCTACATGGCGCTTTCCCTTCGTGTCTCTCCAGGCTTCTCTCTCTCCAAATCGTTAACGCGTCCGGCACAGGTACATGTCAGAGGACTTGATTAAGCGCAGCACCTAGCTGGGGGGCCTTGTCGGCGTCCCCCCCCAAAAGGTTGCTCATCATGTTCCCAATTGAACCTGCGGAACCGCCATCAAGGCACACGGGATCGGCCAGCGGGCCCGACAAATACCCCTTGAGCAGGTGACAGAAGCGGGACACCGTCAGCGGCGAGCCCAGCCAGGAAGTGGTCGGTGACAGGGAAGGACTAAGGCAGCAGAAGGCTCGAGGGGAAGGGGGAGGTCCCTCCGAGCACAGCAGTGTCATACGGCCCAGATAATGTATCTGAGACCCCCAAAGGGTTGCTAAGAGCTATGGATGAGCCAAAGCAACACCTGGGCGGGGTCAAACGGCCGAGCATAACGTTCGTGGAACCGGGCTGGGAACGGTCTGAACTAAGGGCGAACCCAGGGAACTCTTGAACCGACACACCGAACTCGGGCCCCCTCCGCCACGACAAAGCCTTTCGCTCTTTTACTCCAGGGTGACCACCCGATGGAGCGGGAGTGGGAGGTACAGGGAAAGGCGCTTGGGCCCTTTCTTAAATTTTACCACAATTAAAATTCCGCCTAAAATTAAAAAGGGGTAACGGCGTCACGCGAGGGGAAAACGGTATCTTCCCATTGCGCAGAATTTCATTAGACCAAATCCCGCAATGTTTTTAATGTTAACGATGAGTTTGGTATTTACAATTCAAACGACTATTTGTCAAAAACAGCGACCCCAAAAATGCTATGTAGTTTAATATTTATTAATGTCGTTTTTTAATGAAAGCGTTTTAAATATATTTTTACTGCCTTGGAAACGCCACCATTTGTTTAAGTTAGGCTAGTAATATTTTATAAATCAATTAAAAACGTAACGCCTTTTCCAAAATATTGATGTTTATCTTCATTGACTTCTCAAATAATATGCCTTTTCCAAATAATTACTGTTAGGTTAGGTTTGGTAAGGAGGACGTCTCTTCCTCTTTGGAGCGGTTATACACTTCAATTATATTAAAACGGCTTAAAGTATTTTCAGGATGAATAGAACATAAAACACCACTATTTGGTTAAGTTCGGTTAGTAATATTTTTTTATAAATCACTTTACAATGTTATGCCTTTTCCGAAATATTGATGTTTGTCTTCATTGACTTCTCAAATAATATGCTTTTTCGAAACAATTACTGTTAAGTTAGGTTGGGTTAGGAGGACGTCCCTTCCACTTTGGAGCGGTTATACACTTGGATTAAATTAAAACGGCTTAAAGTATTTTCAGGATGAATATAACATAAAACGCCACTATTTGGTTAAGCTAGGTTAGTAATATTTTATAAATCACTTAACAATGTTACGCCTTTTCCAAAATATTGATGTTAATCTTCATTGACTTCTCAAATAATATACCTTTTCCAAATAATTACTGTTAGGTTAGGTTTGGTAAGGAGGACGTCTCTTCCTCTTTGGAGCGGTTATACACTTCAATTATATTAAACCCGCTTATAGTATTATCAGGATGAATATATCATAAAACGTCACTATTTGGTTAAGTTCGGTTAGTAATATTTTTTTATAAATCACTTAACAATGTTATGCCTTTTCCGAAATATTGATGTTTGTCTTCATTGACTTCTCAAATAATATGCTTTTTCGAAACAATTACTGTTAACTTAGGTTGGGTTAGGAGGACGTCCCTTCCACTTTGGAGCGGTTATACACTTCAAGTATATTAAAACGGCTGGCTTTAAGTATTTTCATGATGAATATAACATCAAATCATAAATGATATTAGAAATTGGTTTTATTATGTCATATTTTGCTGATTTATTACTATTTTGTTCTTACAATCCTTAGTTTTGAAATAATTATTTAGAAAATGCTTTGATCTAGTGTTCTTTATACGTAGGTCTTAAATTGTTTGAAGTTAATTTAATTTTTGCTGGCACAGATAAAATCTTTGTGTTCCCGGGATTTTATTTATTTAAATTCCATCGGGAAAAACCCGAAGTGCGGGTTTTTCGGTGCAATGGGGTTGTCCCATTGGACCGAATCATAAATCCGCCAAAGTGCGGGTTTTTCGGTCGAATGGGATTGGGTTCGGTTGATAAAATTCCCGTAACATTCTCAGGTTTACTCTTTAAATGAAAATGGTCAAGGCGAACATCCCCTCAGGTTCTGGTCGCTTTTTATCCCTGATCAGTCGTGCATGCCCTTTCCCTCTCACCGGTAACCTCAATTGCACATAAAAAATCCATTTTCAAAGAAACTAGTATTGCCAGGGAGTAAGGAACGTTAGAGGGAGTGTTGATCTAATGCTAAAACAAGATGTGCCCCAAGGCATATTAACGCTTTTTTTGCAGTGTGATATTGTCTTTAACAAAACCCGAAATTAGGGATATTCACACCGGCAACGTCAGTTCGAAGCAAAGGCGTGGAAAAGTATAGGAAAAGTATCAATAGCTTAACAACAATCCGTAGTGGCGCAGACGTAAAATATCCGCATCCCACACCGGCGACGTCAGTTCGGTTCCCGCTACCTCCAAGAGACCGCATTTTCTCGTCGAAAATATGATCGAATTTAGTATAGATGTCGCTAGTGCGGTGGAGAATCAAATTCCGGCGAGCTCTGTCGCGTAATTTAAATTTACGAAAATATACGCGAACGCGAAACAGCCAGCCGTCCTGCCTGCTAGACAGCCGCCTAGCCAGCTAGCCAGCAAGCCTGCTTCCAGGGGTCTCCGTATAAAGCTTTTGCTATTGGGCAAAAAGCTTAAAAACCGTCATACAGTGGCAAATGGGAAAGAAAGTGGGGGTAAGAATTTTTATCTCCGTTCCACAACTTTAGCTATCACGCAGGCGCGAGTGACGTCGTTTACTACCGCCAGCAGAGAGAATTTAAAAGTTCTCTCTGCCGCCAGCTTCCGCTTCCATCGACTGCTGCCCCACTCACTATGTTCAACCAACAATCAACGTCTGTTGGGAGGAAACCGAGGCTTAATAAAAATGCCAAATTGTTTTTGTAACGGTTGTAGAAATGATTCAAGGTATACGCTTAAAAATATATGAAAAGAATATCCTTCCACGCGTTTCCAAAGCCAAAAACCCAGATAGAAAAATGTAAAAGATGGATATTAGCTTGTGGAAGACCGATTTCCACTAGCTTCTATTCACTTTCAATAAATTTCAAGCTTTGTTTTTGGTTTGGGAAATGGTTTGAAAACGATATTTACCATGTCAGGTCTTGTTAAATACTTAGGGTTACTTGAACGATTAAAAAACAACACTTCCTATAGTTAACCATGGCAGATATTCAAACACGACCTTAACCTGCTAGTTCAAAGCCGGTTTTTAAATTTGACTCATGCGCGGACACCGCGATGAGGCCCCGAGTCAGCGCCAGAGAGAGACGATTTTAGCCACTAAGCGAATGAACGTGCCTATTCACTATAACACTCCCTCTCAAGTCTCTCCTCCCTGGTTTTGCGGAATCTCTATTGACTCGTTCAGTGGGATTTCCTTTAGGTGTATAGGGGGTGGTAAACTTTGGATTTATTCTAAAAGCTCTGCACGTTTGCAGCCAAAGTTTCGAAGTAAACTGTACCCTTCTATCACTAAGAATAGCTTTCGGTGCTCCCCACCTAGTAATAATAGATCCCCACTTAGTAATAATAGACTTAAAAGCCTGTACACAGGTCTTAGCAGTAATAGTTTTTAGTGGAATCATTTCCACGAATTTGGTCATGTAATCGACAAAGACTATTAAATATTTATAGTGGTGTCTACTGGAAGGGAATGGTCCCATAATGTCGACACTAATTTGGTCCCATGGACTTGTTATTTCTGAGGGTTGCATTAGCCCTGGCTTTTTCCTATTTCTAGCCTTAAACTGTTGGCATAAAGAACAACCTCGAACATAATCCTGGACGTCACTAATTATAGAGGGCCACCAATATCTATATGTAACTTTACTAAGGGTCTTATCTTTGCCTCTGTGAGCCGATAAAGGGTGGTCGTGTAATAACCTTATGGCTTCTAGCCTTAAACGAGGCGGTAAAAAAATTTTTTCAGGATGATTCCTCTAAGGTCTTCTATAAAGAAGATCATTTTTTAACTCAAACATTTTATTCCTAACTGGGTTAAGTCCTTGCAAGGAATTTATAATAGGGGAAGCAAATGGGTCTTCCCTTTGAGATTTTCTTACGTCTTCTATTGTGAAGACTGAATATAAAGCTCTAGGACCTGGAGGACGTATCCGACCTCCAACAGAATCACTAGAGGAAGTTGAATTACTACTACCTATAGAATTTTGACTTGTACTACTACTAGTGGGATCTTGGTTACTAGTAGAATTTGGAGTAGAGAAGCTAAGGTTAATACTTAAAACGTTTATCGGGGCCCTCGACAAAGCGTCTGCTACTTCGTTCTCTACTCCTTTCTTATGCTTGATTGTAAAGTCAAATGTTTGAAGGTACATTGCCCATTTAACTAGACGAGAATTTGGTTCCCTAATATTAAACAACCACTGTAAAGCCTGATGGTCAGTGAGGACAGTGAATTTACGACCTTCTAGAAAGGGCCTAAACTTTTTAACCGCCCAACATATGGCTAAACATTCTTGTTTCGGCATCTTTTAGCCCTGTGCTAGCATAAGCTATAGGGACTTCTATATTATCCTGAATTTGGGAAAGAAGGGCACCTAACCCTGCATCACTAGCATCTGTAGTTAAAATGCACGGGGAATCGCTTCTAAAGGAAGCTAAGGGGTGAGCCTTACAAATCGCTTCCTTAATCTTGTCGAACGCCTGCTGCTGTTCGATACCCCAATTAAATTTTTGATCCTTTCGTTTAAGTTTATTAATGGGTGCTACTATTCTTATGGAAACCTCAAACAAAAACAACTCCAAAACTACTAGACCTACGGTGCAGGGGTCTGCTCAGGGCAGAACCCACACTGATACCACTACGCTAGGGCCTGTATCCAGCGATACTCGTGCCGATTTATCGGTGCGTGTGACTGGTCAGGCTTCGAAACGCACCGTGCAACGTCGCCGTAAACGACAGATTGCTCGGGAAAAGGCCAAATCTGGGTCTGGAACGGTCTCCACCCCCGCTGGGGTTGCGGCGACACGTGACACCCATTTGAAGAGGCCTAGAACGGAGGATTCGACTCCCTCGCCCAGTACCTCGCAGGCGGCGGCTAAAAAGGCTAAGTCCTATAGTGCCGTTGCCAGCGCCGAGAAGATGGCCATTATTAAAAAAGGCTATCCGAAGGCGGCCATCACGGAGGAGGACGTGGGCCCTATTCAGAAGACGATTCTAGGGGCGCTGGATGGGATACCTTCGGGGAGCCGTCTACCGCGCCTTGCGAATTTTAGCCTGACGGCCGGGGCCCTGGTATACTCCTGTGAGGATACGTTCAATGGTCAATGGTTGAAGGAAAACATAGCCGACTCGGTGGTGGGGGATGCGGTGCTCTCAGTAATGAGGGCTAGCGAACTCCCTAAGCCGTTTAAGATAATGTTCCGCACCAGAGACCAGATCACTAAAGAGCCGGCGGTGCTGTTCCGGCGCCTAAAGGCCCTTAATGATGGCTTTGCTACCGAATACTGGAAGTGCATTCGGACATACGTGGACAGGGCAGTGCGATACTGGGTACTGTCCATTGATGGCTCCTCGCTGGACGCCATTAAGAATGCTGGCTTCGTGGGCTACACTGGAGTGGACAAGGGTTCCTTCAAACTCCTTCAGAACACGGAAGCCACTAAAACCACTGTAGCCGAGTCTGCGGCAGGGGTGGGAATAGCGAGATGGGGGATCTCGCTGTGGAGCTCTCTGGCGTCGCTCTAGGCACAGAGGGGGAGGGGGGGCTCATTCGGAAGTTTGTTCTTCCATGGATGAGTCCACCCTACTGGAAGAATCGGATGGGACCCTTCGGGGTTCAGCCGATGAGCGTTCTAGTGGTCCTGGTGAGGGGGAGGATCTTGGGACTGGGAGCTTGCCTGTCAGGGGGGGAGGTGCCACTGGCCCTCTCGGGACTGATGAGGTGTAGCTAGGTCCCTTCTGAACCCCTCTCTTAGGGACCATGGGGACGCTACGTGCGATTCAAATCAATCTGCACCATAGTAAGGCGGCCTCTGCGGTACTCTGCAGGAGGTTTGCTATAGAGGGTCTTGATCTGGCCCTCATACAAGAACCGTGGATATGCCATGGCAAAATCCTCGGTCTTGACGCGGCAGGGTCACTATTTTATGACCATACTGCTGCTAGACCTAGGGCGTGTATTCTGGTTCGGAGGGATCTTTGCTGTATCTCTCTACCGCTGTACACGTCCCAGGACACGGCGGCCGTGAAGCTAGTCCTGGCCACTGGGAATGCCAAGTTCACTATCACGGCCACCTCTGCTTACTTTGCCCACGACGCGGACTCTCTCCCGACAATTGAGGTGATCAATTTGGTCGATCAATGTGAAAGGAGAGGGGACAAACTAATCATTGGCTGCGACGCCAACGCTCATCACATCACGTGGGGCAGTTCTGACTGCAACAGGAGAGGTGATGATTTACTAGAATATTTAGTTGGTTGTAAACTCCATATTCTTAATCAAAACAATGAACCCACTTTTGTTACTTCTAACAGAAGGGAGGTCATTGACCTCACGCTAGCCACGGAAAACCTCGCGTCTTCCGTGTCTAACTGGCATGTGTCTACTGAGCCGTCTCTGTCGGATCATAGGCACATCTGCTTTACTGTCGTGACTACCTCTGTCCCGGCGGGGACGGTGGTACGCAATCCAAAACGGACCAATTGGACCGGCTATAAGGAAGACCTTATCCTACGCTACGGAGATGGTCACACCCCTAAACTCACTTCACCTTACGAACTTGATAGGGCTGCTGGTGACTTAGAGAGCTCTATCATTGAGTCGTTTCACCGGAACTGCCCACTCAAGACCGTTAACCGCTCGAGGCTTGTCCCTTGGTGGAATGCGGATCTCAGCCGGCTTCGGAAATACACGCGCAGGCTCTTCAACAAAGCCAAGCGCACGGGAGACTGGACTGGATACAGGCAGTCCCTTAATACCTACAACAGGGCCATTAGAGCTGCTAAGAAGGACTCTTGGCGGACCTTCTGTGAGCAAGTCTCCAATGTCCCTGCCACGGCTAGGGTCATGAAGATCCTAGCGCACGACAACACACATCGTCTTAACACTATTAAGTTGCAGGAGGGTGTGTACACTAAGTCTGGGGCTGAGACTCTCAAGCATATGCTGGAGGTCCACTTCCCTGACTCCACTCCAATCAATCCAACAAACCCTGACTCTCTATACCCTGTTCTGCACAGGGCGAAGAGAGAGGACTGGCTTGTAGCCAGGCAGGTTGTTACGATTCCCAAGCTTCGTTGGGCTGTCAACTGTTTTGAGCCCTACAAGTCTCCGGGACCCGATGGGGTCTTCCCTCGGCTTTTGCAGGAGGGCTTAGACCACATCGCCTCTCCGTTATGCAAAATCTATAGACTTTGCATTGCTCTCGGTCACATACCTTGTGATTGGAAGCGATCTAGGGTCATCTTTATTCCCAAGCCCGGGAAGGTTTCCTACCTCGAGGCGAAGGCATTTAGGCCCATATGCCTGACCTCCTTCTTCCTCAAAATCCTGGAGAAGCTGGTGGACAGGTACATTAGAGACGAGGTACTTTCGGTAACTCCTCTCTCTTCTTCACAATTTGCTTACCAGAAAGGTAAATCAACTGAGACGGCCCTTCACGGCCTCACGAATTGCCTGGACAGGGCATTCGAGTTTCAGGAAATTTCACTGGCCGTCTTCCTCGATATTGAGGGGGCCTTTGACAAGGTATCAAGCTCGGTTATTACTGAAGCTGTTAAGAGATTTGGCATCAGCGACACTCTTGGCCGTTGGATCAAGTCCATGCTTACCGACCGCGAGGTGTCGGCGTCCCTCCTTGGGGACTCTCTAGGGGTGACTACCAGCCGGGGCTGCCCTCAGGGTGGAGTGCTCTCCCCCCTGTTGTGGTGCCTGGTGGTGGACGAACTCTTGGAGAGACTCGGGGGTGCTGGGGGCTGTAGCTGCTTCGGGTATGCGGACGATGTAGCAATAGTCTTTACCGGGAAGTTCCCGGATACTGTCACCACACTTATGAGATCTGCTCTCTCTAGCGTGGAGCAATGGTGTCAGGCGGTTAACCTTTCCGTTAATCCTGATAAAACTGTCCTTGTTCCGTTTACGAGGAAGAATACTAAGGATCTGTTCAATGATATCTCCTTCTTTGGCCAGGTCCTGACAAAGTCCTCCGAGGTAAAATACCTGGGGGTGACCTTTGACTGCAGACTCACATGGAAGCCGCATCTTGATCGGTGTATCAAGAAGGCCAAGATGCTTTTCTGGAGGACCAGGAGCTCAGTCGGCCAGACTTGGGGCCTCAACCCCAAGGCTGTACACTGGCTCTATACTGGGATCATCAGACCCATACTATCTTACGGGGCACTTGTCTGGTGGACAAGGGTCCGGCTGAAGACGGTGCAGGCTGCCCTGCCCAAGCTTCAAAGGCTTGCCTGCATTGGTGTTACAGGGGCCATGAGATCGACCCCAACTGCTTCCCTGGAGGTGCTTCTTGACATGCTACCTCTTCATCTTTTCATTGAGGAGGAGGCTGTCATGGGGGCCTACAGGCTCCACATTAATGGCTGTTGGGTTCCAAGACTTTGGGATTACAGCCATACGAAGCTCTTTCGGGAGTGCGCTGCACTTGAGCCGTCGTTAACGATGTGCTCTGACAAAACCGTTACCAGCTTTGATTTCACTAAGCCATTCAGCATCCACTTTCCCAGTCGGGCCGAGTGGACTAACCTGCTGCCTCTTGGCACTGGGGGTGAAACTATTTGGTTCACCGATGGTTCCAAGACTGATTCCGGCGCTGGCGCCGGCTATTACTGCCAAACTACAAGGGTCGGTTTTTCTGCTTGCCTGGGCACCTTTGCTAGTGTGTTCCAAGCGGAAATTGCCGCGATCTGTTATTGCGCAGACTACTGCATTAACAAAGGGTATAACGGACGGACTGTGAGGATCTATTCTGACAGTCAGGCCGCCCTGAATGCGCTGGACCAGTGTCAGATTACCTCTCAACTGGTGCGTAGCTGCCTTGATCTGCTAGCGCAACTGGCGTCCTGCAACAGGGTTCTGTTGTACTGGGTGCCAGGGCATAGCGGTTATTATGGCAATGAGCAAGCCGATAGATTTGCGAAAAGGGGCGCGGAGGCCAAGCTCTTGGGGCCGGAGCCGGCCGTCCCCATCCCCTACGGGCATGTCAAACGGAGCCTGCATGACAGGATGACTGTCATACAAAACCAGCTCTGGCATGACATGGATGGCCAGAGACAGACAAAACAGTTAGTCAATGGTCCCTGCAGGTCTCGTGCTAGAGACCTAATTTCGCTCAGCAGATGGGGTATTAGGCTGGCCACCGGTCTTCTGACCGGACACTGTCGGCTAAATAGGCACCTCCATCTGATGGGTCTTGCTGACGACCCCCTCTGCAGGTCGTGCCAGGAGAAGGAAGAAACATCCGCTCACGTACTTTGCGAGTGCGACTTCTTCGCCTCGCTTAGACTAGAACATTTTGATTCACACACTGTGGAGCCCTCGCGGGTCTCCTCTTTTACGGTGGAGCGAATTCTTCGCTACGCTGCGGCTACGGGCCTATTCAAGGCCTGATTTTGAGGTTGCACAATATGCCTTTGGCATCGGTGCTAGGGCGTGAGCCCCGCCTCATCAACAATAAATAAATAAAAAAAATGGGTGCTACTATTTGAGAGTAGTGATTAATAAAACGGTTATGCCAACCTGCCATACCTAAAAATCTCTGTACTTCCTTAATACTTTTAGGAGGGAATTTCTGAATGGCTTCTATCTTTGAAGGATCTATATGCACCCCTTTTTCATTTACAATGTGACCAAATATGGTAGCTTCTTTTTGAGCAAAACGACATTTTCTTAACTGAAGGGTGAGACCCGCTTCCTTTAATCTATTTAGGACATATTCTAAACACGTTAAGTGTTGATCCCAATCCTCACTAAGAGAGATTAAATCATATAAATAGTCGATTAGTTGGAAGTAATCCGCGTCTCTAAAAATTTCGTCAATTAAACGCTGAAAAGAGCTAGGGGCATTACATAGCCCAAAAGGGAGTACATTGAATTCGTACTTTCCCATATGAGTCACGAAAGCTGTTTTTTCTCTACTCTTAGGGTGCATTTCCACTTGCCAATACCCTGATTTAAGGTCAAGTGTTGTTATAAATTTAGGTCTTCCAACCCTAGCTAACATGTCCTCTATATTAGGGAAGGGATAAGGGTCTTTGATGGTAACGCTATTTAGTTTTCTGTAATCAATACAAAACCTGTAGGGTTTACCCAGTTTTGTTTGATCAACTAAAACTACGGGCGAAGCCCAAGGAGATACAGAGGGTCTGATTATCCCGTCATCTAACATTTCCCTAACATGTTGTTCAATAATTTTCCTTTTCTGGTCATTAACACGATAAGGCTGAGACTTTATGGGCGGACTATTTCCCGTATGGATCTCATGGAAGACTAGTCCTGTTCTTCCGACCCTATCCGAAAACAACTCAGGAAATTTCAATAAAAGGGATTCTAATTGGTGACGTTGTTCGTCAGAAATAGGGGCTGCGGAAACTGCGTCCCTAATGTTATCTATAATCTCCTTATCTATAGGATCCTTTTCAGATGGAATTGAAAAAGGGATCTTTAAGTTACCCACTAAACATTGTGGCGATTCAAAGTCTAATTTGACCCTATTTTCTTCAAGAAAATCTTGACCCAATATAAAGTCACTATTTAGGGAAGGAACTATGTAAAATTTAAATTTGAAATGTTTCTCACTTTCATTTGACTTTAGAGAGAACTCTAATTCATGAGAACCTTTCGTAAAAGTATAGCGGCCATCGCCCCAAACTATACTATCTAACTGTTCATCTTCAGGTAATTCTGAAGAGTTTCTAAATTTACAAATTTTTTGCCATTGGTCTAAACTAATAAAAAAGTATCAGTCCCACTATCTACTTAGCGTGAACGGTCGCGTGTTCAAACGTAACAGGGATAGTAACCCTTTTATAACTAGAACCTTTTCTAACGGATACAATCCTCAGGGGGAACGCGACACGCTTCTTGATAGGGGTATTTATTGGGCACCGGGAGAGGGACCACGCGGGACCTCTCCCGTCTTGGCTTCCCCCGACTTGCTAGTCTTTTTATCTGGACAGTCGGGAGCAAGGTGTCCTGGTTTCTGACAATTGTAACACGTAATAACAGGTGTAGATGGATAGGATAAGGCTAATAGACGACCAGGGGATTTAGATCTTTGGTTAAAGTTCCTGTTGTAGGTTCTCTGATTATTTGAAGTGTTTTGAGCTCTAGCTTTCGATCTAGAGTCTAAGGCTTTTAAGGGATATTCCCATTTAGGATGTGAAGGGGAAGTAGGGGATCATAAGGGCTTTGACACTGCCCTGGGGAACATTACTATGAGAGGACCCCCAATTTGCAGGGCAAGATTATGCAGCCTTCGTTATTGTCTTAGACTTAGGGGGAGATTTCTTTTTCTCTCGTTTCTCAGCATTTCTTTTCCTTACTTGGATATCCTTTTCAATCTTTACGATTAAGACATGCGCAATACGAAATTCGATTACGTCAGCTCCGCTTTGTGGTACCTCCAGAGTCCGACAGGGGGCGATGAAATTTCCTTACCTGCTTCCTTCATTAGGGGCATTTGCTCTTGACTTAAATTGACTTTGTTTCTGACTTATGGGGACCTTACATAATAGGCTTATGCTTATAGGTAATGGTCGCAAATTCTCCATAGTTTGGGAAAGAGTTCCCAGAGACTCCTGATGGTCCCATTCACCGGAAATTACGTCATTTTACCTGACAACAGTGAGAATGGCTTGGTTATGATTAGCTAATTCATTTGAACTAGCCATTTGTATATAAGGCGATAAAATATTTACCATACGTTTATAAAATATTCACATTAGTCTGTAAAATATTCGCATAAGTCTTTAAAATATTCGCATATGTCTGTAAAATATTCGCATAACTCTATAAAATATTCGCATAAGTCTGTAAAATATTCGCATAAGTCTGTAAAATATTCGCATAAGTCTGTAATATATTCGCATAAGTCTGTAATATATTCGCATAAGTCTGTAATATATTCGCATAAGGCTATAAAATTTCTCCACAAGTCTGTAAAATGTCCCCGAAAGTCTCCAAATATTTCCATAAGTCTACGAAATGTTCCCCGTAAGTCTTAAAATATTTCTCAAAAGTCTACAAAATATTTCCATAAGTCTACAAAATGTTCCCCGTAAGTCTTACAATATTCCTCAAAAATATTTCCATAATTCAACGAAATATTTCCATAAGTCTACAAAATGTTCCCCGTAAGTCTTACAATATTCCTCAAAAATATTTCCATAATTCTACGAAATATTTCCATAATTCTACGAAATATTTCCATAATTCTACGAAATATTTCCATAATTCTACGAAATATTTCCATAATTCTACGAAATATTTCCATAAATCTACGAAATATTTCCATAAATCTACAAAATATTTCCATAAATCTACGAAATATTTCCATCAGGGTTCATACAACTTTTGGAAAACAAATTTCCCTGAGATTTCCAGATTTCCCCCATATACTTCCCTGGGGGGGGGGCTTTTCCGTATATGGACTCCTATGGAGCAAATGTTAATGGAGGGGGGCAATGACTATAGATAGTTTTCACACATGGAGGATTCATACCATTTACATCAGGAAGCCGGGCTATCTGGAGGACAAAAGCAGACGGGCTTTGTCCGCCAGATAGCCCGGCCTCCTGGTGTAAATGGTATGAATCCTCCATGTGTGAAAACTATCTATTACATAATCAAAGGACATCCCCGTATCTCTAATATAACCAGAGTTATGAGCCTCCAAAGTATAGTGTAATGCTAATCCTATGGAGGGTATGTTTTTGAACATTTTGCTTAATTTACTCGGCCCCTGTTTGACGTAAATTTCCCTGATATCCCTGAATTTTCCCGGAGGTTTTTGTCAACTATTTATTTCCCTGATTTTTCCAGGTTTTCCCTGTTTTCCAGGTTTGTATGAACCCTGTCCATAAGTTTACGAAATATTCCCATAAATCTACAAAATAATCACAAAAGTGTACAAAAAATTCACAAAAGTCCACAAAATGTTCACAAACGTCAATAAAAGTCGCTCTAGCTTGGTAAGCCGAAACAAAAATTTCCACTCTAAACTTTAGTGGCTACAATGGGAAAGGGCAGAGAAACAAAATATGAGCCATGAGGCTTTAAACGATAAAATCAAGGGTAAAAGTTGACGTTTTGGCGAAATCTGAATCATCCACAGGCGCCTTTAACAAGGCAATAAACTTTGTAACGAGAAGTAAAACTAAAAGGGCGAAAGTCGTCTACTTTACACGAGGAACGAAAAATGTTCTTTTTGTGCTTGGTTCCCTATAGGATAAATGAATGCTTAAGTTTGTCTTAATTGCGGATACGTGTTTTAACTTGCCATTAAAATTTGCCGAAAAGAAAAAGGTCAGGCAATTATAAGAAGAATATTCAACAAGGAAAAAGAAGGGACAAATTAAATCCCTAACTCCGTGTTTAGTTCTTCGGAATTTGAATAAAATTTTATTTAACGATATCGGATTAAGACACGGTTGTACCATACTTCGATTTGCCAGTCTTAAAAGGTATGTACTTTTAATTTGCTTAATAATTTAATTTGGGGTGTGCGTGTTTTGGTAACCCTAAATCCCCATTATGGATGTCGAAGATATGGTGATGCGTATAGCGCGTAATTATCGTTCTGACAACCGACAAAAGAAATACTGATTTTAAGTATCTAAAATCTCGATATTTTTAATCCTGAAAAGCAGAATTTCTCTCGTATCTTGTCTCTTGTCAGCAGACACAAAGCTACGTTATAGATTACCACTGAGCCGCTCTATCATAGAGACCTAGGTTTGCGCGTGCTGACAACCGAAGCTGTAATAGATTATATTTCGAATAAGCTACCGTAGGAGATAGGGAGTTGCCTATCCTATAGCGTGAGATCAAATTTCTTAACGCGCATCCTTTATCTATGGTTTAAACTTGAAAAGTTTTCATAAGCAGTCACGATGATGTAAAAATAGTGTTTGGCGTATACATCAACTGTCTTAGAATTTATGGCAATGATTGAAGTTGATTTCTGAGGAAACTAGCCTTCTTGGGCCATTTTTGCATGAGAACAATATTATTTGTTATTGGTTCTATTCGTCATAAACACACAAGAAATGTTTTCGTGAAAATCGATCGTAGTATCAAAGGAATAGCCCTTTAAAGGGAGGGTGAAGAGGCAAATGAAGTGATTTTTTTATCGATTCTTCAACTAATTTTAAGAACAGTCTGCATAGTGAAACATTCAGGAAATACAACCGAATGATTTTAAAATTCAATATAGGTTCAGATTTTGAGGATAATTTGAAATTAGGACCTGCGACCAATCGCATATCGCCGTCTTCTTGTTAACAAAATTATTGTGGCACTCTCCGTGTCGAATGAAATTTATCGCGAGATTTGATAAAATTTGCGTGCGATGTGAAAATCATGGCGCGAGACACGGAGCGTGCAACCACAATGTTTACCTATGCAGACTGATCTTATTCTTAGACGAAGAATCGATAAAAAATCACTTGATTTTTCACTCACCCTCTCTTTAAGAATATTTTTGAATGATACTCTAAATTAAAGAGTAGGATTCCATGGGCTACTCGAACACACAACTTCATTGAAATGTTTTTAACAAGTTTATAATTAATCACCTTAATCATGAATAGATGGAGTGTTAAATTATTTCCTGTGATCAACCCTTTGAAATTGACGATGGAATTAAAGCTTACACAGCAATTTGACGATTGGGAATCTTGTGAAAAGGCCCATTTTCAATATTGCAAGGAACTCTTTTCTCCAATTCTTAGCAAATACAAACACGCTACAACCATCGAGAGCCATAACTGAAAGGCTTGTAAAAGAAGTAGAAAAGGAGTGTACACTCCTCTGGATGAAAAATTAAAGTACGCAAGGGTGCAACTAGTTTGCGTTCACTATGGAAAGTACCATTCACAATCAAAGGGGCTAAGAAAGTCTTCGACTTTCGCAAGTTCTTGCCCTGCCCACGTCACCTATTCGGCAAACGCAAAGTTTCAAAAATTGTATATTTCATCTTTGGAATTAAAACACAACCATGCTATTGGACCAGAACTGTATGAAAAATACCCAGCAAATCGCTCCTTGCGCCAAGCAAGCGAAGACCAAAAATCCAAAGTGGTTGATTTTTTTCGCATAAGAGGTGATACAAAACTGATTCTCGAAGAAGTTCGAAACGAAACAGGAAGGTACGAAATTCCAAAATCGCTGCAAAACTTCAAATCTAAAATTAATCAGTCGGCGAAAGACGTAGAGGGTGGAAATGTCGACTCTGCGCAGCGGCTTCTATAGTCTGTCAAACGAAAGAAGAGCCCTGAGAAATTTGTCCAAATTGGTGTCGCCACCATCGACCCCATAGTACTTTATCAACTGGTTTTGTTTTGTCAATAGTCGTCTGTAATATAGTCTGCTATAAACAGATAGGCTTAATCGCGATAGAACCAATACATTTTGCAATATATATTTAATATGTTTATGTTTCATGGTTTTTTACGATCATCGAATATTAAAGAATATAAAACCAAATTAACGACAAGACACCAGTTTTGTCTTTGTTGAACTAGCATCGCAATATATTTTAAGGACATAAGTTAAAGTACTTGTCCATAAGTAGTTCAGCGTCAAAGCGTCTTCAGTCCACATCTTCATCAGAGTCTTCGCTGTCTTCTTGCATTTTAATTTTAAGAGGTTCAATTGTGGTTTCGATGATGGAATCTTTTTCCCAATACTCATGCATTATATTCTCGATGTGGACTTTATGAAATAATAAAGCGTCACAAGTCCAGAACCCTGAAGTACGAAATTGACGAGGTTGCTAAAAGTAGAGGTCACACGGTAGTGAGGGTTCCACCGTACCATTTCCAGTTTAACCCGATTGAACTAATATGGGCACAAGTGAAGAACGACGTTGCGAGGCAGAATTCTAGTTTCAAACTCTTGACGTTCAAAGATGCAACATTGAGGGCCATTGAACATGTGACACCAGAGAATTGGTGTAAGGCAATAGAGCACGTCGAAAATATAATGCATGAGTATTGGGAAAAAGATCCTATCATCGAAACCACTATTGAACCTCTTAAAATTAATATGCAAGAAGACAGCGAAGACTCTGATGAAAACGTGAACTGAAGATGCTTTGATGCTGAACTACTTATGGACAAGTACTTTAACTTATGTCCTTAAAATATATTGCGATGCTAGTTCAACAAAGACAAAACTGGTGTCTTGTCGTTAATTTTGTTTTATATTCTTTAATACTCGATGATCGTAAAAAACCGTGAAACATAAACATATTAAATATATATTGCAAAATGTATTGGTTCTATTGCGATTAAGCCTATCTGTATATAGCAGACTATATTACAGACGACTATTGACAAAACAAAACAAGTTGATAAAGTACTATGGGGTCGATGGTGGCGACACCAATTTGGACAAATTTCTCAGGGCTCTTCTTTCATTTGACAGACTATAATAGAACTTCAGAAGGATCAAAAAACTGACCCAGAAATGGTAAGTTTTAAACAGGGTGTAAACATTCGTCGGCCCCCAGTCTCGATTTTTCTCCTAACGCGTGTTAACCAACGATAAGTGTGATAGATTTACTGGCACTGTTAGTGAAACACCTACAATTAAAAGGATCTATTAATTTCTGATTTGTCAAGCATCGTAACACAAAGATTAAATATAACTTTTTAAGACTTACAAATGTAAAAGATAGTTGAAATCGAACGGTACAATTTAAAATATTAATCTTTAATTATATTTCAACTTCTCATTAAATTAAAAGCGTATGCAAACCTGATGCAATTTAAAGATTTCTAACACTATAGCTTTGGGAGAATATCAAGACTGGAAGAACCCCCAAAATTTTCCTTCATAACCACATTTGAGTGCCTATTAACAATCACTCGTATATCGAAATGAAAGAAATGTCACTTTTATTTATTTGATAATATTCCAAACTACAGGCCCTTCCTATATTGACTTGACCTTAACTCTGGAGCCTCCCAATCTTTCCTAGCTTTGCGTGCATTGTTTGTTTCTCAGCCTTTAGATAAAGTTCATATTTTATAAATTTTAAAAATAAGCCCGGCTAATCGCTTCCAATTTTATAAATGTGACATTTCTTATGAGGTTTTTTTTCTGGATATAATGGGAAATTTATAATTTCGAAGTAGCCTAACTAAAATATTCATATATGACATAGGCTGTAGAAGTTTCTATTGAGCCTTCTACAAAATACTTGGAGATGGTATTTTGGCAAACAGGCCGTATGCGGGAAGTCTTTTCTAGATATCCCGAACACTTACTTTGCGACGCAACATTTTGTTTGAACCGTTGCGCCATGCCTCTTTATATCATTATGGTTGTAGATGGCAACTTGCAAAGCGAAATTGTTGGTTTATGTTTAACCAAAAATACTAAAAAAAGATTTCGTCCAAAAACTATTTGAGACGTTCCAAAGAAACAATGAAAACTGGAAAAGTACGAAATCCATCATGGTGGATAAGGATCTAAGCGAAATTACAGTGTTGCGGCAACTTTTTCCCTCAGCACATATCGAAATTTGCTTATTTCACGTTCTAAAAGCCATGAAAGCTAAAATCTCGTCAATGAAAATGACGTCAGCTGCGAGCTTGGCCGCCCGTACCAATGCTCAAAAACTTGCGTATTCTTTTACCGAGACCAGTTTTCGAGAAAACATTGAAGCTATGCTAGCTGATGAGCAACTGCAAAGTTATCCCGAATTTTCAAAATATATGGCAGATAACTGGCTGTCCATGAAAGAAATGTGGGTCCACGCATATCGACGACAGCATTTTAATTTGGGGGAATCAACGAATAACCGACTAGAATCATATAATCAAAAGATTAAAGGGATATGTAAACGTAACGCGGCTCTAGATGACTTCTATCGGGACATGAAACTATTTTGCGCTTATGTTGAAAACATGAACGATCACGAAAAATTTTAAACTAAAACTAAAACATGTTTCCGTAAATTTAATTTTGACGAAGAAGACCTGAGAGAAGCAGCCTGCGAAATATTTGAAAAAGTAGTACCAGCACTTTCTGAAAAAATAGTATAAAACCTTCGGGAAAGTGCAACGTGTAAAAGTCAGTGCACTGTGATTGACAATTGCGACTCTGTTGTCGTAAAAATAAACAAACGTGCAGATGTAATTACTAACGGAATAAAATGCTCCTGTTCTACGTTCGTAACGCTAAAAATACCATGCGTACACATTTTTACTGCCCGTAAATTCTTGGGAAAATCCCTCTTCACCGAAGACATTTTACCAAGAAGGCTTTCAAAATTGATTTGGCTAGAGGGTTTGAACTCCAAAAGTGATTCACGAAAACGGGCATATTCCAAACACAACATCTTACCCGATTAAACAAATGTAAAACCTCACAGCAAAAATATAGTGAAGCAAAACCTATTTTGGATACCCTTGGAAATATCTTATCTTCCTGCGGTCAAAAAACATTTCAGAAAAGAATTAAAATTATTAACAGGATCACCAAGTCTTGGGCGGAAGGGCAAGACTTAAAAATCATTATTGGGGATCAGGAATATGATCCAGATGATGAAAGTGAAGATGATGGAAATGAAACTAACAAGTCTGGGGAGGAACGGGAAGGTGAAAGTGAAGATGATGAAAATGAAAGTAACAAGTCTGAGGAGGAACGGGAAGGTGAAAGTGAAGATGATGAAAATGAAAGTAACAAGTCTGAGGAGGAACGGGAAGGTGAAAGTCAAGATGATAAAAATGAAATTAACAAGTCTGAGGAGGAATCGGATGACGAAACTGACGAAGGCAAGACCTACACCAGAGAAGATTTTACAGAAACTGATCCGAAAAAGATTCAAAAATCTGAGGAGGAGTCAAATGAAGATAACGTCAACGAAAATCGAAAAAGTGACGAGGATAATTTTTACAAGTTAGAGAATAGCGATGAAGAACTGGAAAAGGGGGAAACCAAGAAGGACGAGATTTTTAAAGAAAGTGACCAGAGTCGAGAAGTTAGCGACGAAGTCGAAGACTCTAGGAAACCAACATTGAAACGAATGAAAAAGCACAAACGTCTTGAAGAGAAAAATAAAAGGAGAAAAGTCGACGAGATTCAGGACGAAACTAGGAGAAATCTCCAATCTGATTTTATTGAAACCGAAAAAGACTTAAACTCACAAATGAAAGATGGCCCCGCGTTACCGCAAGTAAAGGAACCTTTAAAGCTAAATGTTGTGGGAAGACCCAAAGGAATTTTTCAAACCGTTATCGGACTTAGAAGAAACCGACTCAAAAGAGTCCCATCCACAGCAGAACGAAGTCCTCTGAGAGTCAAGAACAACAGACATTCTCTAACACCCATTAAAATTAAAAATGAAGATTATCCTCAATCGAAACAGGTCATTGACGAAAATGATATATGGCTCCGCAAACCAATTGTTCTGACTAAAGAGCATGAAATTTCTGTACTTACAAGAATTTACATGCACGTTGAAGTGATGGACGCCGCGCAACTTCTGTTGAAATGCCAATTTAAAAATGTCACCGCCGGCTTAAATTCCCTTTTTCTCACGAATGTAGATATTGGAAAATGTCCCATACCGTTCATTCAGAACACTGTGCCCAAGGAAGGATATTTTGTGCAAATTTACAATATCGGACACCATTTGATTTGCGCTGCTGGTTTTTACAAAGACACCGAGGCAAATATCTCTATATACGATTCCTTGCATTATAATTCCTTAGAGCATCGGATTTCAAGATTGCCGCAACTGATATCGGGCTTAAGCGCCCAATTTAAGAACACTGAAGTTGAAAACTTGAACATAAAGTTCATTAAAGTTACGGAGCAGGTCGAAGTAGAGTGTGGGGCACACGCGGTAGCGAATGCTACTAATGCGTGTTTACATGTTGAAATTGGATGTATTCTATATGATACAAGCAACAACATCATGAGAAATCATCTCCATGATTGCCTTGAGAAAAACCTAATGACGCCTTTCAAACTCAAGTCAAAGAATCCATTAGCTTTTAAGGTTTTCCACGAAAGCACGAACAGCCTTGTCTATTGCGTGTGCAGAAAACCTTACACAGGAAAGAAAATGATTCAGTGTGATGGTTGCTCCGAGTGGTTCCACCAAACGTGTGTTAGCCGCGCAAAAAAGGAACCGAAAAAGGGGTACCAATGGCTGTGCGAGTTCCGGTGCGACACAGAAACGATTGTATTGGGTTAACTTACGTACCAGATGTACAGAAAATAAATAGATTTTTCGTTTGTTTCTAAGTTCAATAATATACTTTACTGTCATTCCTATATTCGTTCTCTTATAGAGGAATAGAAACCTCTCTGAAACGTCGTCTGCGACTACTTGTTTCATAACATGAAGTAGTAAGAACATGCAGTAGTATCAAATATTGGGGGTCGAACATAAATCAAGACTTTGTAATGAAGACTTACGAGGAGATTTTATAGAATAAGGGGACTTTTTCAGATTTAGGGGACTTATGCGAATATTTTATAGAGTTATGGAGAATATTTTGTAGACTTATGGGAAATATTTTTTAGACTTATAAGATATATTTTTTAGACTCTCGGGGACATTTCTAGACTTACGGGGATATTTTATAGTTTTACGGGGACATTTTATAGTTTTACGGGGACATTTTATAGACTTACGGGGACATTTTATAGCCTTTCGGGGACATTTTATAGACTTACGAGGACATTTTATAGACTTACGAGGACATTTTATAGACTTACGGGGACATTTTATAGACTTACGGGGACATTTTATAGACTTACGGGGACATTTTATAGACTTACGGGGACATTTTATAGACTTACGGGGACATTTTATAGACTTACGGGGACATTTTATAGCCTTTCGGGGACATTTTATAGACTTACGAGGACATTTTATAGACTTACGAGGACATTTTATAGACTTACGAGGACATTTTATAGACTTACGGGGACATTTTATAGACTTACGGGGACATTTTATAGACTTACGGGGACATTTTATAGACTTACGGGGACATTTTATAGACTTACGGGGACATTTTATAGACTTACGGGGACATTTTATAGACTTACGGGGACATTTTATAGACTTACGGGGACATTTTATAGACTTACGGGGACATTTTAGAGACTTACGGGGACATTTTAGAGACTTACGGGGACGTTTTAGAGACTTGTGGAAAATGTTGTAGCACTAGGCCAATGTTTAACAGACTTGTCGAGAAATGTTGTAGACCTATTCGAATATTTAACGGACTTACGCGAATATTTAAAAGACTTACGCGAATATTTAAAAGACTTACGCGAATATTTAAAAGACTTACGCGAATATTTAAAAGACTTACGCGAATATTTAAAAGACTTACGCGAATATTTAAAAGACTTACGCGAATATTTAAAAGACTTGTAAAGGCTTTAGATAAGTGGCAATAAGTCGCAAGATGACTTGGTCCAATTAGCTAGCTAGCTGACTTACGCGAATATTTAAAAGACGCGAATATTTGAAAGACTTACGCGAATATTTAAAAGACTTTCGCGAATATTTAAAAGACTTATTTACAATTGCCTAATTCATTTGAATTAGCTGATCATAATTGGAAAACATTCTTCTCTTAATTAGTCCGTGCTTTAAAAACCGGCCGTAATAGTGTGGCCCCGTGCGATAAAGACTATTTGGGACGGAAACTTACAAGATAATAAAAACCGGCCAAAATAGCCCTGAGCTAGGATGGTCGCTATTTTGGCTTGATTCGTCCCACGAGGGAAAACCCGGCCAAAATAGTCTCGGCCGCGCGGCGATGACTATTTTGGTCGAAACATTTTAGAGGCCGTAAAACTCGGCCTAAATAGTCCTTGAGTAAGGGGCCGCTAATTTCGCCTAAGTTGTAAAAACCGGCCGAAATAGTGTGGCCCGCGCGGCAAAGACTATTTTGGCCGGATAATTACCATACAGTAAAAAACCGGCCTAAATAGCCCTGAGCTAGGGGGCCGCTATTTTGGCCGGATTTGTCCCACGCCGGAATAACCGGCCAAAATAGCTCCACTCTACTCGTAGACTATTTTGGCCGGTAATTCCGGCTAAAATAGTGATCGGGGCAATGGCCGCTATTTTAGCCGGAAAAACCGGCCAAAATAGACACGTCTAAACAAACGCAGTAGGATAATTGAGGTGGCAGTTAATCAAAGCTCCACTTCTAGTAATGTCACATCATCAACATCAGTTTCTAGTCTAACCCCAAGCCAATGCGACAAAATATAGTTTGCTCGTGATATTTACACACTGTCAATTCCAAGCCAAATCAAAAGTGTCCAACACCAATACTGCCGCAAAAACTCAGATTGACCCAAATTTTATTATGCCATTTTGTGATAAAGGCACTTTCACGCATGTCATGCCAAACGTCAATCCAAATGAGTCAAATAATTATAGTTTCCTAGACGGTAATCCTGACAAAGATTTATTTTTGAAATTCTTGCCCCAAAAAACGATGACTATAGTTTCCTAAATGATAATCCCGATAAAGATTTGTTTTTGCAATTCTTGGAAAATGATTAAAAGGTTTTACAATAATGAAACAAATAAAGATTTTTGAGCTAATCAGAGTGTTGCATTCCCTCCAATTGCTTCCAAAACAAAGCCTTTTAGCGATTATATTTTATCTATATTTGACTGGTAGTGCCAAACGGAGGGGTTGTTACTCCTGCCACCAGTTGATCTTTCCTTCCAAAGTACTGTTCCAACGGATCCTGATTAAGATGCTGCGTCAGGACGAAAGGAGCCCCTTTATTAAGTACAAATTTGACCACGCTGACCATTGGGTGAGCAACAAACATTATACAAATTTATTAAATAGCAACTAAAATCCCTGTCATTAAAAACAGTATACCAGTCATTTTCATAACAAGCTGCCCTAGAAGAAAGGACACTCGTGCGGGATATGTAAGATAATAAAAAAGTGAAACAATAGGGGCTAAAAAAGCGAACATAAGATAAAAATTTCTTTACTAGACGCTATACCACCAGTCAGGCTGGAAAATAGCACACTTCCTCGCTGCTGGCCCATTGGGCCGAATCCCATTAGACCGAATGTCCCATTGAACCGAATCCCGTTAGACCGAATATAGCCAAAATGTGCGGGTTTATTATCTTAAAATTTTCATTGCTATTAAACGATATATTTTTAACGTCATATTTTAAAACCGAATTAAAAAATACCTCTTTTGGTTTAAAGAAAATACCCTTGTCCTTAAGCTTGCGTCTATCAATACACTTTCCTATATAAATAATGATACTGTGATGGTCAAATCCCAAGTTTAAAAGGATGCCTCTATTGTAACCGAGCCGAATCAAAGCCAACCTGAAATGACCCGTAAAACAATCAATATTTTGGAAAAGACATATATTTATTGTTCAAGGAACTTAATAAATTCAGCGTTAACTTTTCCAGAATCTTTATAAAAAATTTGTTGGAAAAGGACCGCTTTTATTATGCAAGGACCTCAACGAAAATAAAATTATTTTGGAAAATCGGTTATCCTACCACATCCAAACCTAACCTAACCAAACAAACCTAACTTTACTTAAACAAACCAAACCTAACTTTACTTAACCCAACCAACCCTAACCTAACCTTACATAACCCTACCTAATTAGTGGCAGCTAATTAAACCTAATTAGTGGCAGCTAATTATTAGGAGAATGTTTTGGAAAAGGTGGCAGCTAATTAATAGGAGAATATTTTGGAAAAGGTGGCAGCTAATTAATAGGAGAATATTTTGGAAAAGGTGGCAGCTAATTAATAGGAGAATATTTTGGAAAAGTTGGCAGCTAATTAATAGGAGAATATTTTGGAAAAGCTGTCAGCTAATTAATATTAGAATATTTGGAAAAGGTGGCAGCTAATTAATAGGAGAATAGTTTGAAAAAGGTGGCAACGAATTATTGGGACCATTGCTTTTGAAAAGGTGGCAACTAATTAGGTAACCAAATAATCACGAGACCAAACCGTCCCGAGACCAAATAATCACGATACCAAATAGTCCCGAGACCAAAAATCACGAGATCAAATAGTACCGAGACCAAAAAATCACGAGACCAAATAGTACCGAGACCAAATCGGTGAGACCAATTAGTCCCGCGACCAAATCGGCGAGCTCAATTCGGCGAGACAATATTGTCCTGATCCGAACGTAACCTAACCTAACCTTTTCTAATCTAACCTAACCTAACTCAACCAAACCTAACCTAACCTAACCAAACCTTACCTAAACTTACCTAACCCAAACAAACCTAACCTTACCTAACCCAAACAAACCTAACCTTACCTAACCCAAACAAACCTAACCCAACCTAACAAAACATAACCAAACCAAACCAAACCCAACTAAACCTAGACTAATGTAACCTAACCCAACCCAACCAAACCTAGACTAATCTAACCTAACCCAACCCAACCAAACCTAGCCTAACCTGATTTTACCTACCCTTAACCCTCTAAAATATTACCGTAATTTTAATAAAATTTACGCAAAATATTTCAAATACTCAAAGGCCATTATTGCAATAGTATTTTCTTATTACTTTATAGTTTCCCACACTGTCTAACGTAACTGCAATTAAACTCAAATGAAATTAATAATCAATTGCATGAAACTATTATTACGTAGTTTACTTTATCTTTCGGGGAATCGATCCAAGGACTGTCGCACGGTAATCCGATACTCTTCCACTGCGCCACGCTGAGCCGAAAGTTCCTATCGCTAAATTAACTTATATAGCCTTATAAGTAATAATAATATTCATAATAAAAATCCCATTAGACTGAAACCGCACAAACGGCGGGATTTAAAATCATATTTCAGATAAAATCGGTCGATTGGGAATTCGGTCGAATGGGATTCGATCCAATGGGAGGACACCCACTTCCTCTGGTCCAAAACCAGTTTATTAATTGCTTGGACTAGTTTTTTAATTCAAGAAGTGGGGGTTACTGGTCCTCGGGACCAGTTTATTAATTACAAATCTATTGGAGAGCAAAGGCTGGGACCATTCCGGAGACCAGCAAATTATTTCAGACACTAGGGGGTCACTGGTCCAAAGGACTAGTTTAAAAAATATCCTTATTTCCCAGCCTGCCACCAGTTGTGAGCGAGACCAGCGGCGGATCAGCGGTGGCACATTGCAAATGACCAGTTTAAAAATTGCCTGGACTAGTTTAAAAATTAAATCGGAGGGGGGTCAGTGGTCCACAGGACCACTAAGAAAATTCAAGGGTTTCCAGAGTCCAGACATTAGCTAATATATTGTAATTATCCACTTCTTCAATTTAGCAGACGACGCGCCCTGGTCAGTGGTCATGGACCAGTTTATTTATTCCAGGCCAGAGGGGTCGCTGGCCCAATGTCCAGTTTAAAAAAATCCTTATTTCCCACCCTGGTTGTGAGCGAGACTAATAAATATTAACAGTAGAACTCGCAGCAGACAACTTTCCTTCTAAAGAGTTAAGCTATCCTCTAGCACCAACGCTAAACCACCGCGCTCCACCATCCTTAAACCATCGCACCAACGCTAAACCAAGGCACCATTGCGTGCTTCGGAGGAGGCGGAGTCTACTTATCCTTTTTCGTCGCTTAAAATAGAGTTCGTTCAATAAGTGCTCAAACAAGTGTTTACTTTAAAAAATTGAAATTGGAATGATGGGGATGAAAAGCCCCGAACAGACGGTATTCCTGTCGCCATGCGTTGCTAAAGCTTTGCTAGAGAGACCATGAAAAGCCGGGGCATTACTCGTTTGAGGAGGGATTCTCCCCCGCACGAGTAAAATTTACGGACAAAATAAGTACGTAAAACCCATAGATATATTAAAAGGGTAGATACACAATTCAATGGGAGGTCGACGCGGAAGGGGCAACGAGCAGACAGCCGCTATTTTCTGGAGGTAGCCGTATAAAACGCCATCTATCGGTAACTTTCGAAACTAAATTAAAGGATGAGCTTCGAGTAGTGGCACTCTATGTTAACCCCCTATAGGGCATAATAAGTCAAACCCTCGGAGTCGGAGATGCCATTACTCCATTTTATACGAGCTAAGAGCGGAAAAACGTATTTTATAAATTTTACACCTGTAAAATCTTTTAAAAAATACTTGGAACTTGTATTTCTACTTACTTTCGACGAAATACCACCGTTTTCTGAAGGTAAGGGTCTTTTTTTATACATTTATTAGTAATAAAAACATTTAAGGCTAAGCCTTGGTCATGTCCATAATGTAGATTTGCACATAGAATGATAGAATGAAAGAGGCTGTACTTTCATGACTTGGAAAATTTATTTTTTAGGCTTTTCGAACATTTCTATGGCAAAATGAGGTAGGAGACTAATGAAATATTTAGTGGATAATTTTGGAAGCAAGGTATCATTGATGAATTGGTTGTCTTTCACTATCATCAAGATTTCGATGTTATCGGGTGGCACAAATACAAATAGTATTAAATTTGAATATAAATAACTCCTAAAATTGGAAATATTTTGAAATTGGCATAGTCCGTTTATTAACCATGAGATTGTCTCTATTCCCCTTCACCGGACATGTTATTTACATTTCACTATCCTTGAAATTACGAAATATGTCTATATTTTCATTAAAGAGAAATTGGTGAATATTTAGTTGAAATAATTTCTAAAGTTTAAAATATAATTAGAAGCATTAAGTTGAAGTATATTGGCTTGAATTTCTTGAATATGACGGCGGCACCGCTATCTTAAATAGTTCCGCAACACCTGCTTCAAATTCCGTATCATTAACGTAAGTCGAAACAGAGGTGTTGGAATGCACTGTTAGGCTTAAAATATATTATTGGAATACACTATGTTAAGCTTAACATTATTACTTACGTTATTCACTTAAATATATCTGACATTGTTAATATATAACTATTATAAAACAGATAATGAAAATAAATGATGAAAAAGTGGTCGGAAGTGTTGCTAATCTACTAAAATACGGATCAAGCTGACGTGAAATGAAATAATTCGATTGAAAGCGAACTAATATGACTAAGACAGTAGATCAAAGTGTTGTTAAATTACAAAAATGTGTATTAAATCGCATTCAAAGGAACTAAAAGCAGTTAGATGTTCATGAAATGACTAAAGTACAATTGTAAGTATTGGCAAAACACCAAAAATAGGTTTAAGTTCTGTTTAAAGTCTAATAAAAGTCCCGCTATACGACTTAAATGTGTTTGATATTGTTATTATATTACTGAAATAAAACTGATAATGAAGTTGAATGTTCAAAAAGTGGCCGAAAGTGTTGTTAATTTACTAAAATGCGTTTGAAGACGCTGTGAAACGAAAACATTCAATTGAAAGCAAACTAATATGACTAAGAAAGCGGATAAAAGTGTCGTTAGTGTAATCAAAGCTTTTTGAAAATGTTGTCAAATGAATAAATATCAATAAAAATTACTGTGAAATGACTAACATAACGAATAACAGTTACATCATATCTCTAAAATGTACTTGAAAGCGATGGTAAATAACTTAAATGTGATTGAAGTGGTTCTTAAGTGACTGAAGCTGAAAATCCTTTCACGATGCTGATAAGCGGATCCCTAGTTTTAGAAAATGTGACCAGACTGGTTTATATTCCCCGGTGGGATTTTTGAAACATGTGCCTAGCGGAATAGGGATAGAGCACCTCAATTTACATAGAATTTAACAAAGTTTTGCATATTCTCCCAACCCAAATGGAATATCAAACCATCCGAAAGATTGATGACAAACAATCCACGCAGAGAACGGTGAAAATCCAAGAGTTCTTAGACCTGAGGGGGCGCTTTTTTAAATAGGCGGGTGTTGACCCCAGTAAACTCACGACACTTGGATAAATTGTCCTGGGCCGATCAACTGTTTTTACATCTCCAAGTGACGATATCGTGACGGAGAGGTATTACGCTGGACGTGTCAGGGTGGTTGTGTCTGTCACCGCTTTCGCAATTCCCAAAACGGAGTTGACAGAAAGCAATTTTTCGCTTCCCATTCCCATCGTTAGGATTAAGAAATACGAGGCGATCGGCTAGGGTTACAAGAAACGCCTAGCCTCCCAATGGCAGTGCTTCCACTGCAAACAAAACCTAGGGATTTTTTTCGTTTAAAGCATTCCAAAGTAACTCCTGATGCGTGAGCTGAACTAAATGGAATTCGAATTTATATACTTTCCCTTCATATCCAAAGGGATATAGTAGAAGTATTTACCCCATCGCTAAATATAATGATGGCAATATAAAGCTTCACGTAATTGCGGGTTTCCTACTAATTTATTGAGAATCAATCGCCTTATATACTCTAAATTTTTAAAAATTGTAATAGAGGTATACGCTTGAATTCAAACGTCAATATTAGCTATGTTTAAAATGATTTAGGGAATAAAATTTGTCAAAACGATTTAACTAGATATAAAAAACCGAATATCAATTATATGTATTTAATTATTTAAGAAAAACACCTTAATTGCGTCTCGACTTGGAGAGGTTTATTTTGGTTTCCCAACTTGTTCTAGTCGCGTCGATCGAATATGTATCAACGCTAATTGTCTTGTATTTTGTTGAACTATGCGTGTCATTCGACGGGAAATGGAGTCAGATAGCGTGCCAGTATCCTTTTACTTAGATTGCTAAATCAGAGCCTTATAGCGCATAGAGGATATAAAGAAGAGGAGTAGTCACTTTAGCCTTTACCAATATAAAAGGGAATATCTCGCCAAATATTTACTATTCAATTCCGATTTTTCTATTTGGGTACAATACCTTCTCTGTACAATACATATCATTAGTGGTTGAAAATGTCACTACTTAACGGTATATATGTGGAGGTGGAGAGTGATATTTAGACAAAGCAAGGTAACCACCAAGAAACCAAGTACCTTAATTTGCTGCAAAAACTTTTACGATAACTGAATACAACAACTGTCCATTCCTCTTCTTTATTTCCTCTATGATAGCAGTTTACATTCTCACGTATTCGTGCGCGCTTTATAATGGTCATTATAATTCTAACGCTTTTTGACATTGTGCCTCAATACGCTACAGCATACTGTAGAGTATACACTTGGCCAAAAGTTGGCAAATGTAGACACACCTTAAAATCAAGTAACGATCGACATCGTCATTTCGCGAAACAAACAGACTCCCATGACATTAAATTTTCAGATCTCGTCTCCGTGGAAAATGACAACTCGCACATTTTCGCCAAATTTCGAATCTAAATAACAAATTGTCTGGGAACATCAAATAACGTAATATAATATATCTATATTACTCAAATAATTTGGCGTTATCGGGTAACGTAATCAACTATATTCAATATGTTATTTTCCAATGTAACCTTGAGAATGGCCCTGGAAAAGGTAAGGTTTCAAAATTATCATTTGCAAAAATTGATCGCTTCCAAGACACTAGAGAAAGTGATCTATATAACGAAATTTATATTCCAAGGATAAAATTTCTGTTTTCAGGCATTCGTCATGGAAAATACGGGCGAATTCAATTTCAAAGCTGTTTCTAAATATTCTTCTGTTGTAGCGGAATTTTTAACCAATTTCAAAACGTAAATGCATGCAGTAATTAAATAAGCTTCCTGATTTTAATTTCGATTAATTACAGTAATAAGCTTCAATTAATTCCTGACGCTGGAAATCTCGTAAGTAAAATTCGAATTTTAATTTCATTTCTTTGTAAGAAAAGAGTTTAAAGAGTTTACGAGTTTTTCACGAAGTATGGACAAAAAAATATTATTTTTGAATATTGAATAATCTTCGGCACATTTCCGACCGATTAAACTCTAGGCGTTTACTTTTTTCAGAATACCGACTTGAGATATGATTTAACTAACTATTGGTGGGATATCCATAATAATAAAGCATACATTACTGGTTATCAACTGGGACCACCCATCCAATTCACATATTACACGTTTTTGGTCAAATACTTTCGACCGGAAGATGTTAAAGTCACCAGAATGTTTAACAGTACCGCTTATGGGGTATAAAATTTTGATAATGAACCTGAACCTTAAATTAAACCCGAAAATAATTATCAGGCTTTGCTCATTTTACTCTTGTGGGCTCTACTTGTCAAAATTTTGTATTGGAAACTAGCACAATTGGGAACAACCCTTGGAAAAAAGCAAATAGGCAAGAGTTTGCATTTTACCTAAACGTTTTTGAATAATGTTAGGCTTGAATATATTCTTATTAATACGAAAGTCATTTCACATTGAAACACGTAGGTTCTCTGGGGATCGCAATCGTGTTATTTGTGTCAATAACAAAAGCCAATGTGTATTCTTACCACGTTTACCAATCATCCCCAAAAATCTATACTCTCGACGACTTAATGAAGGAGCCCAACATGAAGGTCTTCGTCCAAGATGATTTTCACATTAAACGCTACATGAAAGTATGTCACTATGTCTTTGAAGAAATATTAATTCCGCTGTTAAATCACAATATTATAGCATCTCTCTACTATTATGTTTTCCCTTTCTACATGATCTCTTCTTTTCAGACGTTTTAATCCCACTAAAAATTCTTAAGACAGGCAAATAATAATAATAATTACGATGCAGATCACCGATCACTTTTGACACTTTCCTTTAGAAAAGGTCGAATCATAAATATTATGCATTTCCAGAAATATTTCCATGATTTTTACGACGATTATCTGGAAAGGGTTATGAAACTGAAAGAGTCTGGGTTTAATGAAAGGAAGTATTCAAAGCGAACGAAAATATAGCGTTTATAGCCTATTCTACGGTAATGCGACGTCACTGTTTCTGGTATAAACACCTAGAGGGAGTCAACTACGGGGAAATTTTCATGGAACAACCCTTCTCCTATCTATTTTCGCAAAACGCATCCTTGGAAGGCAGAGAAATATTCGTTCAAAGGTACCAAAACAAGACCCTTATGGTTACATAAAATATAATTAAGACAAACCCTTTGTATAGGGCACAAGAATTGATGAAAATCTAATTAACTCATTAGCTCTGAAAATAGTTAATTAATTACTGACAGATTACAAACTTTTCTGGAAACTGGTCATGATATTCGTAGCGAATTCGTATGGTTGACCAATTTTTGCCTTGAGAATGAAAGCAACAAAGATCAAATCATCAAGAATTTGACCTCTAACCTGAAAACTTTGGCTCCGGCTTTCGCCAGTCTAATTGTTCTGTACATGTTGAGTGTGATTGCTCTCTTGGTCGAACGTGACGTAAAGAAGATGAATCCAACTACAGGCCCGGATGATACATACAAACAGAAATACAAACTCAGACCTAGGGATTTTTTTCGTTTAAAGCATTCCAAAGTAACTCCTGATGCGTGAGCTGAACTAAATGGAATTCGAATTTATATACTTTCCCTTCATATCCAAAGGGATATAATAGAAGTATTTACCCCATCGCTAAATATAATGATGACAATATAAAGCTTTAAACAGTTGCTAAAATATCTACGAGTTTGCGTTGACATGACTTGAAATTAATTAATCGCGGAAGCCCATTAAATTATCGTAGGAAATAACAATTACTATAGCTGGTAAAGCGTACGTCTCTGCTGGGGTAAGAACTTCTTTAAACTCCATGGATGGGGGGTTAGTTTTTCCCCCTTTTCACAACCCTGTTAGAAATCTCGAGCTCCTCTCTTGGAAGTCTTTCTTCGCGAGAGCGGGGCGCGACTTCTTCAGCCCATGAACGCTGGATCTCTAAATGGACCGGAAAACGGGGAAGACCCCTCAATATAGCACGTTTGCTTTTTAAAAAATAAAAAAGGAACGGCCACTGTCGTTAAATAATTTTTAATAGGTTTATGAAGAATCATAAAAAACCGAATTGTCTTGACTGTTCTCAAATTCACAGCCACCATCCCTTCCCCTGATGCTATGCTAGAGAGCGTTCGGTTTTGGTTTTGCACTAGAATAGGGCGTTTTCCGGTCCCTTTAGAGATACAGCGTTCTATTTCAGCCAGGGTTGTTGATTTTTTTTATTTAAATCGGATTTTTTGGATTTTAATTGATTTATTTTATTTTTTTGATTTTTATTGAATTACTAGATAGTAAATTACCAACATGAAAACTTTTGAGTCAAAATTAACCAAAAGCAAAATAATCATGACATTTAAGCAGCTATGGGATATTGTTACTATTCAAATGCTTATATAGAAAGACTAGCTTGACCGCTATTTCATTTCCTAGCCTTTCCAGCAAGACAAACTGGAGTTCTGGGAAAACCTTAAACTGAAATATACCAAAACATGATTATTTTTAATTTTAGGTCTTTCCTAGTTAAGTTTCTTCTCGAGTTTCTTAAACTACTACTTAGAATCTTAGAAAACATTTTTTAAAAATAAAAATAAATACTTGATTTTAATCAAATGATTTTTTTTAAAAAAATCGCTTGATTTTAGTCATGATTTAAATCAGTGATTTAATCAAACAACCCTGTTTTCAGCCAATATCTATTCCTCTACCAATAGGCCAAATTTGGGGTACGAGTCGCACCTAAACCGGAGAATTAAGAATAGTTTTCGCGAGGTAGCGAATGTGTCGCCCTTCTTCAGCAGGCCCGTAGCCAGAAGGGTTACGCAGAGGGGGCAGTATCTTTCTGTGAGGGGGCATGGCAAATACATTTTTTTTATAGAATAATATAAATATCAAAGTTGTCAAACAATAAATATTACGCAGGTATTTCATTATTGACACATTTAACATTTGAAATTGAAACTTTTCTAAAAAGTTTAAAAAAATACATTGTAATAAACAATTCTAAATCTAAATTTGTGGTCAGATCTTTTTCGTAGGCTAGCGAAGTTAAGTTTCACTTTCTTTCATGTGACATAGCTCGTCGTTACAGTGAAAATACGCGAGTAAGGCAGGAAAAGCTTGCCCCGCAACTTCGTAAGTCGATGTTGACACTCAAAATGTTAGTCTGTACCCCGACATTATAATATTTTGGTCCTGGATGACAAAACCAGCGATATATATCAAGGACAACGTCATAAAGCTAAAAATTCCAGTGTGTCAGGGATACATATCAAAAGTGAAGTTAAAACATACAAGTGAATCAGGGACATATCAAGTTAAATAATCAAAGTGTATCAGGTAAAGACAATAGTCTAAAATATGTTAATATACATTCTAAATAAATTTAATATTTGTGTACCAAAATGAAAATATTTTTAGAGGGGAAAGTTAATTTGATAAGGGGGCATTTAGGGGCAAACCGAAATATTATTAGAGGGGGCAGGATATATTTTTTGAGGGGGCATTGCCCCCTGGTGCCCCCCGTGGCTACGGGCCTGTCCTTCAGTATTGCTGCACAAGAGAGGTTAGTCCCAAACCCCGCTTTTGGTTATTCCCTAGGCTAATTTAATGCACTTCTGCTATCGCTAAATTACAATTTTGAACCTAATAAAGTTTTTGTCCGTTGATTTTTTGGGGGAAGGGGCGAATTTTCAGTAGTTTAGAAAAGGTTGACCAAATATAATAAATAATTAACCGAAAGATACAGATTATAGTAGCCATCAAACGGGACTCCTGTGGTCACCGGTGTTTGATTTATGAACATTTCACCAACAAAATCAC
>JAEQBA010000016.1:18047-176418 GCA_019434445.1 Phalangium opilio | reverse complement strand
ATAATATACGCCTATTGTGCGAGGTGCTTATCAGTCAAAAATTAAACAGTTTTCAGCTAAGGTAAACATTTCTTAGTAAGTTCAGCTTAAAAATAATTAGAGAAAATAAATGACGTATTTATAACGCCATTAAAGATAATATCGAAGACCTTTATCTCCATTCTAAGTGAATTATTTTCCGTCTTTTATCACTTATGTGGCGTCGAGTTATTCATTTCAGAAACCTTTTTGCCAGTGCTGAAGGGCTTATAAAGTGGCGCAGTTTTTTTAATAACTCATAATTTATTTGTTTCTGCAAATGCTCAAATTCGCTCTCAGTTACTTGCTAATTTATTTTGCATATCATTTTAGGTTAGGATTATTAATCTCTTCTGGTCACGTACATAAATGGGAACTTGAAGAAATGAAGCAGCGGGATCAAACCACGAAGGGTCAACCAATGGTCGGTTTCTTGAGATTTGACGACTTTCAGTTTGTTTTCTGTTGTGTCTTAAGTGGATGGGTACTCGGTATCATTTTCGTCTTACTGGAAAACATCTTTCATAAACTTAAGGAACGTTACATGAAATTTAGGCAAATTTCAAATATGGAATCATGAAACGAATAATAATAGATTGAACTTGTTGGATCCGTATTTTGAATTGTTTTGGTGAAGTCCTACGTTATTTGAAACTGATAACTTTAGGTTATATCTAGTTGAGCCCATATTGACGTTAAAACAATCTTGAGTTCGATTTACTACGGTTTATAATAGTATTTAATTTCTGGAAAATATTATTGAAATTACTCATTAAGTCACCTTTGGTATCTGGCAAATAGAGAAAATTGTGTATTTATATTGAATATTACTTGTGTTTTATACCCATTACCATAAGTTTATAAGATATGTTCCATAAGTATGACGCTTCCTATACTTCTTACTGCAAGACACTTACTGATAGCTAGTTAGAGAATGACGCGAGAATTGACTACACTTGGTTTTGCAGTCCATCTTCCTATTTAGCCTGTGCTAAGACTTTGACAGCTATTAAGAATAACCAATACATAAGATATAAGAGAGATCGAATTATGTCCGTCATTTTTTGTTTCTATTGACTTTACATTACGAGCCTGACTTTAACAGAGTTTGGTTTCATTGTACTAATTATTCATGGAATGAAACTCGTTTTACGAAACCGTTCACTTAAATATATCTATGTAGTTTCCTTTCTATCAAACCTACAACGTTTACTTCTCTTTTAACATCGTTAGCACGTGAATTTTCCAAACAAATATTTGAACTGCTACGGTGCTTTATATATATTTTAGTAAAATGCCAACAATAAATATCACACTGAACGAAATTGTTTAGGTTATAGTGTTTCCGACTATAACCTGAGTTCTACCAATTACAACTAGCTTTCGAAGAAGTGACCCTTGGTAAGGCATAGCAAATACGTGTAACCATTAAGGAGTAATCCGCTTTTAGTGTTAGGGCAGCTGGCTATCGAGAGAGTTTGCTGGGACCGGAGAAAATGAAGAAAGCTCGGACCCCATCAAGACTACCCTATAGGTGACCCGGGCCCCCTAGAAGGCACGGGTCCCTGAGAAACTGATCGGATTGCCCTCCACTCTCGACGGCCCTGAAAATTTTTTTCCGGTTTTAACATAAAAGCCTTAAAGCATTGGATTAACATACCTTCCCTAAGAAATTAGCATTTCGGCAGTATGTGTCACACATTAATTTTTGCCAATAGTGTCTCTTTAAAGGGAAACGTCAGAATAATTTTTTTTTTTTGAAATTTCTTTGATGAATTAATTATGTAATTAAGTCTTTCGCGAGTATCAAATATCCCTCTATTGGACAAGAACCAATCCGTCAGATGGTACTAGTCGTCCAATAAGGAAGTCCTCAGTTTGGCGTAGTTTGCACTAGGGTTTGCATTAGTAATCTTAACTGCTTGTATCTCTTCTTTGATATTATAGATGGATACATGGTTCAAATTTGAAATATACATTAATTTAAATGCTCTTTTAAAACTCAATTAAAATAATTAGCCTGCGAGTTTTCATTTAAGCATTAATTTTACATTGCTACTTTCTAGATGCTTTTAAAACACCGATATTTTTCTGCTATATGAAGCAAATCCCAATAGAATTGTGAATAACGGTGGTTTATAGCAATTTCTGAAAAGATCATTATAACTTTAAGACAGTTGTTTGCCTTCTGGTAATGAGAGTTGGTTCCGCCTCTTTTAGAGGCTGCTTTTCCCGTACATAGACAGACGTCAATAAAGGCACGACTGAACAGTAGAAACAAACGTGACTTCCTTAACTTAGTTAAAGCACTATAGCAATGCTAGGTCTAGTTGCAGCAATCCACACCTAGCTATAACGGAGAAATTATTGTATTCGGTTCTTTGTTTGCGTCTTCGCTGAAGCAGTCATGGGGCTAAATGAATATTAAAGGTTAGTCAACTAAGTCTTCACTACTTAAGTTTGCTTGCATCGCGTAGATGTATATTTTATTTATCGAATATTTTTAATATTGATCAACCTTTTTGAACCACACATGAATTGTTTTCGTATTCCAAAAATTTGATTGAGAAAGTTATGACCTCTTCTAGTGGCGATAACGACACGGAAAGGTATTATACTGGACGTGTATGTGTGTGTCTGTCACCTCGTTCGTAGTAACTGGTAAATTAGAGAAAACGTATTTGCAATATCCGAACCGCGTTCGTAATTCCCAGAAAGCAATATTGGCATGTACTCCATTATCATTGTTAGGGTTAAGATGTACGCGGCGATAGGTTAGGGTTACGAGAAACGTTTAGCCTCCCAATGGTAGGGCTTCCCCCAAAGTTTCCAACAATTGCCACTTTCTTATCATTTACTGTGAATCAATCATCTTTTATACCCCAAATTTGCAAAAATTCGGAAAAACCTATTCGCTAGAAGTCAAACGTTAACAATGGCGATGTTTAAAATTATTTTAATAATGGCGTTTCTTAAAGCGACTTAACTAAAATTAAGGTAAATTACTGACTATTAAAATAGTTAATATCATTTATATTTATATAATTATTTAAGAAAAACATTTTAATTTGCCTAGGTTCTAAAAAGTTTAGTTTGGTTTCCCAACTTGTTCTACATGCATGTGTCGAGACTACACAGCAGGGTAGACACAAGGATTATTTAAAATGTCTAAGGATAAAACGCACACACAGATCTCTATAGTAAGGGAATGTTCTCTAGTTCAACTAGACTAGTTGTTCCGAAATTTTAACCCATCCCCCTATTCTCCACCTACTGTTTTGGTGCGTCAAACGGAAAACAAATAGCGAAATGGCGCCACCTATCTTATTATCGCGAAAGCATAGACGAAAGAGAGATAGTTTTCGATCGCATGCTGTATAGTTCTTGTTCGAATTGTCAACGGTCGTTAAGAACATTTAGTTCAAGATTCAAGAATGAGGTTAGGTCCTAAAAATCATAATTTAATTTTAATAATAGATTAAAGCAATTATCCTTGATTAAAGCAAACATTCAGTTCAAGAATATATGAGGTGAGTTTACACTAATTTAGTGTAATAGGAAGGCCTTGTTTGAGTACATCTGCTAGAGCAGACGAGAGCGACAAAACTTTCAAGAACCCGGTCACGTGTTGACGCTTCAAAATATTGGCTTTCCGGTTTGCCGATTGTGCCCGCTCAGTACCGTCAGGGAGGAGGAATGTAGAGGAGTAGCCAAAGGTATTACGAAGAGGTCTCCATTTAGCGGTCTGGAGAGAGAGATCTACCCGAGTCCGACTAGTAGCTACTACGCATCAGCGGTGCGCAAGTACGTCATCACTGACGTTAGAGAGAGAAAAAACCAAGTTTCAAATTTCTAAGCCGAACGACTCGCGCCGTCGCGACTCACGCGAGAGTAAATTTTAGCGGCCGACGGTCCGGAGAAAAAAATCGCGCATGCGCCTGAAAAAAAAAGAGCCTCGGTTAGGCCTCAGCGCTCTAACCCGGAATCTGCGAGAATTCTCTCTCTTTTTACAACGTGCGTAGACCACTCCTTTACAACATTCCTCCTCCCAGGTACCGTTTGGAACATCTACCTTCGATATTTCCTTCTCTGCGTTTTATCCTTAGATATTTTAAATAATCCTTGGTAGACATAAGCGAAGCTGATTTTCGATAACAATTTAATTTTGTCTAAATTCGTTCAAGTACTAGTAAAAGAGCAGTTCGATTGTATTTACCGACAGTTGATTTAATTAATTGACGTTTCGAAAGGAATTCTTTACATGGATGTTAACCGAAACGGGTCTCTGACCATTGCTGTCGTGAACGTGAGTATCCATTTCCTTGCTAGCATTAAAAAAATTTAATATTTGCTTGTTTCGTAGCATCAATCATTTAGTATTGCAAACGAAGGTGAAAATAAATTGCGATACCAAGGCAGTGATTTCGAAATATTGAAAGCATTAGCCACGAAAATGAAATTCAAGTAACGAAGCCATTTTATTTACGAATAAAATGGAGTCTTTAATTGTCATCACTTCTTGTCAACAGTTACACGATTGTACCATCTCTAGATGGAAAGTGGGGCGCTTGCGACAATCAAGGGAAATGCAATGGACTTATTGGAATGGTCGCCCGAAACGTACGCATTATATTTAGGGCAGTAACCATTTGTGATTTGAAATGGAAAATCGATAGTGGATTTCTCAATTATATTCACGTGCTTGCTGTCAAGTGAAACGATTGCAGTTTGCAATTTTCTTAAGTACATGATGCTTTGGTCAATTTCCAGGAATGTGACCTTGGTATGTCATCACTGGCTGTTTCACCATCACGTGCTCGATATGTGGACTTTTCTTATCCTTATACTCAGGATTTTATAACTTTTATTACCAAGGCGACGGGTGCTCATAGAATTGGCAATTCATTTTTTATTCTTGACCCTTTAACTCTCCACGTGAGTTAATTTAAACAACATTTCCACGTCCGGGGTTAGCTTTGGTAGGGTATTATTGACGTCATTGCTACGTCGTAATAATTAATAACTAACAAATCTCGGCGACGCTGTCGAAACGAAGTACATATAACAAGAAATCAAATCTTTCATGCTACAAACGTTTTTATTGGCAGGTTTGGATAACTTTTGTTGGATTTCTCGTATTTTCATATTTTCTTGGTAAATTATTGAATCGTTTCAATTTGTTGGACTCAAATATTTCTCAGTTGAAAACAATTCTGTCAATAACACTCCGGCAAGGTAACTCTAAAACGAATGTCGTAGACTTGTATAATATACTGAACGTCGGCGTAATGTGATATAATGCATGAACTAGTGAATGTAGAATCTTTAGCGCAAAAAAAATATTGGGCAGTAAATTCCGTAACTACTTTTACATCGAATCGATTTGGGACGACCGTTATGCTTATGATTGTATTTTAAAAAAATCTTGGATTTATTTGTAAAACCTTCCATTTCAGATATTTCTTTGAATACGACTGGCAAGTCGAATCTTAGTTCTTTGGTGTTAATACTCATCGTTATCGTTTGTGGCGTGATTGCCAAACTCTACGAATGCATGATTACTTCGAACACCAGCATTGCACCAGTCACAAAGCCAATAGACACGGTTGAAGATATGTTGAACGCAGTTACATTAGAAAATTATGTAGTAACTGCACTGCGAGGGTCTTATACTCTACATTTCTTGAAGGCAAGATTTTGATGAAACAATAATCATAGAAAATGAAGTGCAACTGTGTTTTGGTCTTCAGAAACGATAGAAATTTTTTCCTTATCTGATTGTAAATCTGCCATTTCGCTGGTTTTTTAACTGAATATTCCTTTACTGGCATTCCTAAATTAATTTTGCGCTTTAGTTAGACCAGGGGAAAGTCTAATTTTTAGGCAGCATTAAGTCTAACCAGGGATAGATTTAATTTTAGAAGTAGGAATGGAGAACGGTTAGTATTTATTTCAGTCATAGCCCAGTGTAGAGCCCCTCCCTCCAACGCGTATCAAAAAATTTAAATTATCTTATTGGCTCACTTAAACTACGTTTTGATGACGTTGCTGCCGGGGATGGTGAAAAATACGTAATTCCTTTTTACCTCTGTCGCTACGACCCGCCTCTTCTTTCATATCCCCCCCGTCCCGTGGAAGGGGGTTCGGGACTTTGACGCGCGCCCAGATTAACCTGTTCTCCATTCCTACTTTTAAAATTAAATCTATCCCTGGTTAGACTTAATGCTGTCTAAAATTCAGACTTCTTCCGCTACTTGGGACGTTGAACCTCAAATGAGGTTACAGTAAGGGCTAAGATCAAATTCTGTCCTTAATGTTCTTGTAGCTTCTGCTCTCTCTTGCACATAGTGGTAAGAAATTCATTAATAGACCTTTTTTTTCTATAGTCAAGCACGGGGATCTTCAAGCGTTTTGCTGATTCGATGCATCCCGGTTTTCAATCTCCACAAACTTATGAAATATTTGTCGAACGTTGTAAAAATGAGAAATTAGCCATCATTGATATTAGAAATTTTTTACTGAAAAATCTCAATTATTACAACATATCTTACGATTCGATTCATTTTGGAATCGACAGTTTGTCTTTAACTCTAACGTCGATTGCGGTTCGCAAAGGATTCCATGAAAAATCTCTACTAAATAAGTGGTACTATTCTAATAACATAATCCTATTGTGCGAGGTGCTTATCAGTAAAAATTTAGATAGTTTTCAACTAATTTAAACATTTCTTAATAATTTCAACTTAAAAATAATTAGAGAAAATAAATGACTTATTTATAACGCCATTAATGATAAAATCGAAGACTTTTATCCCCATTCGTAAGTGAATTATTTGCCGTCTTTTATCACTTATGTGGCGTCGAGTTATCATTTCGGAAACCTTTTTACCAATGCTGAAGGGCTTATAAAGTGGCGTAGCTTTTTTTAATAACTCATAATTCGATTCTTTGTGTAAATGCTCTGATTCGCTCTCCGTCGTTTGCTAATTTATTTTGCATATCATTTTAGGTTAGGATTATTAATCTCTTCTGGTCACGTGGATAAATGGGAACTTGACGAAATGAAGCAGCGGGATAAAACCACGAAGGGTCCACCAAAGGTCGAGTTTTTGAGATTTGACGACTTTCAGTTTGTTTTCTGTTGTGTTTTAAGTGGATGGGTACTTGGTGTCATTTTCGTCTTACTGGAAAACATCTTTCATATATTGAAGAGTCGTTACAAGACGTTTAGACGCATTTCAAACAGTTAATCATGAAACGAATGATAATGCATTGAACTTCTTGGACCTGTAATTTGAATTGTTGTTGCGAAGTCCTACGTTATTTGAAACTGACAACTTTAGGTTATAACTAATTGAACCCATATTGATGTTGAAACAATCTTGAATTCGATTTACTATGAGATATAATAGAATTTAATTTCTGGAAACTATTTACTATTGAAATTACTCATGAATTGATCGTTGGTAACTCGCAAATAGACGGCAGCATATTCAGCGAAAATTTTGTATTTATATTGAATATTACTTGTAAGATATATTCCATAAGTATGACGCTTCCTATAATTCTTGCTGCTAGAGACTTACTGAGAGCTAGTTCGAGAATGACGCGAGAATTGACTACACTCTGTTTTGCCGTACATCTTCCTATTTAGTCTGCACTACATCACCTACGAATAGCCAATATATAATATATACAGGGTGTTTCTGAAAAGTCCATCACAAATTAAGGGGCGTGTTTATGGGACCAAACTGAGCGGAAAGTACCAAAGAACATGGGGTGTACAACATTTTGTTACGGAGATATGGCCTTCCAAACATTCGCCCCTAAAACAAGGAAATATCCAAAAATGAGGAGTAACACTTAAGACCGACTAACCAGCTTGTTTAAAATTACTAGACAATTTCAATAGCCTTTAATCGAACAATTGATTTCTACCTTTACTAATCAGAAGCGTATAAATGAGTAGAAGTATGCCTACGGTGGTAATGTAAAATTAATCCCAAGTGACATGATGTTTCAAGATCTTCCCAGCACCAAGTAAAATGGTTCTGATTGAAGGGACTTTTATTAGCACAGCGTAAACAACGTTATTTTCAGGAATTAGTCCAAATGTCCACGGGCGGCATTACAAAAACGAGGCAGTCTTTCGAATGATACTTGGACATGTTGGAAGATCCCTGGCTTGTTCCTGTTATCTCAAACCGTAAAAAGCTACGCAAATCTTCATCATCACGGACAACACTCTTGTACGTTAGGTATTCATTTTCTTCGTGCATTAATCATGGCGTTTTATCTATGACACATGAAACACTTACTGAACGAAACAAATTAAAGTTTGTTCTTGTTTTTGGGACCACCTTTGTGGGCCATTAACGCCGAAACGTGGCTCTGCATTGTAATTGTTCTCTGGGCGAGTTTACTCTGTTGGAAACAAACAACACGCCCTTAATTGGAGATGGGTTTTTCAAATACATTCGAGATGTCCTTTTAGGTTTTCTCAAGGTCATACCTAACGTACAAGAGTGTTGTCCGTGATGATGAAGATTTGCGTAGCTTTTTACGGTTTGAGATAACAGGAACAAGCCAGGGATCTTCCAACATGTCCAAGTATCATTCGAAAGACTGCCTCGTTTTTGTAATGCCGCCCGTGGACATTTGGACTAATTCCTGAAAATAACGTTGTTTACGCTGTGCTAATAAAAGTCCCTTCAATCAGAACCATTTTACTTGGTGCTGGGAAGATCTTGAAACATCATGTCACTTGGGATTAATTTTACATTACCACCGTAGGCATACTTCTACTCATTTATACGCTTCTGATTAGTAAAGGTAGAAATCAATTGTTCGATTAAAGGCTATTGAAATTGTCTAGTAATTTTAAACAAGCTGGTTAGTCGGTCTTAAGTGTTACTCCTCATTTTTGGATATTTCCTTGTTTTAGGGGCGAATGTTTGGAAGGCCATATCTCCGTAACAAAATGTTGTACACCCCATGTTCTTTGGTACTTTCCGCTCAGTTTGGTCCCATAAACACGCCCCTTAATTTGTGATGGACTTTTCAGAAACACCCTGTATATGCGTGATCGAATTATGTCCGTCATTTTCATTGCTATTGACTTTACTAGCCACTTTAACAGCGTTTGGTTTCAATCTTCTAAATAGTCATGGAGTGAAAGTGACTCGTTCTACGAAGCAGTTTACTTTCATTTCTATTTAATTTCGTTTTTGTCAGACCTAGAACGTATACTTCACTTTAAACGACGTTAGCACGCGAATTTCCCTAACAGTTTTGAACTGCTATGGAACTCTTAACATATATAAGTAAAATGACCACAATAAATATCACACTGAACGAAATAGTTAAAGTTCTATGGTTTCCGAATATAACCTGTTTTCTACTAACTACAACTAGCTTTCGAAGAAGTGACCCTTGGTAAGGCATAGCAAATAGGTCTAACCAGTAAGGAGTTATCCGCTTTTAGAGTTCCGGCAGGGGTGTCGAGAGAGTTTGCTGCCCCCATAAAGACAACCCTACAGGTGGCCCGGGCCCCCTAGAAAGTACGGGCTCCTGTACTTTCGATTTGCCCTCCCTGAAAAATTTGTATATCATTGGAACATACTTTCCTAAGAAATTTTGCATTTCGTCACCAATTTGTGTCATACTTATTGTTAATTCGTTACACATAGCTCTACGAACGTTGCCTGTTAAATTAAAGGAAAAGTATAGTTAACGTAACATTACACCTTAAAATAATGGCCTTTTTTCAAAATGTAAAAAAATAATAATAAATTCTCTTATTAAAAATATTAGCATTTAATTAGTTTCAAAAACGAGGACTACTTCTTCGCCATTGGTTTAGTGGCGACTGCTAGCCCGAACCTCTTACCCATACTGGATTATTTAAATTGTCACAGGCTGAGAGAGGTAAGGGTAAGGTAGGTTCGGTTTAGCAGAAGCCACTAATACAATGGCGGCTCAGTAGTCCTCGCTTTTAAGACTATATAAATACTAATTATTTTGTAATAAGAAATAATTTTTCCTTTTATATTTAAAAAAGGCCGTACTTTTAAGGTATAATGTTATGATAGTTTCACCTTTTCTTTAAAGTAAGATTGACGCTACAGGTCGCGATATAAATTTATTAAGAGCTAATAAATCTGAGCAAAACATGAAACTTATTTGTAAAAAATATTAGTCTGGATTTTTCATAAAATTGAAAAATAACAAAAGTTTGTGTATTTTAAGACAAAGGCTTAGAATGGAACCTTAATAATATTGCTTACATAAAAGCAATACCTGAAAACGAGACTCATTTATCGAAATTTAATTTAGGATATACTCTCCGTATTAATTCTTAATAGTAATAAAACATAGCGTGTAATTGCAAGCTTCTATTTTTGTATGAACTGCAATGTTTGGTAGACGTTAGCGGGTATATTGATCAAACGCGTGACCTACATTGCTTTCAGAAGCCGGAAACACTAGAACCGTTTCGAAACCAACGGGAAAAATTAAAGCCGCTGTTTCAATACCAAACTGAACTATTCGATCGTGTTCAGTGTACTAACGCGCGAACTGGCTTCACCAGGGTCTGTTTTTAAGCCAGTTCTGTTCTGTTTTGTTTTCGCTTTTCCAATTATACGTGACATGAGTTGTCGAGTTTTTAAGACACAGTATGAAGAATATGTTTCATTTTTTTCTGCTTGGATTTTATGCGTTACTATGGCTTACATAAAACAATGTAACAAATTGCCACCTGATGAAGTTGGAGATTTGGAATACGATTCTTTGAACGTTCTTAGAAATATATTAATGTATAATGTATCAGGAAAAATCATTTCTTCTAATGAATTCTTTCAAGAACGGACTGTATTTAGTAAGGTCAGTGTTCGTGAAAAATTATCTTGTCAAAAAATGAGTTCTTGGTTAATTATTACCAGTTGGGATTAATACGAGAAGTATGGCACTTGTTATATCCTTAATGCCTTACGGCTGTAATAAGTGCCTTGCCAACCTCAAATTACCTTCTCTTCCCTGATTGGCTAACGACAAGTTATGCCGTTTAATGTCGTAAGTGGGCGCGAGAAGAACCAAATAATAGTTGAGGGTGTAATCTGTTCTTGGAGGAACCAGCTTGACTGGAGGCAGAATAAGTTACCTAGTATGCTTTAGTTTACAGGGGCCTTAGATTGCAGCGCCATCTATCACATGCCTCAGTTTTTAGCCGCATCGTATGAGTGCACATTAAAAAAGAACTCGTTATTTGGTCCACTAGATGCCTCCTGGGGAGTAGGCCCACGCTAGTGTGGAGTATGCTGGGTGTTTTAAAGACGTCTCTGTAAGGGGCATAAGCTTTTCGACTCCAGCTTTGATGGTTCCTTCAAGATCTGTTTGCCTCATGAAAATTAATCAAGCTATTCACACTGTAGCAGACAACGCCAGGTGAAAGTCAAACAGGCATAACAAAGGGACTATTTTTTGTGTAAGTTGGTTTTACGGTGTGTAGTTACGCGAATTTTCAGGGTATATTTGAGGTTGGTCAGACTCGCGCTACAATTCCGAATCCATACGGCTCCCTTCTCTAATTATTCCCTTCGTTGTTCGTTATTTTAGATGAAAAAAGATTACCTTCGATTCAAAGAAGTTTTAGAACAATCTTTCTACAATCCCTTTTCATCATCTAACGTTGAAAATTATGAGTTTCCATTTGTTCAACGAACTGTTAACGTATTTTTGAAAGGAGATATTTTTAATGAAACATTGAAGGAAAAGCTTAAAATCGAGCTTATAAAATACATCAAAGATGAATATATCATTCTTAAAACCGAAGCGAGTCTGATTGTAAATAACTTTTTCAACTGTGCAGTTATGAATACAGAAATTGAATGACTACACTAATCGTCGAGCATAAGATGTATGGTAATGAATGAAATACGGATCATTTTGTGGTATTTGTTTAAACCATAAGTTTATAAGATGTGTTCCATAAGTGTGATACTACATATAATTCGTAATGCGAGAGACTTCATGAGAGCTAGTTCGAGAACTACGGAAGAATTCGATCCCGGACTGTGGCGCCGGGTGAAAAATCTGGGAAGAAATCCTTCTGCGTAGAGTTTGCAAGTTCTCTCCCCGCTTGTTAAAGGAGTTTTCCTCCGCGGTCTAACCCGGTTTCTCCTTTCCATCAAAACTTGCAGAGGGTAACGGTAATAGTTAGTATAGGGCGCTTTAGGTTAGCTGTGGCACAGGGGCTAGCCACCAACCCTCTATGCATTGTAAAGGGACCACCTGTAAACAAGCCAAAGGCTTAGTGTGGAAATCCCTTCGTATTAAAACCTTAGATTATTATTATTATTAATTAACTACACTCGGTTTTGCAGTCCATCTTCTTATTTAGTCTGTACTAAAACTTTGACAGCGTTTCGTCAGGCGTCTATGATGTTTCACCTACGTCACTTCATGACAAGCTCTTAGTAAGCAGTGGCAAACGTATGGAACATACCTTATGAACTTATGTTTAAACTGAACCACAGCCAACACTTGATTTAAATTTTATTTAAGGGAATGAAGATTTCTAAAGAAATATTGCTAAACCATTGCTAAAAGTTAACAAACCAGAAATTCACATTTCTTCGCAGCTTTTTCCGTTTTTCAACACGCCAGTCTTTGCATATTTTGAATATCACTTGTGTTAACCGCATTATTGATACGAAGGACAACCAAGCACCGTAAGAGGCAAAGAAATGCAGCAAGTCCAGAATTGATAATTTTTTAAAGGAGTGAATGGCATTGGATGCTCTTTCTTCGTCATCGTTGCCCAGATCTCTGCTAAAAAATCTTTCTAACGGAACGGACTGACTTGTTGCGTGAAACCATGATATTCTGAAAATAAAACAATATATCATAGCTTTTCGCTATGAACACCATTCAAATAAACAAATGACCGACCCCTCGAATATAGACTGAATTTCAGGCCCATTTTTCAAAATTTCGGACTTTCCCTAACTTATGGGGTCAATTTAAAAATTTTCCTGACTTTCAGGATCAATATGAAAGATTTTCCTGACTTTTAGAGTCAAGTTAAAATATTCTTACATTGCCAATAAAATTTTTTAAAAGACATATTTGATTTTCCTACAAGTTTTTCAGTCGTATGGTAACACTTACCGAAAGTTTATGAATCGGTATATTTTTTCGCTGATATTTTGTTTGAGAGGATATACAATGGGGCGTGGAAAATACTTTTCTTTGCCAATTTTAACCTGTTTCAATTTCGTTTTGTTCCTCAATGAAGATAGAGCATTACGAAGATTGTATTCGGTGTCTATGACGACTTTTTCTCCCGATATGATTTCGTCGAACAAAGGTCCACGGCGTAAACTATTTCCAGCTTGCCCATAGCGTGGTGTTTCAATCGTTTTCAAGAGACCCTTGTATTTATCTACCTTGTCAACTATCTACAAGGTAAAGTAAATTTCTTAGTAATGTAATATGGATGAATGAGAACATATTATTTTTAATCGGAGGCCCAACTAACAAACAAACAAGTTGGCTGGGTCTCGTCTCCATCTAAGGTATAGGATCACGTGACTAACAAGGTTGCCTGTAGCACCATCTGTTGTTGAGGGACGAAAATAAATTTACTTTTTTCTGATTGGACTAGTCTCGACAGAGTCTGACTCTGCCAATCAGATTATCCCTTTCTCACCTCAAAACCGGAGAACAAGATCTGAGCCGTTATGAAAATTCAAAAGATTTGTTGGTTGGGTCATAAGTTTATCATGCCTCTAAGTACACAAATATGGGTTACAACTGGGCATCTTCTGCAGGCTACTGTGACGTCAGAACTCGTATAGCGCTAAGATCCGAAGAGAGAAAATTTTGAAATTTCTTTCGCGGTGCAGCCACCAAGCGGTCGAGACGATTACTAAATTGGTCTCATGAAAAAAAAAATCATCCAATGGAATAAAGGAGATTTTTACGTTTCGTATAGGCAGGCATTGGGGGGGAACGAATTTTACTTAAGCAACCCCAAAATCCCTCTCTCTCGTGAGATAGAGGCGGTTTCAGTCCTGAAACATTCTAAAAGGGATAAAAGAAACGTTAGGCTAGGCGGTACAATTTTGTATTGAAGTTGAGGTGATAAATGATACGGAGAGAGTATAGGGTTCCATTAAAGAGAGCCAGACAAACACTATTGCCGTAGGAGTAGCAGCCATTTCTCTACTTAGAGGCATGATAAACTTATGGTTGGGTCTATATTAAAGACATTTTGGTGAAAATAACGAAGATGAGTATTTTTTTCATGCACTTTTAATGAATAATGAGTGTCTTTATATTTAAAAATAACAAGTTCCCATGATTCAATTGTTTGGAAAAGTAAGTACCGATTGCATAGGACTCTTGGAAGGTGAAGTTTCCGGTATAATTATTTTCAGGTTCTTTCCAATCAAGTCATCTAAAGTGTCGAATTTTTCATTTATCTCCGTAGCATAACCGGCTTGAAGATTGGAGTTGTAATAAGTGCTTACAAATAATATATTAAACAAAAATGTTACATAAATAATTTTTGCTGCCCTGGTTATGGGTTTCAAGGCTTGCTCTATAAGGAAAAATCAGTGATTAAGTTAAATGAATGGAAATTGGCCACAAGCTCAGATCCCAAAAGCGCGTTAATTCGCAACTGCGCAGTCTCTATTGAGATTTGAAAGTTTTCTCATGACCGAAGTTCGAACGCCTCCAGGGACACTTCTTTTTTGGAGTAGCTGTTTAAAAACCCCAGCATGCTTTGCGTAGTTAGACACCATTGAGTGCAGCCATAAATATTTTGGTAGTGCAAAGTCACGTGTAAATAAAACTCTTTTTTTCTATAACCAGGTGGCACCAAAAGCTGATGTCCAACGTAAAACCAGGAAACTATGGGTAAATTTTACGTTCCTATAGAGTTTGCTACTCAAGAACTAAACTTTATTTATTTATTTATTTAGTTCAGTACAGGTAAGCCATTAGAGCTTGGTTAGTACAACCGAGAGAGATTAACGATTTAGTTATACAGAGATTAACGATTTAGTTATACAGAGATTAACGATTTAGTTATACATTAGTAAAAAAAGAAAAAAAAAAAAAAAAAGAAATAAGTAACAAAGTAAAAAAAAAAAAAAAATAAGTGACAAAGTAGAAAAAAGATAAGTAACAAAGTAAAAAACGGTATGACTACAGGTCAATTTGGGGTATTATTGAAGTGAGCCGATAACTTAGCGCGAAATTTTGATTTATCTGAGATGGTAATAATAGATTCAGGGAGTGCGTTCCAATCTGAGATAACAGTGTGGGTGAAATGATGTTGGCGGATAGACGTCAGGGCGCGTGGTTTTGCAAGTTTAAGGGAGTGTCCACGGGTAGAGGGATACGGTGCAGGGTGGAAAAAAGTTTCAACGTTAAGTGCCAATTTGTTATTAAAGAAGTCATGAAGTAAACATAGGTTGTTAATTTTATGGCGGATAATGACGGGATCAATTTTAAGTTTTTCTAATCGAGAAGGGGCTGGGAGTTTATCTAATTTTTGAGTTAGTTTAGTAAATTTGTTTTGGGCTTTCTGTAGGGCAGTAATACCAAGGGAGGAAGATGGTGTCCAAATAGGGGAGGCATAGTCAAAAATAGGGAGGGCCAATGCATTATAGAGGGTTTTAATGAGGGCTGGGGAGCGGTTGTTAAAATTACGACGAATTAAGCCTGATAGGGAATAAATCCTTTTAGAGACTTTATTGGTGTGGGAGGTAAATTTAAGGGATGGGTCCATTGTAACACCCAGGTCAGATTCAGATAGGGTGGCACGGATAGGTTGACCGTAGAGACGATAAGTATACCGTGGGTTAGAGGATCCTAGGTGAAGTACAGCGCATTTATTAATATTGAAGCTGAGGCCATGTTCAGAGGCCCAAGCTTCTACGGAATCCAGGTCAGTTTGCAGGTTTAGGGAGTCAGATAGGGATTTTATACGGGATGAAAGCTTCGTATCATCTGCAAATAGCAAAACTTGCGAAAATTTAACAACACTAGGGAGGGAGTTGATAAATACATTGAAGAGTAGTGGACCTTAAACATAACGTGATCCAAAATAACCTTGGTAAAAAAAGATTTTTAAAGGGAGGGTGAAGTAGAAAATCAAGTGATTTTTTATCGATTCTTCTACTAATTATAAGACCAGTCTGCATAGTCAAACATTCAGGAAATACTTCCGAATGATTTTAAAATTCAAATTAGGTTCAGATTTTAAGGATAATTTTAAACAAGGACCTCTGACCAATCGCGTAACGCCCTGCCTTTTTATTAACAAAATTCTCGTGGCACGCTCCATGTCTCGCGCCACTGTTGTCACGTCGCGCGCTTAATTTTATCAAACCTCGTGATAAATTTCATTCAACACGGAACGTGCCACGAGAATTTTGTTAACAAAAAGGCAGGGCGTTATGCGATTGGTCGGCAGTCCTTGTTTAAAATTATCCTTAAAATCTGAACCTAATTTGAATTTTAAAATCATTCGGAAGTATTTCCTGAATGTTTCACTATGCAGACTGGTCTTGCAATTAGTAGAACAATTGATAAAAAATCACTTGATTTTCTACTTCACCCTCCCTTTAAAGGGTTGCTTGTTGTTACTTAGAAAGTAACAATATTTAAACTAAATTTCATTTTTTTGCGTAGCCCTAGAAAATAGTTTTATGAAAATGAGTCTTTAAAATAAGAGAAATTAACATATATAAAAAAATACTATCCTTTTTAAAAAATAAAAAATTTAACTTGAAAATAAAAAAGTAATTTGCTTTATTGCGCGCATACAGATAACGCGGCCGGCGACATTTTAGGCGATGAACTTATCAGTTAAAGAAACCCCACTTTGACTGCTGATTTTGGTTTGAGTAGATTAATTTTTGGCCTACAATTAACGAGAATAATTAAGTCGGGACAACGATTTTCAGAGCTGCGCTTATGGCCAAAAATCTTGGAAATTATCTCCAGTGTAATAATTAAAATATTATGGTTCGGTGAGTATGACCGAATTTTTTTTACATACCTTTGAAAATTAAGGTTTCAAAAAGTAATAAAGATCCACTGAATAAATTTTTACGTCGTGTAATGTTATTGAAAAGGATATACATGAACCACGTGACCATTGATGAAACAATAACGCAACACCACGTGCTTGGTCGCAGACTTAAGGAAGTTTTATAATCGACTGTTGTCCTCTCGCTGCTAGTTTTAGCCAATATGGCGGTGTACGTTGTTGTTAAGCAATTTGTCAGACTGTTCTTCAAGTAGGATGCGTAGCGTGGTGCGATTCGATGATAAAGAACATCCGCTTTCTATAATATATGATTAATTCTTAAAGACATATTTCAAAAAGGTTAGGAATGCCATCAGTTGGGATTACGAGTGAGGAGAAAATAAAATGTCTACTGTATCAACAAAATATGACATTAAAACCATAATGGGAAATTTTTAAATGAGTTGGTTGATATGTTATAATCGGTATTCTAAAAAGGGTCGTAAAATTGAAGTACTAGGGATGTAAGCCGGTTATTTAACATCCGTAACTTACCTGTTATTTACTAAATACCACCTTTAATTACCGCTTTAAATCATACCGTAATTTTACAATGGTAATTTACTACTTCGTATATTCATAACCTTTTTGGGTAAATCACAGTTTACTAGAGACAATATAAAGATTTGACCTCCAGGTTTCCCTCAATTTTCCATTAGTTCGCGCTGTTTAAAGCGCTACCAACGCTAGGTATAAAGTACTCGCAGTTCAACGTGTTTTAATAGGCTATATACACGTGAAAATATAAATTACCGATAGAACGGTAATTTTGTTTTCCCAAAATTTTAATCAGAAATTTACCTGGAAAATAACAGTTTTTGAAATTTATGGTAATTTCACATATCTACGAATTACAACTGGTTCTATGCGCGATTTTGAGTGGAAAAGGTTCTTTGACGTTTTCCCCTAAGGGTCGGATTTTTCAAGTTATGATGTGGTTTTCGGATTGACTTTACCTTACCACGTGTTAGTTCTGCGAAAGTTTTGAAGAATAACCACTTGGTGTTCTAAAATCACTATTTACATGGAAAAATACTTCCAATGATATACCTCATAGAGAGTCATACTTAATTTTTAACATTATTTGTGATTGTACATTTTTTTCGGGTTTGATTCTCGGAACGTGGTGTTGACAGCATCATAGGGGTTTATGGAAGAACTTGGAGGTCAAATTAAATACTCTAAATTGCGGTTGAACCCTTTATCTAAAGGCCCTTTAGGACGTTACAACTTTTTGGCTCATTTAGATGAGTAAACTTGAGTCGTGTAAAATAGTTGGGACGTGTGAACAGAAGTTAAACAAGTTGAATCGCCAAATTAAAGCTTGATCAATGACCAATGTTTTCTGACTCAATTTAGTTGAGTCAAAAGTTGTATTGTCTGACAAGGTCTTTAATGGTAATCGTAATTTGTGGGGTTTACTGATGGCAACCCAGGTCTTTAAATTTCAAATTTTTCATACCTCTTCTAATATTCTGTAGCCATTATCAAAATCCTTGTCGTATTCGATAAAACAAATTCTAAAACAAGTGACGCTAATTTTAGTTAAAGAATAGGTAAATTTCCTAACAGAACAATTCGTAACGATAACATCAAAACTTTTCATATTAATATTGTAAATACAATTTGCAGACCTTTTTCGTACAGTGGTGAAAATGTAATGAAATATATCGTCCCCAGACCATTTTCCAACTTTGTAATTAACCCACCAGTAATCATCTTTGAATCGCGTATTCTAACATGAAAGTGTAAATACAAAAATTTAGGCAGTACGAATTTTCAGTTGCACGATTGTTGTACACCAACACTTTGATTGTAGAAAGAATCTGTATCAGAATAAATAATATAAAACTGACTGACTTGTTGATAATCAACGCCCAGCTCAAACCGCAAATACCTAGAAGGCTGAAATTTCCCAGGAACGTTACCCGTAAGTAGTAGGCACACTGAGAAAGTTTTTTCCTATGCGCCGCCATCTTAAAAAATGGCGGTCAGAAATATAAAGAACCTTCGTTATGGAATAACGTCCGCGCGTTTCAAACGATTTCATTAATATTTAGTACACTGGTTCCCTATGTCCCAAAGACGGGACTTAAGCTTTTGAGCTTAGAATTTCGGTCATCTTTGTAAATGTTTGGACGAAAACTAAGGGGGTACCTCTGGTACGTGGCGATAACAGTCTAACTAGCCGAATGACAATTAGTCTTAGAAAATAGAATTAAATGGGAGATTTGTATCCAAAAGCACAGATCCTGAAACCACAATTCAAAGCATTATGTACTTTTCCCATTCGCTCACTTAACAGCAAAACCTAGGCTAATCTAACTTAACCAGTTAACTCCGCAACTAATTGAATACTATAAATTTGTGCACTTTATACACACTTCTAATCAAAGCCGCTAACATCTTCTCTAAAACTGCTTTGATTGAATGAGAAAACACAATTAGGAAATTGCGCGCTTATATTATGGTCTTTCATTATATTACGCCACACATACTTGCTTTTCTACATCAAGAGATAGCCGCTAAAACATTTAACAATCACACACTATTTAACTAGAAGGGAATAATAAGAGAATAATAATAATAATATAGGTGCAGGATTGTAACGTGAGTCCGGCCAACCTCAAAAATACCCAGAAAGTTCGAGCAAATGCACAGCGTAAAACCGATTTACACAGACGGCACAAAGATGACACCTCGTTAGCCAATCAGGGAAGCATTATCAAGAATCTATTAATTAACATGAATATATATCTGCATTGACTAGTTTGACTACCTACTCAGGGTTAGGAACGAGAGGACCATGATCAGATCGGATTTCTCGACTAAAGGTGACGTCGTCTTCAATAGAGGCTCTCGAAGTTGGTGACGCAAGCTGGATGGCACGCTTACTCTTCCCCCTTGCTCTGCTGCCTCACCTATTTCCTACCTCGTGACCGCCAGCTTGGGTCTTCAACAGTGCGTTGTATCACACCTCCTCGATGGTGAGAGCTGGTCAACCACTACGTTTTGTGGGCTAAGCTGATACGCGCCCTTCCCAAGCCAAGGTGTGGAGGCATCGTGCTGAGGGCTGTATGGTACCGGGGAAGTTAATCTACGGTATCATGAACGATCCCCTCGGGGAAGCAGGCGAAACCCCGTTGTATTTAGCCTTCCACCCGGGTTGAGGATTACCGGGTGGTGACCGTTTATTTGCCTCATTTCTCGTGGGACCATTTATGGATACCAAAAACAAAAACATAAACCAACCTGGGCATGGTACCGGTTCTGCCGGCACCCAGCTTTCTCTTAGGGAAGGGGTTGCCTCTGGCAATTCCCGACCTGTCTCTGTGCGAGGGACTACCTCCAGTAGTACCCGCACTCCATCCGTGGAAGGACGTATAGCTTCTCCTGCTCCTCAACAGGGTCAAACCAGGTTGAGTGAGATTAATAGGAGGCGCAATGCTAACCACAGGAAAAATCGATATCGCCAGGATGGCAAGGACTCTGCATCGGGTGCAAGAGATACGTCCCGCGATAAGGATTCTGCACCTTCGGGTGCTAGAAAAACTGTCCTGGGAACGGACTCTACGCCTGGTGCTAGAGAGACTACCACAAGTGCTGGGAAAAGACCTTGGACGTTGGACTCTGTTCCTTCGCCTAGATCACAAGCGGTGGCACCCAAAAAGACCAAGTCTTACTGTGGCGTCACCAGCCTAGTCAAGATGGCCATTATCAAAGATGGCTATCCGAAAAATGGAGTCACGGATGCGGATATTATTCCCATTCAGGCTGCTATATTGGACGCACTTGATGCTGAGCTTTCTTTGGGAAGCTCATTGCCCCGTCTTGTAAATTTTCATCTCATGACAGGGGCCTTGGTGTACTCCTGCGGAGATGCTGCGACCGGCGATTGGCTCGTGAAGGTGTTGCACCTTAATGAATGCGCTATTGGGAGAACGCGGCTTTCTGTTATGAGAGCCAGTGAACTCCCGAAGCTGTTCAAGGTGTCCTTCCGGACCAACGACCGGTGCACCACAGATCCGGCGGCTCTTCTTCGGCGGCTCAGAGCTTACAATGGCAGGTTTTTAACCGACTGTTGGAGGTGTCTGAATTCGTATGACGAAAGGAGGACAAGATTCTGGATCTTTGTTATTGATGGTATCTCTATGGAAGCCGTCAAGGACGCTAACTTTGAGGGTCTCACTGGTGTGGACGTTGGGACCTTTAAAGTCCTGCGCGTTCCACAGGACCAGCAACTCCAAGGAGCTGCCTTAGGCTTCTGCTGAAGAAGGCGATGGCACTGTCAGTGAGAAGCTCACTGCCAACATTGCAAGTATTACTTTAGAGACATCTATTCTAGATGTCTCTGATATTTTCACTTCAGTGACAAAAAGCTTTTTAAGAAGTATAATAGGTTTGAGCCATCTCTCACAATGTGCTCAGACAAGACTGTCGTGACCAATCACTTCAATTAGCCTTTCAGCATGCTTCGTGCTGCTAGGGTGACCTCCCAGTACTTTTAACTTTAAAGCCTGTCTGATTCCTCATGGTTCAAAGACAGACTCTGGAGTTGGTGCCGGAGTCTACTGCTATATTAGCAAGTATGGTTTTTATGAGAGCCTGGGCAATTTAGCCAGCGTTATCGAGGCGGAAATCACAGACATCTGTCTCTGTGTGGATTTCAGCATCAAAACAAAAAACCTTTCGTGGTCGGACGATACAGATCCACTCCATAAGTCTAGCCACTCTCAGTGCACTAAACCAGTGTCATATCAGCTCCAGATTGGTCTTCAGCGGTCTTGATTCCCTGGGTTTCTTGGCTGCCAAAAGTGGGCGGCTGAGGTGAAGTTCTATGAACCTGACCCTGCAGTTCCCATTCCTTATGACATCATTCTTCTGAGGATTCACAGCAGGATGTCTGCACTTAAATTGCAGCTCTGACACAACATGGATAGACAGAGATAAACCAAGTTATTTGTCCAAGGTCCCTCGAAGGCGAGAGAAAAGAACGGCTTGCCCTCGCCAAATCAATATCAGGTTGGTCACCACTTTTATTACTCGACACTGTAGACTACACGTTATGAACTTTGCTGATGGCCCGCTTAACAGGTTCTGCCGGGAGGAAGAGGAAACCTCCCATGTCCTCTGTAGCTGTGATTACCTTGGGGGTTTGAGGTTTGAGCGATTTTACATGCGTTCAATGGAACCGGACTGTCTCGGTTAACCGGATTCTCCGTTTCATCGAGGTAACTGGACTCTTTGCAGCCTAACAAGCTCGGGTATTGGTGCACGACGTTGCAACGCGTCACCCTCTTCAACAATGAGAATGACCACCAAAAATAGAAGCTCTCACTTTCTCCCTTAAATTTGTGGTGTGCTATTTCGACATCCAGGTGTTTTGATTCTGATAGGCTTCGGCGATGATGTAAACCGCGAAAAAGGGTAGATGAGTACCGCCTATCCCTAACTTACATGATAGAAGGGCTAATGATACAGATATATATCCATGTTAGCTAATAGATTCGCGATTTTATGGATATATCAAGTGCCATCTCTTATTAATCCCATTTTTATTTATAGATTATTTCTTACCCCTGTAGTGATAACTATCTTGATCGAACAATTTTCCGTAAAAGAGTTCATGATTATATTACAATTGCAAAACTAAGACTAGTGAGCTCTATCTTTGCGATATTCATTTTGACCTTCTCTGACTGTAGAAGTTGCGCGATACACGCGAATCTTTCATAAAGACAGACTAGAGTGATGTATTTTTAACAGTACATTTCAGTTCAGTTAAATATCTACAAGTTTATTTTATTAAGGACAGTGAGAGTTTTCAATATATACCCAGATTAATTATTAAAACTTTTTATTTTAACTTGAGACAACTGCTGTTCTTCGTACGAATGCATGCATCTTAAATAGTAGTAAGGCTGTAAAATTCCCAAGTGTCATCAACTATGTTGTAGATTCACTGCTAGGGTCTAGAATTGCTAGGACAATGGAAGCGTCACTAAGTTTTGAATTCGGTTGAAGTGTTTTGCTTGCAATGTTGCTAAACATCAAACTATTGCGATTATATACAACATGTTTTCGGAATTCAGTAGGGAAACGTAAAATAGTTTGATGATTGCTAAACTGCATGAAATTGAAAATTAAATCGCATATTTCTAATAACTTCTATTCTTGTTACCAAATATTTTTTATGGATTAAATTTTTTTCTCTTGCAATTTTAGTGATTTAGAAATTAAGCGCAAATGAATTTAACATACCGAATCAAATTATAAAACCCAACTTTGACGGTACAACACTGGCAAGTTCCACTTTCGAATAATTATATTTTTTTTTCTGCAATGTGAACGGTCACATTTCAAACTCTTTTATATTTTTTGTAACAAGCGTGTTAAAACTTATACCTTAAGAGTGCTTTTCCCGTTTGAAAAATAACGGGGTTTCCAAACCTACGAAATACATTGTACACGGTGCAACACTTTTCAACGTGCTTCTTAATGGAATATAACGCTAAGTTGCTTCAAGTTCAGCTAATGTTAAGCCACCGTTCCCCTAGAATTTAAATATGGCCATTTCTCGTGCACTTTCCATAAATGATTGTTCTATTGATTTTAAAAGAACGCATGTGTTGTTTCTCACGTACCATAATGAAATCAATATACGACACATTTGATAAGCTAAAGCTGGGTATAAATAAAACGACCTACTTCTCAGGAGCGGGCATTGATTTCGAATTCAAATAATAGTGAAACTCTAATACACTCATGAGGGAGTCATAGTTCAATTTGCTAAAGGTACACATTTAATTTCCTAATAAGGCTTACAACTTCTACTCCTCGGCTCGTACTCCCAGCTTATTTATTCCTTGTTAAGAAATCCTGCAAACCTTTTTTTACCTCTCCGTGTGACGTAGTCCAGGAGAGGTTCTGTAACGGCCGTGTCTGTCTGTGTGTCTGTCTGTCTGTGTGTGTGTGTCTGTCTGTCCGTTGTTACACCCACGTGACCGCGTTCGCAGTTTGCGTATCGGAGCAAACGTGTTGGCCATTTCCGAACTGCTTTCACAGTCACGGAAATGGCTCCTCTACTTGAGTTCTCACACCACCATCTTCTGGTCTTTGTCCATCCCACACGGACACCAGTCTGTTCTTACTGGCTTCTAATCACCACCATCTTCTGGTCTTTGTCCATCCCACACGGACACCAGTCTGTTCTTACTGGCTTCTAATCACCACCATCTTCTGTTCTTTGTCAATCCCACATTTACACCAGTCTGCACTTACACTGGCTTCTAACACCACCATCCACTGGTCTTCCGTCTATTCCACATAGACACCAATCTGTATCATTGGCTTCTACTCCATTATCATCGTTTGGTTTTAGGATATACGCGGCGATCAGCTAGGGTTACGAGAAACGTCTAGCCTCCCTAAGGTGGGATCGCCACCAAAGGTTTTCGCAATTGCGCTTTTTCCTTACTATTATAATGGAAACGAATCGTATATATACCCCAAATTTGAAAAAAGCGGGCAAGAGGGGTACCCTTCACTTTAAACGTCAATATTAGCAAAGTTTGAGAAGATAATAGGTATAACTTTATTTTAAACGATTTAACTATTATTAATGTTAATTATTGAAGATTAAAATAATTAAAAATAATTATATTTATTTAAATATTAAAGATAAACCTCTCGTGCAAAGAGAGAGATTATCATTGCCTCCTATATCTACCAAGGCCCGTGCATGCGATATATTTCCTTCATTGCCTCCTATATCTATCAAGGCCCGTGCATTGTGATATATTTCATTCATTGCCTCCTATATCTATCAAGGCCCGTGCATTGTGATATATTTCATTCATTGCCTCCTATATCTATCAAGGCCCGTGCATTGCGATATATTTTTCAAAACAACAACAAAAATGGGAAACCCCAACTCAGAAACATAACGTTTTCATTGGATACTTAAGTTTATATAATCTTCTTGACACGGAGAGGTAATATTTTGGTTTTCCCAACTTGTTACAACGTAAAATGAAAATATATTGGTAAACAGTTTTCGGCATTTCGATGCCTTCTGTTGTTGTGTAGCTATAAAGCTCCTTTTCATTTCGATATTTCAAGAACGTGTTTTCATATTAATATTTCAAATGGTAGTTGAGAAAATTGAGCTATACTAATTATCTAAGAAAATTCTTGAGGTACAGCGAAAGGATAGTGTTCCCAGGCCAACAGAGTTAAAAATATAATTTTCTGTAACGCTTGATGAATTCATTGTTTTAATTTTCATACCCGCAGTTGCTTATCGAGAAATTTCCCCTTTCAGATAAATAAGGGAGTGGATAGTCTTCCTTGTAGAACTTATCTAAGAAATTAAAATCAATTTGGATGCGCCATATTGAAAGTGTTCCATAAATTGCACTTAAGTAAATATTTTGACCTATTAACTACTAACTATAGTTAATTAAGTTTATTTTTTGTTCTGCTGATCTTCGAACTATGCACTTTGTCAAAGTTTCTTTGGTGGCCTGATCGTTCAAATATTTAGCTAATAGGGGGCCTAGTTTCTGTTGGTGTTCTCTTACTTAGGTAAATTGCTTGGAAACCTTTTTTGAAAATATCAATACTTAAGATAGATAGATTTTTTATTTTGTATTTTGAAAAGATACATATTCATATTTTACATCGTCACCATGATAACAACTGTACTAAAGGAAATTTCGAAACAAGTGCAGTTTACCAGTTTTTTTAAGTTAGCTAGAAAGAACCGGGGATGGATTTAATTTTAGAGGTAGAAAAGGAGAACGGTTAGGGTTTATTTCAGTCCGACTTATAGCCCAAAAAAGAGCCCCTCCTTCCAACACGTAACGAAAATTTTAAATTATCTTATTGGCTCACTTAAACTACGTTTTGATGACGTTGCTGACGGGGAAGGCGAAAAATACGTATTCCTTTTTAACTCTGTCGCTATGACCCGCCTCTTCTTTCATACCCCCCCCCCGTCCCGTGGAAGGGGGTCCGGTACTTAGACGCGCGCCCTGATTACTCTGTTCTCCATTCCTACTTCTAAAATTAAATCTCTATACCTGAAACAACTAAAGATATTTTCTCGGAAATAGTTTTGGAAAAACCAAAAATAATAGTTGCTCAAATCGTGAACTTAACCCGATCTGACCCTAACCCAACCTCACCCTTACCCGACCCATCTCGAAACTAACCCGACTGAACCCGAACCCAGCCTAAGCCCGACTCAACCCAATATGACCCTGACCAGACCTAAGGCATGCGCGCCTTTATTCCAACAAACGGATTTCTTTGTTTTTCAATATTTTTCGAGCGTTAAACACGAATATCGACTTTATTGTCAGTTTAAAAAGGTTCTAGGTAAACTGCACTTATATGGAAATTTCCTCAGTGTCATTTAATAAAGTTAAACTATAAATCTTCCTTGGGGTTCGAAATCGTTGGCATTCCCCTCCGATAAGAGACGAATTACTGTACGATACCTAAAAATACTAATTGTTAATTTGTTCCAAGAAAATGCTGAACGAATTTCACTTAAGGGAGTAGAAAACAATACCAAATTTGTAGGCAAAAAAGCGCTGATTTTACTGTCGCGGCTTCTTTTTAATGTAATTAGTACTATTCTAAGCAAAAGGTTTCATAAAAAGTGTCGAAATATGCTAACTGAATGATCGATCCCAAATTTCAGTTTTTATACTTCATTTAAAGTGTTCCTTCGGAGCCTTGTCAGACAAAACGTTTCCGCGTTTGTCATGACGCTGTAGCCTAGGCCTCCGAAGGTCCTCTATTATGTAAAAGTGATGTACACAAGCATTGCTTTTTATAACACAATGAAAGTTAAAGGGACTCCAAAGATCACAGCGGCGGGTTTGTAAAAATTATTTGGAATACTTTACAGACATCACGAGACGCCAAGATCCAGAGATGTATTGAGATTTTTTTTCACGGGATTGTAGCGCCAATCAGATTGCACGTATAAGGAGCGTCAAAGATAGAAGGGGAAGGTAATTATAACGGCACAGCCAGACATCTCTCTCACGTGCACCTACCTAGGCGCACGGCCCGACATCTCTCTCTCTCACGTGCACCTACCTAGGCGCACGGCCCGACATCTCTCTCACGTGCACCAACCTAGGCGCACGGCCCGACATCTCTCTCACGTGCACCTACCTAGGCGCACGGCCCGACATCTCTCTCACGTGCACCTACCTACGCGCACGGCCCGATATCTCTCTTACGTGCCCCTACCTAGGCGCACGGCCCGATATCTCTGTCACGCGGACCTCCCTCGGTGCACAGCTATGAGCCAGACGTCACGTTTTTCGTTAAGAAGGAAATTCAGAAAGGGTAAATATGTAAAGAGGGTTAGAGGCTCGCTGATAAAACGAATTACGTTTCTTTGAACCACGCCTCTCCTCGGTTAGGTGATTTCGAATAATTTTTAATCACCCGCCACAACCTTCTTTGGAGTCCCTTGCACTGCAAACACCAATCCTTCGCTAATTCGACACCTCTTGCGAAATCCGTCTCGCGCTAAGATAAACATGAGGAATATTTTTACCTATGAACTAATATAGCCACCAACTGCATCGCTGTTATTAAAATAAACATCGTCACGAGGACCAAGTCAGTTATACGCCAACTCAAATATTCAGTGTCCACACTCGCGTTGTAAAATAAAGGAACGTTGAATAACTTCGGAAGGGGGATCTTGATGAAAACTTCGAGCTGTCTTACCACAAGATAAAATAAACTAATTATTGATAAAGCTACTAATACTTTGTTCCTAAGATCAAGCATACGACGTTCAATTTTAGATTGTTCATTCCAAGACAGTGTAAACGGTTTTAACGATTGTTCAATCAAATTGTACCAAAATCTTTCTTCGTCCGTGTGTAAATTTGAAGTTGTAACTTTTTCAAACGGTTCACTTCGCGTCCAGTAATATTCGTCGATTGTAATTGCGTCGAGGTTATTTTCGTTCGGAGCTTTCTCACAAACTTTCTTCAATTTGTCATCGGAACTGGTAACTTCACGAGTTCCCCACGATGAAATGTAACACAAATTAATAGCGGCGTATAACATCGAGAAAAAGTGCATTGTTGGCAATAACGCAAAATACGGTATGATGTAAAACACGTCAATAAACTCGTTCGCGTGCAGTATGCCAATAATTAAAACGTAGATCAAAGTTATTAGTGAGATTGTAAAACTTATTTCGCCATAATCTGCTCTGTTTTGAATCAGTTGATTCAGTTTTTGAAGTAGAAATACGATAAATATGATCCCATATAAGGAACTTAATACTCTGGCGAAACGTAATTGGTTTTCATTACTACCTTGAAAACATATTGTAACGAAAGTGGCAGTCAAAATCAAGGTTATGATCGTTGATACAATCAACGGAATTTGCAACGCCGATGAAGTTGCTTCAATTGTCAGTAAAAATACGTTGCTAGGTGTGAGAAAACTGATGAAAAGGGTGAAAGCTAAGTAAACTGCAAACATTGGATGGTATTTTCGCATAATATCTCGTTCTTCGAATAGTAGATCTACCATGTTGACTAGGGTACTTGGTTCCCAGCGACGTCTTTGTTTGAAAAATTCATCCAGTGTTTCAGGTGCTTGAGTGTATACTACTGATAACGCGCTGTATTTGGCAAGAAATCCTTGTCTCATTGTCAACGTAGTTAGCCATAGGTCCTCGCCTAGCGTAATTCAAAATGGATTAGCAAATTTGTGGGAAGTTCAGTGCCACGATTTTTTTCCTTCAATCTTGACGGGTGTACATTTTAAGAGGAGTATAATATATACTATTGGGGTTCAAACAAACAATTTTAACCTGACATAATTAGGTATCAAATAGCCCATATCCAATTTACCTGACCTGAGTCCAACCTACACAATCATAAACTACAACCGTTTTCATATCCAGGGACCAGGTTGTACTGCTCTTGTGGGAACTGCTGTAATGGTACGCCTCGTTTACGGCAACTGCTATATAGGGAACTGCTGTGACGGGTAAATTTCTTTTCCGGGAGGCCACTATTTAGGCAACTGCGTTTTTGGGAAACCACTATTATGGGCTCCACTCATACGGAACCCATCATATGAGGGCTTGCCAAGTTGGACTCACCTTGATCAAACTTCAAAAATTCTTTGGCTTCAACAGCTTCAGCCTCGTATGCACGAATTGCAACTTTAAGAGCTGACGCTCTGTATAATGAAAAGCAGCCAGGAGAGCACAACACACTGCCATACACATCTTCCGTTGCTTTTGTTGTCCAATGACTAATTGCGTACTCAAATTTTTGGTACCACACAAATGGACCTGCATTTTTGAATTAGCAAGGAATTTAGACGCTGCTTTCAACTTTTGGCTTCGAACTTACCAATACCGACCGGTTGTATTCTCCCACATACAACCCCAACTCGTTTATCGGACATTACTTCATAAGCTCGACTAAAGGCTACTGATTCGAAACTTGTGTCACCATCCAGGGTTAGTATAAATGTGTTTTCATAGTCTTTGATTTTAGAGTACTCCAAAATGTAACGAGAGTACATTATTTGGCTCCATCGCTTTCGACGACGTACTTTGAGTGAGTCTTTAAGGTGAAGCACCAACGGGGTTCCACCGGGTAATGTCCATTGTATTTTTCCACCGTAAGGTGTGGGGCTAACTTTAGATGGTGTCGAGACGAGTGTAGACGATTTCTCGTAGATAACACTGAAATAATAAAGGAAATCTTTTAAACTGAGCCTTTAAAGAAACACTATGTTAAGTGACAAGTAATTTGATAGAATGTGTTCAATTGTAGGGCTACGTTTGTACTTGACGTCGCACTACAATCTCTCTAACGAACAATAAGGTTTAATTGTAACTCGTTAAATCTTACTTGGCAGCTTCATTTTTGGCAGAGGAAAAGTTTTTGACGAAGTCATTCACACGTTTAGAAATGAATTCACTTTTTTGACCATTGATCTCGATACTTTCATTAGACCAATTGAAAGCATCGTCCAAGAATATATGAACTAAATAAAACCACAATCAATGCGACTTAGCCTAAAAAGCGATTGCAGTTTAATAGTGCAATGGGCTAACATGTTAGAATACAAAGGTTTTGTCTGAGTATATTTTCCACCATGATTCCGCAGGCAACATGGTATTTCACCTACTAAACCGAAAGAAAATCTGTCGTAGCCATATTGCGGGCTACATTCGACACTAATTCAAACGCTCACAAAATGCCAATAGGTTAGGTCTGAATAATCTAATTTATTACGTTCTAAGTCTTCCATTCTTTCAAATAATTTCATTTGACTTCGATTTGCGCTTTGACTCCGATTCATCAATTCAAAATCAAGTCTGAAAATAATATTATAAACCTTGATTATCAAAATTATAAATTGACTTTAGGACAGCAGGAGAAAAGATCCAAGTTTCTTAGCTTAGTACGCGTGGTTATATTAGATGTAATTGATTAGCCTTTTTGTACACAAGATAACAGTTTAAAAAATTTTAAACTTGCCTCATAACGGATTTTAGTAATTCCGTCATCTCATTGGTGGTTTCGTGCCACATCGTAACGCATGCGTAAACCTTACAGTTCTTGTGTGGTACCTTTGTTCCGAGTGAGAGTTTCAACCTGGAAAATATTTTATTCAATAAACGATCAGGAATTTATAGAAACTGGCACTTGGGAAAACTATGTGTATTTTTCATACCGAAGTTCTACTATGCATATATTCCTGATAGTACCATGAACTTTTAATAGTAAATAATAAAGTAACCGTTAATGGCTCAGTTTAAGCTTTCTTTCAACTGTCGTAAAATATTTATTTGGTCGAATTGAGGCCCCTGATCGGCAATAACAGTTATGGAGTTGCATTATTGTCCGAAATGATCATAAAACGTGAACGATACGGAAAACAAAAATTCAGTATGATCGAAAAAACAAAATTCAATTTTCAAGGTAATGTTTATTTCACTCATCGAGAAAACTTAAGTTAGCACAGTTAGTTTAACTAATTTTGGTGAAATAAGACAGCCGTCGATATCGCAAAATTCAACCAATTCTACCTAAATTATAAAATAATACAAAAATAAGTTTACCTCTGATTTATACATCTTCGGGACTTTGTGAAAATGTTGCCTATAGAGCAGACAAAAGAGACGAACAATTTACACTTATATTTTGTAATTGATAAAATACCTTTTATAAAATTCATAATGCAAAACACCTTAGCATATCACAACCGTTTGTAACCGTTATTAATATCCAACATAACTACTGGTTTTTTTTCTCAGCAAAGTTTGCATTTTTGAAAGTTCGAAGTACAGTTATACCCCTATGCAGGTTAATGTCTTAAGATATTCCGATAATTCTTGTTGTGTAGGGATTTGTTGGTAAGAACTATGTACTCTTAATATAATGGTCTATGATGTTAAATAGAGTATTGAAAAACAGTGAATCTTGGAATTCAAGAAGCTAATAAAGGCTTTCTTTTTATTTTCTTTCAGGGATGATTATAAGTATTACTTATTCACATTTTCTAACCTTCTAAGAAAGAAATGCGCAAACGCCAAAAAATAATTGCTGGAAGAATGCTTCTTTCTTTGTTTTCTAACGTTGCATCAAAATTATCGTGTTCATTCTTTTGTGATTTCATTTGAAGAAATAGAAAAGCTACCTTTTGAATTACGCCTTAAAATTTTTCTAAGTAGTGAATTTATGTACATTGGTATAGTGTCTCTTGACTATATAGCTACTTACCTTTAAAGTTCAGTTGTTGTACTCTAAGTACTATTTCATCGGCGCTTATCTAAATATAGTGATTTTTTTGGATATGTAAATACTTGGAAACCCTTTTATAAAAGTATCAAAGATTGATAGATTTTTATTGCGTATTTTATACGGATACATTCTCATATTTTACTACATTAAAGGTAATTTTCGCAGAGTCATTAAGTCAAGTTACACTGTAAATCTTCTTACGGGTTCGAAATCGTTGGCGTTCCCTTCCGACAAGAGACGAATTACTGTACGATACCTACAAAAAAAATACATTTGTTATTTTGTAACAAGCAAGTCCTGCGAAACGTATTTCACTAAAGGAAGTAGAAAATAGTTTTTTGGGGGGGGGTAAAGAAGCACATGATGGTACTGCCCCGTCTTGTTTAATTAATGTAACTAGTACCATTTTAAGCTAAAGGTTTGAATAAAACATTGTCAAAATATGGTAATTAAATGACTCATACTAAATTTCGGTCTTTATACTACGTTTAAAGTGTTCCTTCGGAGACTTGTCAGAGACAATTCTTTAGCCTTTGTCATGACTCGGACCAAGTTTCCAAAGTTCATATTTCGGCAAAGTAATCCATTCCTCAAAATTGCTAGACAGCGTTCGTTAAAGTGGTTAAATGAGCGATGGAGTTGCACACACCAGTCCTTCGCTAAGTGGACGCATCTTTCGATGCTGGCTCGCGCTTAGATAATAAAAAAAATTAAATATTTACCTATGAACTAATAAAGCCACAAACTGCATCGCTGTTATAAAGAAAAATATCGTGACGAGGACCAAGTCAGTTATACGCCATCCCAAATATTCAGTGTCCACACCCGCGTTGTGAAACGAAGAAGAAGCGTTGAATAACTTCGGAAGGGGGATCTTGATAAACACTTCAAGTTGTCTTAGTAAAATATAAACTAAACTAATTATTGATAAAGCTACTAATACTTTGTTCCTAAGGTCAAGCATACGACGTTCAATTTTAGATTTCTCATTATGAGATGGTGAAAACGGTTTTAACGATTGTTCAATCAAATTATGCCAAAATATTTCTTCGTCCGTGTATAAATTTTCAATTGTCACTTTTTCAAACGGCTCAGTTCGCGTCCAGTAATCTTCGTCTATTATAGTTGCATCGAGATTATTTTCGTTCGGCGCTTTCTCCCAAACTTTCTTCAATTTGTCATCAGAACTGGTATCTTCACGAGTTCCCCATGACGAAATATGACACAAATTAATAGCGGCGTTTAACATACAGAAAAAGTGCATTATTGGCAATAGTGCGAAGTACGGAATGATGTAAAATACGTATATAAACTCGTTCGCGTGCAGTATGCCAATAATTAAAACGTAGAGCAAAGTTATTATTAAAATTATAAAACTTATATCGCCGTAATCTGCTCTGTTTTCCATTAGTTGATACAACTTTTGCATTAAAAATACGGTAAATATGATCCCATACCAGCGACTAAGTGCTCTGTAGAAGCCTATTTTGTATTCGTTACTGCCATGAAAGCATACTATAACGAAAATGGCAGTCAAAAACAGGGTTATGATCGTTGATACAATCAACGGAATTTCCATCACTGATGAAGTTGCTTGGATTGTAAGTAAAAATACGTTGCTAGGTGTGAGAAAACTGAGGAAGACGACGAAAAATAAGTAAACTGCAAACATTGGATTGTATTGTCGCATAATATCTCGTTCTTCGAATAGTAAATCTACGTTGTTTACGAGGGTACTTGGTTCCCAGCGCCGTCTTTGTTTGAATAATTCTTCCAATGTTTCAGGCGCTTGAGTGTAAACTATTGATGACGCGCTGTACTTCGCAAGAAATCCTTGTCTCATAATCAACGAGGTTAGCCATCGGTCCTCGCCTAGTGTCATTTAAAATGGATTAAACTGTCCGGATTTATATCCCATAAGTTTAACTCACCTAGATCGAACTTCAAAAATTCTTTAGCTTCAACCGCTTCAGCTTCGTATGCGTGAATTGCAACTTTCAGAGCTGATGCTCTGTATAATGAAAAGCAGCCAGGAGAGCACAACACACTGCCATACACGTCTTCTGTTGCTTTTGTTACCCAATGACTAATCGCGTACTCAAATTTTTGGTACCACACAATTGGACCTGTATTTTGGTATTAACAACGATTTTTAAGGCTACTCTCCATCTTTGTTTTTCGAACTTACCAACACCAACTGGTTGTATTCTCCCGCACACAACCCCAATTCGTTTATCGGACATTACTTCATAGGCTCGACTAAGGGCCACTGATTCGAAACTTGTGTCACCATCCAGGGTTAGTATAAATGTGTTTTCGTAGTCTTTGATATTAGAGTGCTCCAAAATGTAGCGAGAGTACATTATTTGGCTCCATCTCTTTCGACGACGTACTTTGAGCGAGTCTTTAAGGTGAAGCACCAACGGTGTACCACCGGGTAATGTCCATTGTATTTTTCCACCATAAGGTGTGGGGCTTACTTTAGATGGTGTCGAGACGAGTGTAGAGGATTTCTCGTAGATATAGCTGAAGAGAAAAAGGAAATCTTTAACACACTGCCTTTAGAAGGAACAATATTTAGCATGACAAAGGCATTTGATATAATGTATTCAATTACATTAGTACTTGACGTCGCACTAGGATCTCTTTGACGAACAAAAAACTCTAAAACAAACTCGTTAAATCTTACTTGGTGGCTTCATTTTTGGCAGAGGAAAAGTTTTTCACAAAGTCATTCACTCTTTTAGAACAGATTTCACTTTTTTGACCTTTTATCACGAATACTTCATTTGACCAATTGTAGGCGTCGTCCAAGAATATATGAACTAAAGAAAACCACAAGCAATTACGCCTTAGCCTAAAAAACTGATTCCAGTTAAATGATAAGGGCTATCATGTGCGAATACAATGGTTTTGACTGAGTTATTTTCCATCATGATAATGCAGGCAACATGGTATTTCACCTGCTAAACCGAAAGAGAATCTGTCGTAGCCATATTACAGGCTAAATTCGACGCTAGTTCAAAACGATAGAGTGGGTCTCAAAAATCTAATTTAATACTTTCTCACTTTCTAAGTCTTCCATTCGTTCAAATCCTTTCATTTGACTTCGATTTGTGCTTTGACTCTGATTCATCAATTCAAAATCAAGTCTGTAAAAAAATATTTGAAATTTTAGTGATAAAAATTTTAAAAATAGATCTTTAAGACAGGCCATGTTTCTTAGCTTAGTAAGCGTTGTTAAATAGATTGATTAGTTGTTTTTCTGTATAAAAGAACGGTTTAAAAAATTTAAACTTACCTCATAACAGATTTAAGTAATTCCGTCATCTCATTGGTGGTTTCGTGCCACATTGTAACGCATGCGTAAACCTTACAGTACTTGAGTGGTGCCTTTGTTCCGAGTGAGAGCTTCAACCTATAAATTATTTTATTCTCTTAACATCCAGGAATTTATTGAAACTATCACTTGGGAATACCATATGTGTATCTCTCCATTCCGAAGTACTACTATCTATACATTCCTGATCGTACCATGGTATTTTTTAGTAGGCCTACATATTAATTTAAGACTCGTAAATAATAAAATATTCGTTATTGGCCCACTCTAAGGTTTCTTTAAATGAATATTACTCTTGATCGGAAATAACTGTTATGGATATTTTTGTCTGAATTGATGGGAAAATATGTGCGATACGAATAGAAAGGTTCAGTATGAAAGTGACTCTATTTGACACATTTTTTACAAGGTAAAGTTTATTTCATTTCTCGAGAAAATTTAGGTTAGCACGGTTAATTTCATTGATTTGGGTGAAATAAAACAGTTCGAGCATCAGCCATTCGTTAAACTATGATTCGATCATTTCCTGCTGCGATTGGTGATCTAAAATTCAACCATTAATTTCGACGCAAATGATGTATTATGATCATGTGTTTATAATTTGTCTTCTTCTGGTGATATTTTAAAAACTCATGCTATTATATCAAAATATAAGTTTACCTCTTAGTTAAACAGCTTCGGGCTTTTGCGAGAATGCTGCCTATAGAGCGTAGTATCCAGACAAAAGAGATGAACAATGTATAAAAACATTTTATTATCGTTAAAATGCGATTAATTAAATTCATAATACAATCCATCTTAGCATAGATATCACAACTTGGATTCTAAGTTTTGAAACCGTTTTCCAGATACAATATAACTATGGTATTTGCTTTATAAGCAAAGTATGAAGTTTATAATTAGTTGCTATGCATTTTTGAAAGCTCAAAGTACAGTTATGCCTGTATGTTAATGGCTTAAAATATTCCGACAATTTTTGATGCGTAAGGTTAGAACTATGAGCTCTTAGTGTAATGGTCTATGATGTTAAATAGGATATTGAACAAGAGTGAATCTTAGGATTCCCAGAAGCTGGTAATGGCTTGATTTTTATTTTCATACTGGGATCATTATAAGCAATACTTTTTGATTTTTCCAGTAATTAATGTTCAAACAACAAAAATGTAATTGATGGAAAAAATGCTTCTTTGTTTTGTTAATGTTCTTTTTAAAAAAATTCCGATTTAATGTAGCCACTGTACCATGGAGCAAACCAGGAGAGTCGACTCCGGTAGTTTCCGTAAACGTCCGGTAGAGGCATGACAGAAGCGTTGCAGAATCTAGTGCTTCTAGCGGCCTCTAGTTTTCCTACGGAACATAATTAGATGCACGGGGGCAAGGGACTGGTTTCCCCAATGTTAATATCCCCCCGTTTTTCCGTACGAAAAACAGGGGGCGCCACGGTCGCGTTTCGAAAATCGGTTACTATAGGCCAAAGCTAGAGTCGGCTATCCTGACTGTACTCCCATCTACGGCAATGAAGTCCTACCAGCAGGGATAAGGGAGGTGAGATGGATTGGAAATGATGATGGGCGACCTGCGGCACCGTATCTCTCCCAGTGTACCTCGCGCACGCCCCTACCCTTCGGTAGGCGATTGCTAAGTGCTGCCGCGTTGCGCCATTTTATTTGTATGAAAACTAGCTTCTATTTTTAAGATAGAGGGAGCGTCCTTTACAATTTCGTCCGGTACGACCCTACCTAGCCGCTGAGGATGCTGGGAGGACTACGGTGCCGTAGGTGGGGGTACAGAGGCAACGCTATAGGTATGGGGGTTTCCACTCCATTGCTCTCTCCTTCAAGCTACCAGTATCCTGTACGTTTCGGTACCGGTAGACTCATACGTTACCGAAACGTCCAGGATGCCCCCTGTGCCGTAGAAGGTAGTTCTCAAACAAATACAATAGCACTAGGTGGCAGCACAGTGTTTCGTAGGTGCGTGCGCAAGGTACTCTGGGAGACATTTATAGAATACGAACATTTCTACTCCATTACTCTCTCCTCAAACGCTCATGTATAAGGTGTTTTGTGTATGGACCGGCGTGGGAAATAAGGCGATGGCACAGGGCAATTGACCAGTTTAAAAATTGCCTGGACCTGTTTAAAAAGGGGGTCAGTGGTCACTAAGAAAATTCAAGGGTAGCCAGAGTCCATTAACTGAAATATTTCAATAATCCACTTCTTTATCTTTGCAGACGTCGTGCTCTGGTCAATGGTCGAGGACCAGTTTATTTATTCCAGGCTAGTAGGGTTGCTGGCCTAAGGTCCAGTTTAAAATAATCCTTATTTCCCACCCTGGTTTTGACAATAAAAAAATACGCTCATGTCTTATTCCTTCTATTTTATCCCTGGTTGCAGCTCTGTATTAAATTAGTAGCCCAATCGATCTTGCGCTTTTGGACTTTTTGGGATTAGCTTGTGGTATGGCCAACTGTTTTCTTAACGTTTAGTAGCAACGAAAGATAAAGTTGGCCATCCATTTAGGATCATTGTGATTCTGATTCATTTCAATATATTCTTCAATTTCTTCATAAAGATGGATAGGAGGATGTTGATGGTGGAGAACTTCAACGCCAAGAAGAATAATTTGTACGTAACTTAATTAAAATGAGTGTTAGGAAAAGAAGTAGAGCTAATTCCAGCGACATTGAAGAACTGTCTTCCCCAAGCAAGAAGAGAGTAGAGTTGTAAGTTTTCCAGAGTATTTTGAAACTCAATTTAGCGATGTTTACACTTTCTATTAGGCCTTGGTCCTTTTGTGTGTTATTTTTAACTAAAGTTGCTGTAAACTTTAAACGAAGCTTAATGTATCTTTTAATTTATGTCAAATTATTGATGCGATAGTGTTAGTTGAATTCGAAGGGCTGACATAATGTGTTTTATGTATTTTCAGAAACGGAGAACTAAAAATCAAAGTGTGCACAGTTAGACTGAAGCCTCTAAGCAGGTATGTTTATGTTTTAATGGGGGGGGGGGTGTTTTAAAGGATTATAAGCAAAAATTTACGAAATATAAAGGATTAAAGTTCTATAAATAATTGGTTTTCATGGTTAAGAGAATATTCTTGGCTGAAAGATTATCATTCTCTTTGTAATTCTTACACTTTGTTGATATGTTTAGGAATGAAGTGAATCAACATAAATTGTCTCCTGATAATGGAAATGGTTTAGTGGAGATTCCTCCTAAAGTCATTAAAAAGGTTTGTTTGACCCTAAAAAGTATCCATAAAGGGCATAGGATTTGCAACAAAGGGTCAGGGGATTTAGAAAAGGAGCAATTAAGGGTCAGGGAATTTAAAAAAAGGGCAATTAAGGGTCGGGGGATTTAAAAAAGGGGCAATTAAGGGTCGGGGGATTTAAAAAAGGAGCAATTAAGGGTCAGGGGATTTAAAAAAGGAGCAATTAAGGGTCAGGGAATTTAGAAAAGGAGCAATTAAGGGTCAGGGAATTTAAAAAAGGACTAATAAAAGGTTGGTAAATTTAAAAAAGGACTAATAAAAGGTCAGGAAATTTAAAAAAAGACCAATAAAAGGTCGGGAAATTTAAAAAAAGACCAATAAAAGGTCGGGAAATTTAAAAAAAGACCAATAAAAGGTCGGGAAATTTAAAAAAGGACTAATAAAAGGTCGGGAAATTTAAAAAAGGACTAATAAAAGGTCGGGAAATTTAAAAAAGGACTAATAAAAGGTCGGGAAATTTAAAAAAGGACTAATAAAAGGTCGGGAAATTTAAAAAAGGACTAATAAAAGGTCGGGAAATTTAAAAAAGGACTAATAAAAGGTCGGGAAATTTAAAAAAGGACTAATAAAAGGTCGGGAAATTTAAAAAAGGACTAATAAAAGGTCGGGAAATTTAAAAAAGGACTAATAAAAGGTCGGGAAATTTAAAAAAGGACTAATAAAAGGTCGGGAAATTTAAAAAAGGACTAATAAAAGGTCGGGAAATTTAAAAAAGGACTAATAAAAGGTCAGGGAATTTAAAAAAGGAGCAACAGAAGTTTGGGAAATTTAAAAAATGACCTAAATAAGGTCAGGAAGTTTAAAAAAGGACCTAAACAAGGTCGGGAAATTTAAAAAAGGACCTAAACTAGGTCGGGAAGTTTAAAAAAGGACCTAAACAAGGTCGGGAAATTTAAAAAAGGACCTAAACAAGGTCGGGAAATTTAAAAAAAGACCAATAAAAGGTCGGGAAATCTAAAAAGGACCAATAAAATGTCTGGAAATCTAAAATAGGACCAATAAATGGTCTGGAAATCTAAAAAAGGACCAATAAATGGTCGGGAAATCTAAAAAATGATCTAAAGAAGGTCGGGAAATCTAAAAAATGACCTAAACAAGGTCGGGAAATTTAAAAAATGACCTAAAGAAGGTCGGGAAATTTAAAAAATGACCTAAAGAAGGTCGGGAAATTTAAAAAAGGACCTAAACAAGGTCGGGAAATTTCAAAAAGGACCTAAACAAGGTCGGGAAATTTCAAAAAGGACCTAAACAAGGTCGGGAAATTTAAAAAAGGACCAATAAAAGATCGGGAAATTTAAAAAAGGACCAATAAAAGATCGGGAAATTTAAAAAAGGACCAATAAAAGATCGGGAAATTTCAAAAAGGACCTAAACAAGGTCGGGAAATTTAAAAAAGGACCAATAAAAGATCGGGAAATTTAAAAAAGGACTAATAAAAGATCGGGAAATTTAAAAAAGGACCAATAAAAGATCGGGAAATTTAGAAAAGGACCAATAAAAGATCGGGAAATTTAAAAAAGGACCAATAAAAGATCGGGAAATTTAAAAAAGGACCAATAAAAGATCGGGAAATTTAAAAAAGGACCAATAAAAGATCGGGAAATTTAAAAAAGGACCAATAAAAGATCGGGAAATTTAAAAAGAGCACAAAAGATAATGAATAATCTGGCAAATTTAGCTAGAAATTTAATAAGAATCATCCAAAATAGCCACCACGAATAATTTTGAATATATTTTTTGAAGGAAATTTGCTTAGTCAGTGATTTGAAAGAAGAACTATTACAAAAAGATAATCAAGTCAAAGCTTTGCAACAACAATTGGACAAAGAAAAATCAAGGGTATTAACACGGTTTTATTTAATGCATCTTTATCATTAATTGTTATTGGCAAAAAGGGTCTTACTTTTCTTTTGTTTGTAGTATAATGCTTTAGTTGAAAGTTCAAGGAAACAACAGTTGAAGAATTCTCAAATGATAGCCAAACAACGAGAGGAAATTGAAAGTCTTATCAAAGCCAATACTGAACTCAAAAATCTACTTAAAGATCTAACAGTAAGTTTAATAATTATTAATTAATTACAGTTTAATTTTTCTTTTATCAAGGAATATTGCCTACTGAATTCAATACACCTAAAAATAGATTCATTCAAAATTTACAACGGCCTTACGAGTTTCTAAACCGGGCTTTCACGAATGAGGGGTGATCTTATTGGTTCGCTTAGAAATGCGCAGTGGCAGAATTTTAGTGTCAGAATGTTTTCAGCCAATGAAAAAATGTCACCTTTGAGTTTGTATTTCTGTTCACTAGATGGCGCTTGCTTCATTTTCAATTTGCCCCTTAACGGGCGTATATATATTGCCAGCTTGTTTATTTTATTTTTAGGTCTATTTTGTGATGTCAGAACTCATTTTTCCAGTGGTCTTTATCATCTTGTTTCTAAGTCATACTTTAGCGCCATCTTCAGTTCAAATATTTTAGAAACAAACCCTAAACCAAAAAAATCAGTGCAGGGTTGCCACGGGTCAGGGAAACCTAGAAAAGTCAGGGAATTCAATAATGGGCCGAAAAGTCAGGGAATTTTAAAAGTTTCAGCAAAGTCAGGGAATTTGAAAATGGGCCGAAAAGTCAGGGAATTTTAAAAATTTCAGGAAAGTCAGGGAATTTGAAAATGGGCCGAAAAGTCAGGGAATTTTAAAAATTTCAGCAAAGTCAAGGAATTTGAAAATGGGCCGAAAAGTCAGGGAATTTTAAAAATTTCAGCAAAGTCAGGGAATTTGAAAATGGGCCGAAAAAGTCAGGGAATTTAAAAAATTTCAGCAAAGTCAGGGAATTTGATTTTAGTGGGTAAAATTTTAGGGTGATAAGTGTTTGTTGAAAGAGTAATGAAAGTTTCTCCTCATCTCGTCTCTTAACACAGAAAACTCTAAGAACAATCCCTAAAAATGTCTAGAATTGTTTTTGTAAAGTAAATGCCTTTAAAAAAAGCTCTTAGACTGTTATTTATAGTTAAAATGTTTCTTAATCATTTTGGTGCAACAAATACATTGGAAAACTTAATGTAGATCGAGTTTATTTAATTATAAGCACTTAAAACGTGCCGTAAACATTGACGCTTTCAGCCTAAAAAGGTCAGGGAAGATCTCAGAAAACGTCAGGGAAAACCTGGAAAAGTCAGGGAATTTGTTTCTGAAAATTCCGTGGCAGCCCTGCAGTGGCCCTTATGCCTATTGTAGGAGCATTGAAAACATCCTGATCTTTGCTATTCTAACATTCCAAATGTGATTAGTAATAAGTTTATAGTGTTTAGGGAGCTGCTAGATAGGTGTGACTTAAGATGGCTCCTCCCCTTTCAACCAAAATGGTGGCAAAGTTCATAGAGTGAAAGGCTAGTCTGGGATGGCTCCTGATTGGTTAAGTGAGGGTGGGGAGATTTTCACCTCTTTGTCCACTCCCTATCGGTTGAAAAAAGAAGAGGAATGGCAGTAGATGTTAATGTTAAGCCTTGACTTCTATTAAAAATGGCCGTCATGACGATTATTCTGGCCAATGTTTTGAATTTCTGTTGTAGAGATGGCGCTCAGAGTTCATACGAACATGGAAAACAGGGAAAACCTGGAAATATCAGGGAAATTGGTGTAGAAGAAAAAAAATAGGGAAATATCAGGGAAAATGAAAATTTCTTTGAAAAATCGGGGAAAATTATTTTTTTTCTCAAAAAATCAGGGAAATTAAAGTGAAACAAATACACTTCAGTGGGACCCAGTGCACGAGAAAATAGATATTAGTTGTCTCAGTGGAGAGAAATATATTTCTTCAGTGGGTGGAATTCTGTATTTTGGTCCAGTCTATTATAACCTAACAAAGAATGGTAAACATATGGTTGTAGGTATGGTCTGGTTACCCTATTTGAAATTATAACACTCGTCCAATGTAAAAAATGCACCTGGAAATTTATAAGAAATACTCTGGAAAACCTGGAAATATCAGGGAAATTGGCTTTGGAAATTTCGTATGAACCCATTGCTTCAAACTGTGGAAAAAACAGGTTGACATGTTGTGAAGCAGACTGGGAATTAAGGATATTTTTAAACTAGTCCTTGGGAACCCCCTAGTGTCTGAAATAATAAACTGGTCTCTGGAGTGGTCCCAGCCTTTGTTCTCCTATCGATTTGTATTTAATAAATTGGACCAGTAACCCCCACCTCTTGACTTCAAAAACTAGTCCAAGCAATTAATAAACTGGTTTTGGACCAGAGGAAGTGCACTGCTATTTCCCAGACTGGTTTGAACAGTTTAATGTTACAACTAAAATATCCTATTCTTGAGCATGCAACGTAATAAAGCAAGGGCTGGCCTTTATTTCAGGCTTCAGTTACCCCCACATGCCTTGGGTGCCTTGCCAATATAATATTAGGCGAACAAAACGCTTTTCTTTAAGGTTGAGGAAGTGTGATATTTCCCAGACTGTTGTGAAGTATTAGAAATTCAAGCCAAGGCTATTGATGCACTCTAGTCTCTATATTCATAATAAGTTAAAGTTGCCCTGCAGCCCCAGGTCAGGAAAATAAGGAAATTTAAAATGGGCCAAAAATTCCAGAACATGGAACATTTCTCAAGAAATCGGGGAATTTGTGTTTTAATGGGGATAATTTCTTGGTTTTCAGTGTTGTAAATCAGTTTTAAAATAAAATTAACCAAAAATTGGTGTTTTCCTGAACGATAAAAATTCTAAAAATGTGCTTTTAGCATGGAAAATTTTTAGCCTTAAAAGCTCATGGAAAATTTTTAGCCTTAAAAGCTCATGAAAAATTGCAGGAAATAGGCAAAAACTTTGAAACGCCATCTGGGAATTTGAATCTGAAATATTTGTGAAAACAATGCACAGAGTTGCTACGGGTCAGGGAGAACCTGGAAAAGTCAGGGAATTTGAAAATGGGCCGAAAAGGTGAGGGAAAAGTCAGGGAATTTTTTTAAAATTTCAGCAAAGTCAGGGAATTTCGTTTTAGTGGGTAAAATTTCTGGGAATAAGTCTTTATTGAAAGAGTAATGAAAGTTTCTCCTCATCCTAATCTCTTAACACAGAAAACTCTAGAGTAATCCTTAAAATTGTCTAGAATTGTTTTTGTAAACTAAATGCCTTTAAAAAAATCTGTTTGACTGTTATTTATAGTTAAAATGTTTCTTAATCATTTTGGTGCAACAAATACATTGGAAAACTTAATATAGATCGAGTTTATTTAATTATAAGCACTTAAAACGTGCTGTAAACATTTACACTTTCGGCCTAAAAAGGTCAGGGAAAATCTCAGAAAAAGGTCAGGGAAAACCTGGAAAAGTCAAAGAATTTGATTCTGAAAATTCCGTGGCAACCCTGTTTGTGAAACCAATGTAACATATTCATATTGGCCCAATTCAAGTTGATTGTTTAACACAGGCTGACGAAACTAAAACCAACTTAAAGTTATTTAAAATAACAAATACAATAACAAAACACAAAATTTTACATTTTTAGGAAAAAAATCAAATCTTAAACTCGCCACCACCACCAAAGTCAATTTTGAAAAAAAAGAAGAAGAATCCAAATAGCAAAACTACTAAAATAAACCACGCAAAAAGCGATGAACTAGAACCCGCGATTGTAACTAATGAACCCAAAAATAGTGACAATTCATCTAGTCAAGTTCAACCTGATGATATTTTAATCCCTACGGTGATAAACATTGACATTGACCCGGAAGTTAAAATTAAATCTGAAACATTAGAAGAGACAACCACCGATGAACCAAATATGTTTCAGGGTGAATTAGATTTCGGTATTCCTGTTCAGGATTTATTGTTCCCCGAGATTGATTACGCCGAATTAACACGTGTGCCATTATACGTTCCTAAACCTGACATTTTTAACATGGAAAATGCGCAGACTTTACAACAAGATACTGTTAATGATAATGTGCCGCAACTGCAAGAACGTCTGCTAGAAGTTAGTGACGTTACAACGTCCGAGCAGTTTCTGACCTCATCGACCTTAAAGGAAACAACTACTACGCAAAATAGTCAATTTGGAATTGACGGAACTGAGCAGCTTTCTACCTTAACTACGCTAGAAGTACAAACCCCGCCACCCCAAATTTTATTAGAGAATGGTGTAGGCTGTGGAGGTCAAGAAGAGCAGCAGCAGCAGCCGTCTGTGCCCAGAAAAGGTTAGAGTGGTTTTTATTTTGGGTTTAAATTGGAGTAAATACACTTTTCAGTAAAGGGAGGGTGATATGTGGGGGCTTTCGATAAAGAAAGAATAAAGTCACTTTCTTTTAATTCGGCTTACCCAGTAACTATGAAAAGTCGTTGAGGGTGTTACTAGAGGTGTCAGCAAGTAATTTACCGTCTGTAACTTAAGTTACTGGTAATTTACTAAATTACCTATTTATACCATACCATAATTTTACAATTTTAGTATTACCTTTGTAAATTACCAGACATTAATACGTGCTAAATGTACTAGACTAGATTATGAAAATTGCCCACTTTTACTCTGGGTTCCAGTTTTCCCTCAATTTTCCATTACCTCGCTCTGTTAAAAGCACCTAAACTAGGTATAAATTGCTTCCAATTCAACGTGGTTTAATTGAGTACATCAACGTGGAAAAATTAGTTAACGACAGAATGGTAATTTCGCATATCTAGGTGTTACATACAAATGGTTTGACCATTGGTTCTACAAAATTATTTAGGTTATTACTCAAAGTAAACTACCTTCTAACCCCCTAGAGGAAGGCCTACGATTCACGTTCGTCGGATATTATGGGTTGCATTTTTGTATATACGGCAATAATGAAACCTTGAAGGGGAACACAGTAGTTACGGTGGTTATACACGAGAAATTTGAATAGTCAATTTTGGCAAGGGTGAACACGAAATATTGCATCTCGATATATATTTTTTCAAAAGAATAAAGACCGTACAAAAAAGTTACATTCCATCAAAACACCATCCTTATACATTAAAAGACAGTAGGAAGTGTTATCTAAATTTAGTGAAGACCAACTAGTAAAGTTACTTCGTTTAGTTTTTGGGATTTTAATGTTAGCAGGCATTTCTTAAATTACGATACTGCGTCTTGTAAAGGCTCTTTCAGACGATCCAACTTTTTGACTCAGCTCGATGGGTCAAAAAGTTGTATCAACTTGCCCAACTTTTGAAGGGAAAAGTGAAATAAATCCTTCCTATTCACGCGACTAAACTTTTACCGCCAAATGGAAATTTTTAAGCGCCACCTACCTTGGCACTTACGAAATAACCTGCGAAAAAGGCTTGTTTTGCAATTCAGTTTGATTGGCTGGAGAAATGAACTTAAAAAGTTGAGTCAGCAAAAATTGGATCACTGATCCAACTTTTCCTAGCCAACTTTTTTGGTGACTCAACTCATCCAGCGTCTATTCACACCATCCAACTTGATGATTCAACTCGACTTGACCCATCAAGCTGAGTCAAAAAGTTGGATCGTCTGAAAGAGCCTTTACTGTGTCGAGACGAAAATTATTTCAAAACCATATTTTTCGTCGTATGGAATATGGATAGAGAAATAATGAAACGTATTTATGTAACGCCCTAGTTAGTGTGACTCACTGCGAATGGTATTCCAGTGGACAGATGTGGTTGCAAATAACTTTGATTGCGAAATAAATGTTATCATTGTTATGCTATTGAACTATTAAGTGAAAGACATTATAGGCAACTGTATTAAATAGCAGTCTAAACTTTTACACTGAAAATACATAGTTTCAAATGATTTGAAACAAGTTTTAAATAGCCAGAATTATATAGTGTGCAAACATCGGTTTGCCTGCAGAAAATTTTCAGAAATCATTTAATGAATGAACACAAATTAATACATTTTTTCAACAGACGCGTGTGTGACACTTCAAAATAAGTGAATAGTTAATTAACATCGCGATCTTTTAAAAAAAAAAAATAAAAAATCCTCGCGAATTTAGATAGCGGAAATGGTTAACAAAATACTTTTTGATGTATGTATTACTTTCACCGTTGAATTTTACGACAGAAAGTAATATTTCTCATCTGTTTTTTGTTCTTTCAATCAGATATTAATCCCGGATGTTACGAATGTCATCGATGCGCTTATTACACATACGTTAAAGAACAATTTGACATTCATTCTAAACAGCATACAAACGCCCGCAACAAAAAAGGCGGTGGCGGCGTGGTACAAGAGAAGAAATCAATCGGAGGTTTAACGTGCTTCGAATGTAACAAATGCGATTATGTAACGCATCGTAAAAGCAATTTTATCAAACACCAAAAAATACACGGCATCGAGTTACCGCCGCTAATAGACGTTAAAGTTAAAACCGAACCGGCGGAAAGTTTTAGCGAAATAATGATATCCGAACCTAAATTAAAATCGCCCTTGAAGAAACTTTTCAAATGTCATCATTGCGATTACGTTTGTTCGAAGAAGTACAATTTTTCCATCCATAAATGTGCCGAAACGATGAAACGTTCGTATAAATGCACTTTGTGCCAACACGCTTGCAAATCTAACGCTGATTTGATAAAACATCTTCGAACTCATACGGGAGAGAAGCCATTCATGTGCGACGAGTGCGATTTTCGATCCGCTTTCAAGTGTAATTTGGTTGTACACAAACGGAATCATACCGGCGAAAGACCGTATAGATGCGATTATTGCGGGAATACTTTTAAACAAAAGAGTGATTTGAATAAACATCATAAACTGAAACACGCTGTTAAACCACCGTCGACTGTTGTCACTATCGTGACTACTGAAGTTCCAGTCAATGAAATACCGTTTGATCATGAACTTGCAGCAGCAGATACGGCCGAAATATCTTATAATGGAAATTTAATTTAGTATTGTATCTCGATCGTAATTCTGGTGAAATTATTGAATTCAGTGATTTTCGATGTCGGGGGCTTTTTTTACAATTTTGCAATGGTATTGGCGAGTGGGTTGAAATTATTTCAAATACGTCATAGGCACGTGACTGAGTGAGGAAAGACGTGGATCAATTTAAAGAAACGTAGTTTATTTTAATTCGAAAATTACTACTTAGAGGAATTGGTGCTGCAATCTATCGAAAAACAAGGAGTAATTGTCTAGTCCCACTCCATGTTGAGTATTTGTATCTTGGCGTCACGTGGTGGCTGTGAGGTATTTGTAATCATTTTTGCCCACACGCCGATGCCAACTTTGCAGTCCCGTTACACTTCCTATTTATATCAAACCTGTTTTTCGTTACTTGAATTCAGTGTTGGTCGATGGGGGACTGTTCTACAATTTTTCAATGGTATTGACGAGTGGGTTAAAATTATTTCAAATACGTCATAGGCACGTGACTGAGTGAGGAAAGGCGTGGATCGAAGAAACGTAATTCGAAAACTACTACTTTGAGGAATTGGTGCTGCAATCTATCTAGTCCCACTCCATGTGGAGTAGTTGTATCTTGGCGTCACGTGGTGGTTGTGACGTATTTCGAATCATTTTTACCCACATGCCGATGCCAACTTTGCAGTCCCGTTAAACTTCCTATTTATATCAAACCTGTTTTTCGTTACTTGAATTCAGTGTTGGTCGATGGGGGGACTGTTCTACAATTTTTCAATGGCATCAGCGAGTGGGTTAAAATTATTTCAAATACGTCATAGGCACGTGACTGAGTGAGGAAAGACGTGGATCAATTTAAAGAAACGTAGTTTATTTTAATTCGAAAACTACTACTTTGAGGAATTGGTGCTGCAATCTATCTAGTCCCACTCCATGTGGAGTAGTTGTATCTTGGCGTCACGTGGTGGCTGTGACGTATTTGTAATCATTTTTACCCACATGCGGATGCTAACTTTGCAGTCCCCTTTAAACTTCCTATTTATACCAAACCTGTTTTTCGTTTTACTTGATTTCCACAAAGACAAGGCCACCGAGAACATTGTTTCTAAAATCTACGTCTACGTGTGACGATGTAATCGCACAAGTAGGTAAAAACTTCCTTCGCCAAACTTTACAGTCAAAAATACATTTGGTAGGTATTGTATTACTTTAAACGATAATGAAACTGTTCCACCAGAATTCGCGTATTGAACCCAAATTAGTAAATCTGCCAAAATCATGTTCACAATTTTAATTAATGCATGTTGTACTGTTTAATTTATTTCGTGTTGTTTTTAATGATAATTTGTTTGAAATGAATTTTTGTCACGAATAATGTTGAGTGAATTTTACAATGGCAATGTTTTTACCTTTGCTTTAATTTTAAATTTTTTATGTATTACTTTTCGAGTAAGGCGAATTTTTTGATGCTTTTCTTACGAAGAAGAAAAATTATTCAATTATGATCTCATCCATTTTTATTGTTTTAAAAACATGGCGCTTGAGGATTTTAACGTAGTTATGGCCTACAAAAGTCATGGTTAATTGCCACGTTCCAATCTTGTATTTTAGCGATCAGGGCATTTTAGTGAAATTAGTTGCGCTTTACTAATAACAAGATAGTCAATCTTGAAGCTCTCCAAAATGCGTTTAAACTTACTTAATTAGTAACTATTTTAAGTATCGTTGTAATGCCCATGTATGGCATATGATACTGTAATAAAATTGGTATTTGTACCAAGAACAATAAGGTTTTGTCAATTGTTTTTGAGAAACTCGTTGCTAGACTTTTAACAAGTTTTGGTTGAACATCCTAATAGGGATGCACCGATATGGGTCCAGCCGATATATCGGAAATTCGTAGCCGATATATCGGCCGATATTATTGGCCCATAAAAAAATAATATTTCCCCATGAATATCGTTTCCAAGAGAAGAATCAGCATTATTTAGGACCATTTACGTTTTTACTTTGTTTTACTAGAGGCACGTGTCACAGCTCTTTCGTTTAATGTGGTACCGCTTCATATTTTAGCCTTAACCGCCTTCCTTAAAAATGGTGTGGTCTAAGTTAAATCCATGCTTGGTTTTAGTAAAAATTCAGCTCCTTTCCTTGTTCAACATGAAGTAGCGTTATAAGCAGACTTATGGACCACAAGTGAAAAGTTCAAAATGTAAATTAGTGACACCAAACACATTAGAGAGAGTCAGTGTCGACTTCGATTGTCTGCGGGAGGTATGGGAAACTAGGGAAATTACATTCTCAGAGTCGTAAACAACGGCATAAAACTGAGATTGTGGAAAACCTTGAATTTTAAAGGCAAATGTTAAATTGTGAGCATAAATTTGTTTGATGTGTTTCAATTTGTATTCATTAATCGAGGTGGGATGTATTGGAGCGTTTTTGTTGTTGTATCTACTGTAACAAGCTGTGCGAAATTATTTCCTTCTTCATATTTTCTTTCTTTTTATTTTTCATTAGACTCTGTTCGAGACGAAACGTTACCCAGATCTCCCATCATCATTCTTAAAAGAGTGTGTTTGGAAACTTACCAAGAAAATTACAAACGCAAGATTAAATCAGCGAAGGGGTTAAAGTGTAACCATTGTGGTTTCTTCGCCACAACATTCTGGAGGTTCACTAGACATCAGCGCAGTCATACTGGCGAAAGACCGTTTAAATGCACACAGTGTGACTATTCATCAGGGGAACGAAGCGGGTTAACGAGGCACCAAAGAATTCACAGCGGCGAGAAACCATTCAAGTGTACTTGGTGCTCTTACGAGTGTTCCGAAAGAGGCGTATTAAAAGTACACTTGCGAAAGCATACCGGAGAACGACCTTACAAGTGTAATTTTTGTAAATCAGGGTTTATTAAGAAACACGATTTAACTCGACATATTCGAACCCATACCGGTGAAAAGCCGTTTAGATGCCCCGAGTGTAGTTACTCGTATTCTGCCCAGAGATATTTAGATCGCCATCTATCGGTCCATTATGGTTGTTAAGTATGCGTTTGAAAGTGTTAGTTAGGTGAGATGGAGTAGAATTGTTCGTGGGCCATAGTCTGCTACTACGAACTTTCTCGTGACGTCACACCCTCCTATCTCTAACCTCGGTTTTGGCGACCATATTGGAAGTCGTCAACTCAGGCCGCAAAACTTACACTACCAATATTGACGTCACGTCCCCGTAGCTCCTCCTCTCTCAGTAGCTCTATATATGCGGCAATGGAAGTACCTCGAGCACTCCCCTAACTTAAGAAGGGGATCGATTGTTAAGTGCTGCCGCGCGGTAGTTTGTCAATATTAAAATCGCCATAAATCCTAGCTTTTAATATATTTTATTTTGATTGGGCCGGTATTTTTTAATTCATTGTGATTGTACGTAATTTAATTAAATTTTAAGTTGTGATTGTAAATTCTGGTCATTGATATGTTTGAAGTTAAAACCGTTGCCTACGTTATTTAAATAAAAATAATCATCGAAAGCTAGTATGCGGGCCTTGATTAATAAGGTAGGTAACGAATCAAAAGTACTGTCTTTTGTGAGGTGTATTAAGGTTTATTTATTATGCATGAACCATGATTAACATTATAACTATAAGTATGACATACCGTTCCCATTGCTAGTGGAAATTTATTTCTTTTTCATCGAACAAAAATAGAAAATTTAGCGTAAGGGCCGATCTTGGAGCGACTTCTGATGTGAACTTCGGTGTAGGTTATAAGCTTCTGTTTGTTTGTGTTGACGACTAAGAAGTTGGTTGCCGGTATTCTCATTTTTCTCGGAAAATCCTTCAGCCCGCCGTTTGTCAAGCTAATGACGTCATAACTGTATTAGCAATTAGCTTCTGTAGCTCGCGACAGGCATTGATTCATACGGCATTGAAAATTTTTCCCCAAAGATTATTTTAATCGCAAGAGATAATTCCCGAAACATAAGACATACATCGAGAGTTTTCCTTGTATGTTCTTTCGAAAAGAAATTTTCGCTTTTATTGTACAGTGATATAATTGTAATCTCAAGGAAAATGTCTGTGAAAGAAGGGTTTATAAAAAGCAAGGTCGTTTAAGATAGGATTTTACAGTGTTTTGGTTAATATAAAATCGTGGATATGATCCGATTACTATTTATTTTATATAAAAACTGAGGGGTTAATCACTCTTTAAATGAAATTTTATTTCTACCAAGTGGGTTTGTGACGTAATACTATATAGACAACCAATGTACTAAATATAAGGGAAAATAGTGGAAACGCGTTGACATTATTTCATTAAGATTATTTTTTACATTTCTGACCGCCATTTTTCAAGATGGCGGCAGATTGAAAAAGTATTTCTTAGTGCGTGCTTACTACCTAAGAGTAACATCCCTGCAAAATTTCAACCGTTTAGGTAAAGCGGTTTGGGCTAGGCGTTGATGGAAGTCAGAACTTTGACTTATATAGATGTAGATAAAAATCGGAGTGCAAAGTTTTCTAGAGTGAATTAACCCTTCAAATTATGGTCCACAATTCGTGTATTAAATTACCGGATAGATAACATAGATGCTGAACTAGTTGCATTTTGATGTCTTATGTCTTAAATTGAAAGTGGATTCCATTAGGGATGGGGCTATTGAAATTTGTCCTCCAAAGAAATTCGCAGGTCGACTCGTCATTTTCTTGGTTTATAGCTATCTGCGGATGTTTATTTTGTACCATTGTTGGTGGTTTTTATCTAACTTCCGGAGCTCTTTTTGTATTGGTTCAGGATCGTTATGACGTGTCTAAACAACAAGCTTCGTATCCAATTAACACGTTAACGTCGGTTCAGTTCATATCCCGTAAGTGTCCTGCAATGTTTTTTAGTCTTTACTTTTGCCTTCTTTAGAGCTGAAAAAGTATTAGTCTGGCACCTGCTGGCTGGCAGGCAGCCTTTTTTAGTGTGCGCATTATTTCTCGAAGCTAACAATAGTAGTGTTTGATATGTAACCCTTTCAACATAATTAAGGAAATAATGAATGATTTCTTAATAGAAATAATTAAAAACTTTAAACGGTAACCCACGTATAATAATTTATTAAGATTAATTTTATTTACAGGTATTCTAAGTGGTCCAGTACTTTACAAATTAAAAGAGCGTAATACCTTGATATTGATGGTATTCCTCGGAATGCTTGGCTCATGCATGTCCGTCTTCAGTCCTCTGACTGACCCAATCACATGGCTAACAATTTGTATGTCCATAAGGGGTAAGCATTGATTCGACTAATACTTATGGTGAAGCACGTTCATCACACTGGGCGGAGGGAGAAGATGAATAGGAGACACTGTTACCTATTAATGAATCCGTTCACTCATGATATTCAAAATTTATCCTAGGTTTCGCCGGTAGTTTTTCTTTGCCGGTTGTAGTCCAAGTAGTATCCTCACACTTCCAGAAACACCGAGCCAAGGCGTTAATGATAGTTTCTTTTTTCTATACCGTGTCGAGCCTGACCCTTCCATCCATTATAAGATTAGCGGCTGAAGAATATGGTTTAGAATCATCGTGGTTTATTCACGCAGCCATTTATTGTCAGGCCTTAGTACTGGCCTTGATAATTCGGTCACGTCAATCTAATCCAATTATTAACGAAACTGGCGAGACGTTACCATTGAAACGTACGTAGTTTCTGTAGTACGTTTCTGTCTATCAGTAGTTCTTTGACTGCCAATTAGTTTTTCTTTGCTTTCCCTTACCGAAAAAAAACCTCTAAAAAACGTCTTCAGCCCAACCTAAGACGTGTTTTAGAGGTGGTATTTTCGGTAAGGGTTGCTATTCTGCTTTATTTGTTTGCCTCACGTTGAGGTAAATTATTTCTTTTTCTTTCTCGTTCTTTATTCTGTACGGTATTAGCGGCTCCTTTCGTTTTATATTGTTTTTGCGATTAAGGTTTTGTTGTTAACTTTGCAATAATTACCTTATAAATAATACCATTTCGTGTATCTTTTAAAACTACGATATAACTTAAAACTTTATTCTTAGAATTACCATCTGAGAAGCCAACGAATTTAACTCAAGAAGGTTTAATATCTATTCTGAAGAGTTTACTGATCCAAAAACGACTCTACATAATCGGAATTTTCACTATCATTTTAATGTCGTCTAACTCGGCTTTTCGAACTACCATAGTTGATTACGGACGTGACATTAACGTTAATAACCTCAATAAATACATCTTTGAGATTATGGCTTTCGCGGACGTAATTAGAATTCCGATTGCAATGCTGATTGACACTCGTTTGTGTTACGAAGAAACGATTATATTGTTCAGTTCCTTGATAGCAGCACTGAGCTTTCTACTCTTGACACTAAGTTGGGGTTACTTTTATGTCGCGATATCTTTCTTGTACAGTTTATGTTACGCGGTTGGTGCCGCGTGTCACGCTCCAATTATTGCGACGCTAGGGACATCTAGGATTGCTATTGTCTACGGATTAATTTCAGGGACACACGGAATACTGCAGTTGGGTTTACCAATTCTGATTGGTAAGTATCTATAAGAAACAATGTATTGAAACAGAGCATTAAGCCCGAGTACAAGTTAAACGTTATCACTATAAAGGTTTGGAAACAGTGGATGAATTGGTGTGAAGGATTGTAGACTATTCACAAATTACGTAACATGGACAGGAAGGTAACGGGTTTCAATTAATGATACTAATTGTTAGTGTAGTATAGAGTCATAGAAAATGTTACCCTTTAGTTCGCCTATTTTCCCACTCTTTTTAGAGGAAATTAGACGAAAAAGCTTTATATTCTCAAAATTGTAGTATACAGGAGGGTTAGCAGTGTTTGTTACGTAAATGTGTGGAGGTCTTCTTGATTGTTACCTTTTGCGTTACGTAATTTGAGATTAGCTCGTGGTAGGGGCAAGGCTACCTTGGAAATAACACAGATTAGAAATCACTTCATTAATCGCTTATAGCAGGTTCTAGATTTGATAAATATAAATTTAGATTCGGGAATCGTGTTTCCAAGCAAGTCACTTAATGATCGACAGTGATAGAATGGCTTCTATGTATCAACGAGCGGATCTGCACTTGATCATGACGGAAAAACGGAAGCTGCGCTAAATAGAATAGACTTGTTCTTTGATTGATCGTAACTCTTTTAAGGAGAGATAATTGAAAAATGTAACTCGTTCTTGGGTTTAGTTCTTTGTTAACACTATACGACTTAAACTTAAATTCAAATAAACTTTCTTTTAGGACTGTTCCGAGATGTTCATGGAACTTACAACTATTTATATTATTTGTTCGCTATTTTAAATGTGTCTCTGGCAGTTTTACTCGCATTAAGTCGTTGGAGTAGATGGTTCACTCACTCTCACTCAACCACGTGATAAAATATTTATTTAGTTTTGTTTTACCCATTTGTCGACTTATTTACTAGTTCGTAATGCCTAACTCGACTGGGTTGTGAAACTATTTAAGCTTTTTAAATAAATTGTAGTGAACAAAAAATGCAAGACAATTATTTTTTACTGCACGTAATATTTGTAGGCGAAGTCATTTTAAAAATAAAACAGATGATAAAAACAGATACTATCAAAACGCTTTTTATCAGAAGCTTATGGCATTCACCGAAGTTAACATCAGTGGCCTCTCCAGAGAGGAGAGAAAGAGGGAGATAGAAACGCGCTTTAAAAAAGGGAAATAGGGGGGGGGGGGTAGTAAAAACAATTTTCGGTACGTTTCGTCGTTTAGTTTTAGTCCTTTACGCATGGGCATTGACCTCCTCGCCTTATCTCTGTCATCCCCTACCTCAACTGTGCGCGAGAAAGCAGCGCATAGGCACCGCGGTGTACCCTAGATTTACCCCCATTTTCACCACGCATGGATCACGGCTGCCTATACTGATTCTCTCTCCCTCTTTCTCTCCTCTCTGGCCTCTCCCGGCTCGGTGTTTGCGATGAATTTTTCTTTGGCTGCGACAAGAGCGCGTCATGCGAAAAAAAAAATATACCATTTCTAAGTAACGGGGTAAAATAGTTATTGACAGGCCTTTCAAATACACCCTTCATTTCTGAACAACAAAGGCGGAATCAATTTCCAAATACAGGCGTGAAACGTACTTTCCTTCACAATGGTTATATTATGCTTTGATTGTTACACAAATTTCTTGCGGTTTAACATACTAGCCAAATTTTAGTGTCATTGATATAATAGTATCCTAAAGATCTTGTAGCGTTGTTTTGTGTTGACAAAAGATCCGAGTTTACTATCATCTATAAGGTTAAAAAGAATGATACATTAACATCGTTTTATATATAATTTATTTAATATTATAATATCTTTCAATAACAAATCGTTTAAAAAATGTTATTGTTAAGACAGTATACTGGCCAACCTGAACTATCGTTTATTAACGGGACTACAGCTTTCAATATTTTCTAAATAACAACTGCGAGTTAACTGACCCTAACCTTCAGTTTGTGTAACTGTCTAAATAGGAGTGTAAATATTGCTTTGAACGTACAAGAACTTTTACTTTTGATACGTAAATACGATTGTCCAAAACGTACACGGAAAAACAGTTACCAAATATACATAATGGTTCTTTAACGATTGATTTTGGTTTATTCTACTGTGTGTTACAGTAAATATCATAATGTAATCCGCGTTAAAGGTCAAGTTATTCCGTCAAAATCCCAGGTAGCAAAAAATAAAATCCTTTTATGCGTACTTTTATTCAAATGCTATCTCAGATTTCCTGTTCACCGCTTACGGATCACTAGTAATTATTTTAACATTATCAACGGCAGGAGTTTGGAAGATTACGCGTAATCACTTCAGTACAGTCAAATTTATAGAGTGTACACCGATTGATTACACTGTGTCCCTTGGTGTAGCCTGAGAATGAGCAATCTAAACTCTTCTCTCTATTCCAAAGTTCAAATTAGTGAAGTATGTTTATTTTATTTTTTCCAGTCCTTGGAAAATACTTTTGAAATGTTTAAAAATGTTAGACATGCTTAAAAACGTCTCAGGGCATTTTTAAAGGAACCGTGCAATGTTTGCGCTCCCTTATATACCCTCACCACGGTTAAACATGGCTTTTAGTTATCCAAAAATAGGCTATTGCGCTATGTTCACCGTGAGTAGGAGGGTATGCACGACGGAGCACAAGTGTTCACAGTTTCGCTATGATGAAACATAACTATTTACTGGATTTATTTTACGTAGCCAACATGCAAGCTGGCACCTATTTATGAAAAATGGTCCAATTATATTTGCTCCTTACTGGAATCGTGCAACAAGACGTAAGGAATTGATAGGGGCAGCAAGCCCATTCATGTTACACGTACTCTTTACAAAATAATGCACAAATTTTATGATAAATGTTTTTCGCAAACTGAATGTTTATGAAAACATGATAAACATCTTATATAATTTTTTTATATTTATGTCTTGAAAACTGAATATTTCAAATGTTTTATCATGAATCCATTACAGCAATGAATATACATCGGGAATACCCCGTCTAATCTCGAAACATAACACGTTCAAAAATCTCACTACTAAATAGTAAACACCGTCTGGCGGGAGCTGATGGCCTGAGCTCAGAAGCTCTCTAGTTCTACCTCCGGGGCGCCCTCCTCCTGTCTTATGATTAGTTTTTGAACTACTCAAAACTCCTCATAGGCTTGGAAGCTAACATCCAAATCAAATCGAGAGGTTAGAAGGGGTATTCATTGCTTTATAGATTCATGGTGTTACTTATCCAATTTGTTTTGTCCACTTACTTTATTCTTTTAAGTATTTGTCCGCAAAAATAGTTTTTATACGAATGACGGCATATTTTGTTAGTGTTACGAGAGATTACATTTTCATGCCAAACTCTGACTGGACAGTATGGCGGAATCTACTCGATGAAGTAATTCGTTTTAAAACACAGTACATTACAAAATTTACACATGTCCTTATTAAACATTAGGGCTATGACGTGATCGTGCACGGTACAGAGCCAACACCAGAAAAATACAGCGATGCCAAATTTTGCACTGGATTTTATTTCGAGAGAGTCACCCTGATGTCAATCAATCCGAAAAAACAACTTAAGAAAGTGTTCGGTTTGCTATTCAATGTATCCAACGGCGTAAGTTTAACTCTTGCCGTGGTATACTTTTAAAAACGTATACGTCCTCATAATAAATATCCTTTAGACCATACTTATCGAGAGTATATATTAGCAGAGGTTTACAAACCCCACCGAAGCCTGTACCAGCTCAGCGTTGGCGATGAATTTTTCTATCGCTGCGACCTAAGCGCACTTTTGCGGAGTTTTCCATTCTTGTCTGCAGAAAAATAAATAAAAACGTTCCACGTCGTAATTTTTTGAGAGGCAGTGAAAGAGCAAGGGGGACTAGGAAAACATTCTGGTAAAATAGGTCCAGGCAACATGCAGGCAGAGGGATAGGGAATGTTTTTCAAATTCTAATTTAGAATTTGTCTCTCTACTCTCATCACCTCTCGACTTTAGAAAGGGAAACAACTTTTAACACCATGTGAAATAGAAAAGGGAGCTTTCGGAAAATATTAATCGCCAACGCTGGTCACAGCATAATAAACTTTTGATTTTATGGTAACACAGTTTAATTATTTTTTTTTACAATTAGGTAACTCTCATGTTGTGTTTCTGCTTTCTACTGGTATTGTCGTTTCTACTATTGAACCATCTGACCATGATCTGCACCAGGAGAATGAAAAAAACTTCAAGAACATCCACGATTAGGAAGCTTTATTATATCCGTTTGGCAAAACCATCCTTCAGTTACAATTTTTTTTCCATTTTGCAAGTCCTTTGGAATTTGCTACCGTCTGTATTTTTATTTCGTGAGTGTACTTCTTCAGTCTTTCTCCTTTCTAATTCGTCCTTCCTGGTTTTAATCTGTTTAAAATTTGTCCGTTTTCAAGCCCCCAATATTAACGCTCAAGTAAAAAAATTATGGATTCGAATTGTATACGGATCGTGGCTTTTGATGTCATTCTTTGTCATACATTATGTACTGAGTGTGCAGAAGTCCGATATGCCCGTGAACTATGCAATCATCGATAATTTGTATGATTTACATAAGCAAAAGGATGTGATGCCTATCATTGAACATGATCACTATATTTATACCCGACTAAAGGTATGTGTGAAACGAATCAAATTTCACTTGATCGAATCATGGTTCAAATGATCGAATATTGGTTGGTCGAAAACTTTGTGATCGATTTCTCAAAGATTTAATTGTAGTAAACGTACAATGAAAAAACATAATTTTTTATGTGGTTAGATCAGTCTCGATCAATTTAATCATGATATAATTAACTATATATGATCAATTTTCAAAAAACTTTATTTTTGGAAACAGGAATCATCGGAATCATACGCAATCGAAATTAGTAATCGAATCGATAAACTGGGATCGACTTTTAAACTTTTTGAATTCTTCACAAGACTAAAGGAACTTACTTCCACCAAAAACTTCGTGTATTTTTTTACTGATCCCTTTTTATACAACTTCGAAGTATCAATATTCATGAACGATTTTCGGTTTGGGACTGACTTTATTTACTTCAGCGAGGAAACCGTGTTAGAAAAACTCATGTCCATACCATTTAGCAAACATGTTTCTGATACTTGCATGGATAAAATCAATATCGGGTAAGCTCTATTGTGGTAGGCTCAAAAAACACCGTGCTAGCTAAGATATCCGGTGTAGCACGGGAGTGTTTTAAATGAATTGAAATCGGGAAGAATTAAGTAATAATATAACTGCTTGAATAAATTGTGTTGCCATGTGAACGCTTTGCCTTTTGAAGCCGTAACAAGAACGGTGAATGGCGATCCATAACCAGTGATGTGATATATCTCTAGTTTTTTCAGTTTCAAGAAAACTTTTTCTATAATCTAATACAGTATTAATTTCATTTTAGATTGTACAGAACGTTTGAAACGCAATGCTTCGAAATTGAAATTAAGAAAATCAAATATAAATGGGACAAAATAACTTGGTCAATTCCTAATGAAAGTGAAATTGTTCTAGACCAAAGTGAAGCGGTTATGTGTTTCGTGTTATATTCAGTGTTAAACATTATCGCTATTATTTGCTTCATCATTGAATTCTGGACGCGTTTCATTGGAAACGGGATCGAAACCAAAAGTCCATGGAGCTAGTGTCATTGAATCTTCATTTATGTCCATAAATTAACGAACAGAAATTCTCTGAACCAATGAAGGCGAAGTCAAATAAACAGACGATTCATTTCAAACCCCTACTATGTCACAGTGAAAAAAGCTGTAATTTATCCTGGGGCATAATGTTTATTTTGGCTACGTTACGTCCTAAGTTGTTGAACTCGTTTTTGGTGTGTTGTACAGTTTCGATTAAAATGGCGTTTCCTGAAGACTTAACTAATTTCACTATAATAAAATTAATTTCAAGAAGTACTGGGCTAAAACTCTTTTCAAGGCAAACGGATGCGCAACGAAAGAACCTCGTCGAGCTATTTACTTCGTTGACGATCCGATTAGCAACTTTCGAAAACGTCCAAAGAACATACCCTATAAATTCTTACAGTCCTTTTAGAAACCTCCCTTATAACGTGACTGCATATAATATTCCTCTTTGAGCAATATAACGCCATGCTAAACAGGGTGGCCTAGTTATTTGAGGAGAACCGATGTCTTTCATTCATGCAACTGAACTGAACTGATGATGTAGAATTTCCATCAAATATTCTAAATTCAATTGCATGGGTGATGTATTAAAAACTATTGTAGAAGTTTACCTCTCCTCTAATAGCTAAGCCACGCTGTATAAGCGACGTATATTTGAGAACAGAAACTGAATCAATTTCCAAATATAGATGCGAAACGCAGTTTGCTTCTACAACAGTTATAATATGCTTTGATGGTTACACAAATTTCGTACGGTTCAACATGCTAACCTAACTTCCGGGGTTTTGATGTACTAGAATCCATAACGACCATGTTGCTCGTGCATACGATGGTTTTTCGTTACAACAAAAGCGTACAATTTTCCCATCCCCTATAGCACAAGCAAATCATCTTTTTTAAGTCAATTTCGAACTTTAAATTGATGTAATACCTCTCGATAAGAGATATTTAACATAATTTGTTTATTAGGGTATAAAAATCAAACGTTATTTATATTAGAACATAAATATCAGTATATTCGTGAACCCCTTAATACACCCTCCTAGCAGTGCAATCCTGCAATATTTCCTCAGTAAAGAACTACGGGTTAACTAAACTGTACCGCTTCAGTTTGTGTAATGGTCTAAATAGGAGTGCTGCGCTTTGAACGTGTAAACACTTTTATACAAAAACATGGCCATTAGCGTCTTACACGGAAAAAGGCTTTACGAATATTTATAATGGTTCTTGCAAAGCTTGATTTTTATTATTTCTTTTGCGGCTTACAGTAAATATCTTTACGTAATCCGCGTTTAAAAGTGTTGTTATTTCCTGAAAAATTGCGAAATCAGAAAATATAAAACCATTTTTTGTTGAATCTCAACGCCCTTGATAAAGTAGGGAAAGCTTACGTATAGGAATACGCAATAATAGATCTCATTGGAAAGGAAGTAGTCTCGCCTGGATATGAGCAGTCTAAACTCGTCTTATTATTCCAAAGTGCAAATTGCCGAAGTAAGTTTATTTTATTTTTTAACTAACTTAGGTTTGTTTCCAATGTTTAAAAAATAGTTTAAGAAAAGGTGGGCTCCTTTTTCGCCACAAGTATGCTGGGTAAATCACTCCAACGCAATTTTACCTTGTTAAAGGCGGTAGCCCTTTAAAACTCGTGCACGCTACGTTATGGAGGTAAAACTAGTCCTGCCCAAGCTTAGCATGCTGCGAGGCGGGAAAGCAATTTTTAAGGTTCGACAACGGAGTCACGCTTTGCTTTAAGGTGTTAGAACATTTTAGAGACTAATGATGTGAAGGTGTGGGAAATTCGTTTCCCCCCCTCTGTGTTTGGGCGAAATTTCATATCTACTACTCGAGATTTTCCGGATAGCTTTAGTTCCTTTAAATCTGGTGACCTAGCTTCGTTCCAACTCAATCTATAGCCACCTATTAACACACGGTGTACCGCAAATTTGGTAGCCTGATTTTTAGCCTAGTCTGGAATTCACAATACCATAAATTCATATTATACCATTAAGTTTCTATGTCTAAAGGGGATCTTTAAAGGACTAATCTTTTCCCCTGCTGCCTATAATTAGTCTCACTCTAGCCTGGTGTTAAATTATATGAGATACTCTCACAGATTAAGCCTTCAATTTAGTGTACTATTAGTATGACACGCGAGAGTTGATAAAAAAACCTCACGTCGATTGCCGAAGGAGTTTTTGTTCTGAAATTTTCTCCCCCAAAATGTCTATACAAGAGCAAGCAAAATAGAGACACCCGGGTGGGTAAGGCCAACCCCATAATGTGCTGAAATAAAGGAAAGGACAAGAGACGGTCCACCAAAGACCTAATGATGGACACTTAAAGTGGATGATTAGCTTATGATAATACCTATCCTTGTGAAGGACCTTAATTATTTATTGAAATTGTTTCTACATAGGCACCGTATAATTTGGCCCCAATTTATAAAAAATGGTCGAATCATATTTGCTCCTTGCTAGAAACGTGCAACAAGAAGTAAGGAAATGATTTAGGGGAGCAACAAACCACAGTGTAATAATGATGGCATGTTTTGCTAGTGTTACGAGAGATTTCATTTTCCTGGCGAACTCAGACTGGACAGTATGGCAGAATCTACTCAATAATGAAGTACTCAGTTTGAAAGCACAATGCAAAACAAAATTTAGACACGTCCTTATGAAACCTTAGGGATATGACGTGGTCGTGCACGGAACAGAGCCAACACCTGAAAGATACAACGAAGCGAAGTTCAGCACAGGATTTTACTTCGAGAGTGTCACGCTAATGTCCATCAACCCGAAAATTCGGCCCAAGAAAGTGTTCGGCTTGCTATTCAACTTATCCAACGATGTAAGTCTAATCCATGACCTGCTCATAGGAGGATCAGTGAGCAGTCTGAGGTGCAATTCAGGGTCATTTTAGAATAAAATAGCATCGAGTCTGAAAGATATACTAGCTTTTACGATTATGGTCTGTGAGGGTGTGTTTATGGTTTCTTTAAATATTGTTTGAAAATAGTGAGTTGTAAATATAATTCTTTGAGAAAGCACCCACCCGTAAGAACTTAATGTACCTAAACCATTGGATAATCTCGTACATTACCTTAGTGAGTTAAAAAACATGTCATACGTTGGTACATACGAAACCAACTCACCTTTCCCCAATACCAAGCACACCTTGCTAATACGGAAATCTTAATTTTTTTTACTATCAGGTAGCTTTCTTGCTGTGTTTGAGCTTTCTATTGGTATTGACTTTTCTAATATTGAACCATCTGCCCGTGATCCGCAAAAAAAGGAACGAAAAAGTATCCACAATTAAAAAACTTTACCATTTCCATTTGGCTCAACCATCCCTCAGTTACAAATTCGTTTTAACTTTGCAAGTACTTTGGAGGTTGCTACCGACTTTATTTTTATTTGGTGAGTGAACATTCTCAATTCAGAATGAAATTTAGCTTGAGAAAATTTATTCTACATTACAGCCCCCAATATTAATGGTCAAGTAAAGAAATTATGGATTCGAATTGTGTACGGGTCATGGCTTTTGATGGCATTCTTTGTCATACACTATATATTGAATGTGCAGAAGTCCGACATGCCAGTGACATACTCAATTATCAATAATTTGTATGATTTACATAAACAAAAGGATGTGATGCCCATAATTGAACATGATCACTATATTTATAATCGACTAAAGGTTTGTTTCCAACTAATCAAATTATACTTGATCAAATCGTGGTCGAACTGATCGAAGGCTTTAGGACTTATACCAATGTGTTCCAATCACTTGGGTTTCGATTAAGTAAAATCATTGCTTGATCATGTTCATTTTTGATCAATTTATCTTAATTTTTATTTAATTTTCGGATAAATCTCGATCAATTTAATCAAAATAGAATTAACTATATTTAATCAATCTTCAATAAACTTTATTTTTGAAAAACAGGAATCGTCGGAATTGTACGCAATCGAAATTAGTAATCGAATCGATAAACTGGGATCGACTTTTAAGCTTTCTGAATTCTTCACAAGAATTAAGGAACTTACTACCACCAAGAACTTCGCGTTCTTTTTCTCCGATCCCTTTTTGTACAACTTCGATGTATCAATATTCATGAACGATTTTCAATTCGGGACTGACTTTATTTACTTCAGTAAGGAGCCCATGTTAGAAAAACTCATGTCAATACCATTTAGCAAACATGTTTCCAATGCTTGCATGGAAAAGATCAATATCGGGTAAGCAACATTTTGATATATATATAATTTAATGCAGACTAATTCATTTATTTTAGATTGTACAGAACGTTTGAAACGCAGTGCTTCGAGATTGAAATTAAGAAAATCAAATATAAATGGGACAAAATATCTTGGTCAATTCCTAAAGAAAGGGAAATTGTTCTAGACCTAAGTGAAGCGGTTGGGTGTTTCGTGTTATATTCAATATTGAACGTTATCGCCATTATTTGCTTCATAATTGAATTCTCGACGAGTTTCACTAGAAAAAGGATCAAGACCAAGAATACATGGACCTAGTTTCTTTCAATTCTCATTCAGGGAACTTCCTAAATTAACGAACATTAATGCTAGAGACCAATGGAAAGCGAAGTCAAATAAGCAGACGATTAATTCATTTTGAACATCTGTAGTGGCCCGCTATCTAGGATTTGTATATAATAGGAAGCAAACTTTCAATAGGCTCTATCTAAGCAGATAAAGACCTTACAGATAACTAGGCTTAACTATACACGTTTATGAACAATAGTTTAATTTCTAAATCACGATCCAAAATGGCTATTTCCCAAAATAGTGTCTTTTCTCCGCCCCCTCAACAACTTTACCTTTGAAAGATCTCTCTGTTGTTGCTAAGGCTAAGAGTTATAAAATATATCAGCGGTACTCCAATACCATAGTGCAACGCGACTTTAAACATGGTATTTTCCTTTCACGTTTCACCGACCAAAGTTTCACGGAACCTTAAAAAAAATATCCGCGTAATTTTGCAGAAAATTCTTCGAAAAAACGACGGAAAACCGTTTTCACTGAAACAATATGAAAGAGCGCGAGCTCCAATGTGGAGACCAATGTTGAAATTGCACCAATAGCAACGCGTCGATTTTGTTTAACTATATTGTCTTTGTAAAAATCATATAAATAATGATGAAGACAAACTTTTACAACAAATTCTTCGGGATTATACATTTTAAGAAATTAAAACTCGACAAACCAAACGCCTTCACTTAAAAAAATGGCGTCGAAAAACTTCTCCCTGACCAAAATAACGCCTATGACGTCACGGATTCGTCCCTTCCTTATGGCGGCCACTTTCCTTTCTGTAAAAATGGTCGGGAAGTCGAAAACCAATAGGGACTACGAAATTCGTGTTTAGCTCCATCCCCCAGCGCCATTATTGTATGTTTTTTTCTACAGAATGAAAGTTATTTAAGCACCTCCTCCTGGTATGTTTTTAACGCATGATGTAGTTTTGCCAAGTCCCTATTCCGTGCTTGTTGCCTAGAAAACGCGCGGCACGCGGACTTTCTTTTGATCCAGATGGCGCTCTGATTTAACAGATGGTGTTCCGTCTTAAAACCTGGTGACTTACGGCTAAATCTTGTGATAACAAACAACCTAGTAACTCATTATGATAAAGGAGAACGCAGAAACTACTTTCACTTATTGATAATAAATAACTTCAAGATTTTCATTTCTCACATCAGTATCATCAATATACTTAGATGCTTTATCAGAGCATATGGAACAGAATTCTTAAAGTATTATCAAAATTCAAGAGAAATGCTGATCAATTCATTTGTAACAGAAAAATTCTTTTCCTAGAGTAGACAAAATGCATGTTTCAGATAATGAAGATAAAAGCTCTTAAATAAAAATAAAATTGATGTGATAATTTCGGATTTTTGTAAATTGTAGCAAAAAGCCACATATTAATTCCGACTGATAAGAAATTGGATCGCGAAAGATTAACGATGGAATAGAATACTTGTTTAGTTTGAAAATTTAGGCCGACTATTATCATAAGTTTATAAGTTTTTTTCCATAAGTATGACACTTCCTATACTTCGTAATGCAAGAGACTTACTAAGCTAGTTCAAGAACGACGCGAGGATTGACAACACTCGGTTTTGAGTCCATCTTCCTATTTAGTCTTTGACAGTGCCTCATCAGGCGTCGATTGACAAGAATCTATGACGTTTCACCCACGTGACTTCGTGAGAAGCTCTCAGTAACCAGTGACAAACTTATGGAACATATCTTATGAACTTATACTACTATCAAGCTGTTGGACTCAAAATTGTCAATATGCTAAAATTTCCTGAGAAGCTCTTAGTTGGTAATCATTCGGGTATTTTCTTCTAATGTTAAAATTATGTAATAAAATTGTAGCAAAAAATAGGGAATTATCATCAGTTTTTTGTTTCGAGTCAGGCAGTTTCTAACTCTATTCCATGATGATTTGTCCAATCACCAATTTTTTTGCGTAATCGAAGGGTTTACGGTTGATAACCTTTTTTGTTTATCGATGCCTAGTGATTGTTACAATAAATAATGTTCAATCGTTAAACGCTTTGTTAGAAAGCTCTTCAAAATGATCGGAAAAAGATGGATATTCGTTTTCTTCTCGTTTTGGGGTTTAATGGCATTTTCAAGTTTAAATTCGTCAATGAATTTGGCCATCGTAGCGATGGTCAATCAAGACGTCTGGGTCAAGGAAACGAAAATATCCGACGAATGTTTGAGCAAACCTGATAATAGATCTGATACCAGCGTCAAGCATTCAACCTCTAGAGTATGTTGATTTGATCGTTTACAAGTATTACCAATGTATATAGGGTGGTGTGAAATTTATAGAAGAACCGAAGTATAGTAAGTTCTACTGACAATTTTTGAGTCGAAAATGTTCTATGACATTTTGTCGTATAGCCACTTAAAATTAAGAAGAAAACTAAATGTCAATCACGGCAAAATGTTATAGACATTTTCGACTCAAAATCGCCCTCTGTACTTTGGTCCTTTTATTTTCAGAGCATCCGTTCTTTTTAAATGTATCTGGGGCTATTAATTTGACCCAAAAAGATGTAAATTGTTTAATATTCTATTAGGAAAAATATGTTTTGATAATAAATTTAATGAACGATTTATATGCTTATACTTTATCAAATTTTAGAATGTCAAAAAACGTGGCATTGAACCTCGTAAATGATATTCATTAAAAACAATTTTATAAATAATATAATAATAATAATATGTAATAATAATCTAAATTTTATCTACGAAGGGATGGCCAGACTAATGTGATTTTCTTTGCCTTAGGGTGAATTCAACTGGGACCCTTACACTCAAGGTATAATATTAGGAGCCAACTCTTACGGGAATGTCATAACTCATCTTTTGGGCGGATACTTGGCGTCTCGATTCGGAGGAAAATACGTATATGGAGGAGGTATCTTCCTGATGTCAATCTTTTCGTGTATGACACCTTTAGCCGCCCGAGCTGGTGTCCCATTCATATTCACTCTTAGATTCATCTCTGGAATGGCTGAAGTATGATTTCCTAATGTATATCAAATTTCTGGAAATGGAAAGCACTCGCATCTTCCACTAGGGTGCGGCGCAACCGGCAATTTCACAGTTGATGGCGCGTTGGGCACCAGTGAACGAAAGAGGCACATTCGTCAGCTTAATTACAACTGGAACATATATTGGTAGCGTCTTGGCCAATATCTTAACTGGCTTCCTCTCAAGTTCACCCAGTCTTGGAGGTTGGGCAGCCATTTTCTACGTTGTCGGAGTGTTTGGCTGCGTATGGTTTTTCTTCTGGGTGATATTCGTGCATAGCACGCCAGACTTGCACCCAACTATATCCAAAAAGGAGTTCAATTACATAAAGCTGTCGCAAAGCACCACTACGGTAATGAGTGTTCGTTTAAAATATTTTGATAATTTATAAATTTGCCTAACCATTTTACAGGAAATTGTTAAAATTCCATGGAAAGCCATATTTTTTTCGATTCCATTTTGGGCTTTGATCATTTGCACCTTTGGCAATCTTTGGTTCGTGTACACGTTTATTATGTCCATGCCGATCTATCTAGAGACTGTCATGCGATTACCCATTGAATACGTAAGTTAACCTGTCGAAGATAAACGGGATTGAAACAAGACTTGTAAATAGGTGGTACCAGGGAGGTTTTGACACCCAAGAAAATCCACAGGACACCCTGATAATGAATTTTTAAGGGAGGGGGGGGGTTAATGATAAAAATCATCATAAATGCAAAAAAATTCTCATTAAACTAACAGAATGGCCTAATTATGGGAATCAACTATGTGTCAAATATTGTTGGCACGTTTGTTGGTGGAACAATGGCTGATTTCATAATGCGAAAATTTAACATGAAGATAAATACGATCAGAAAGCTTTTCTGCACAGTTGGTACGCGCGACGAAATAATTTACGAAGACATACAGTTGCTCAATGTTTCTTTCTTTAAATATTTCAGCGTTTGTTGGGAGCATCTTATCTTACATTAGTATTCCATTGTTGGGTGGCTGCAACATGAATGTCGTATTTTTCTTCATGTTGGCTACGAAGCTTTTCGTGGCTCTAAACAGTGGTGGATCATTAGTCGTTCTTTTTGACATGGCACCTCAATACAGTGGGGTCTTAAGCGGATTCAAGAACACGATTACCGCTACTGTAGGATTTTTGTCACCCATGTTCACAGGAAGCATTATCAACGATGATGTAATTGATATTTTATATTTAACTGAAGTGAATGTCACATGTCACATGTGCAAGTCTAGAGTGACTAGATTTTAGAGCAGTCTCTACACGAACTATAAGACGTATTGTGTATTTCAGGTGACACCAGAAAGATGGCTGATTGTTGTCTTTGTGGCGGCTAGTGTTCAATTAGCAGGTTTAATTGTATTCCTAATATTCGGTTCTGCCGATGTACAGCCTTGGGCCACAGTCCAGGAAAAATCGAATGAAAATAAGCATTCAGAAAAGAATGGACTTAACGAGAAGCAAAGACTGTTAAATCACACCATTAAAAAATAATTTATTAATAGAAATAGGCTTTATTAATTTTGTTACATTTTATCAAGAAGATTGTGTAGTTATTTGATAATAAATGACTGATAATTTTTATAACTTTTTCATTTATGATTTTACTCCTGATTTCTTGAAACTATATATAGGCACGGGAGTTTAAAAGCCCTCTGTGAATGTAGGGACGCTAAGGATCTATTTTTATCAGAGCTTGGAGCAGGGACGAGAGAGGTGATGTGGAGTCGTATGGTGATGGGTGATCCGTGGCAATTAAAGTCTCCCAGTTTACCTTGTGCACGCCCCTACCTTTTTGTAGGCGATTGAAAATTGCTGCCGCGTAGCGCCATTGTGTTTGTATGAAAGCTAGCTTCTTTTTTAAGACACTCGACGTTTACGTACAGAACTACCTAACCGAGTCACCGAAACGCTGAGGATGCTGGGAGTGGGAGGGCTTCGTTGCCGTAGACGGGGGTACAGAGGTTGCGTTATAGATATGGAGGTTGCGACTACATCCCTCTCTCCTCCAAGCCTGGGAGCGTCAGTCAGTACTTTGTTGACCGTACTTTTCTATAAGAATAACTTACACCAGTAAAGATGTGTCACAAAAACCCATTAAAGATGTGTCACAAAACCCCATTAAAGATGTGTCACAAAAACCCAGTATAGACCCGCGATATTACTGGCGAGACGAATCATTCCTAATTAATTTTCATCTCAATCACCTATCTTGTTTATTGCATTGTCAATTCTTTGCCACATACTTCTATGGTGTTTTCAAAAAGCCCGCCGAATATGGTGTTGTACTGCGTGACCAGTCTGGGACATAGACATTAGAATACTATAATATAATGGTCTGGGAAATAGCACACTTCCTCTTGGTCCAAAACCACTTTATTATCTGGACTAGTTTTTGTATTCAAGGAGTGGGGGTTTCTCCATTGGTTTCTCGTCCTCGGGACCAGTTTATTAATTTCAAATCTATAGTAGAACAAAGGCGGGACCAGTCAGGAGACGAGTTTATTATTTCAGACCCTAGGGGGTCACTGGTCCCAAGGACTAGTTTAAAAATATCCCTATTTCCCAGACTACTGGACAATGGACACCAGTCTGGGAAATAGCACACTTCCACTGGTCCAAAACCAGTTTATTAATTATCTGGACTAGTTTTTGTATTCAAGGAGTGGGGTTTCTCGTCCTCGGGACCAGTATATTAATTTCAAATCTGTAGTAGAACAAAGGCGGGGCCAGTCCGGAGACGAGTTTATTATTTCAGACCCTAGGGGGGGTCCCTGACTCCCTGGTCCCAAGGACTAGTTTAAAAAATATCCTTATTTCCCAGACTACTGGACAATGGATACATGTCCTATAAGACATTTTTCTTATTTCCGGCCCTGGTCTTATCCTGGAGGATTGTAGTCTGCTTTATCTTCTGCACATATTTATTTCTTGAATTGATAGCCCTTGTGGGCGCCACGTGTTGAAGTGCATTTTTGTTCATATTAAAATAAGTTATTTATTAGGAGACTTTGATTATTTCGTCGAAGATAAATTGGTAATATTTCTTTTAACATTTAAGGTGAATAAATACATTTTTTCAATACATGAGCCTAATCTTTAGAAACTTCTAATATGAATTTTGTACCATGTGTCACATGGATCAAAAGAGGAGTTGCTAAATCAGTTCCCGATAAAGTAATCAAAATTAATTTAATGCATAGATAAATAAATTATCAGAGTCTAATTAAAATATAAATAGGTGCAATTAACAAAAGAAGAATTGCAATTATTAATACAAGAAGCCAGAAGTGATTTAAAGTACGTTAAACCAACAAAAAAATTACCCAAAAGGGTATAGAAATAGAGTAATGGCACCTACTTACCTTTGACTGTATTAAGCTCTATGGGTAGTTAACATGGAGTGCCACTACTCTATTGAACATTTATTTATTTATTGTTCATCAGGGATATTGTTGATGACGAAAATGATGAAAATGAAGAAGAATCAACGGAGAAAACAGCAACAGTAGACGTAGAAATTGAAGAACCGGAAGATATTGATGCCAAATATAATTTAGATGATTATGACAATGAAGAAAATGGTAAGTGCTTATCATTAACCATATTGTAATTAATTAATTAATTAATTATATTTAATTATTCTACTATTTTAAAATCAGCCAATTATGGAATGAGTAGTTTGGCACAATTCACACATTTTGCCAGCAATGATGAAGATCCAAATATAACTGTTAAAGATGAGGTAAAAGTTTGTTTTAGATTTTTTCATTGATGAAATTCATAGATGAGTTACATATTTTAGGATGACGACTCCGAAGATGAAGAAGACTTTAATATTAAAGCAACTGATAACCTGATTGCCATTGGCAAGGTTGAGGAAGATTATAGCTCCATGGAAGTTCATGGTAAGTGTTATTAAGGGTTGATAAGTTGCCACAATGCCTGGAATACTTGGAAAATGGGTGGGGAAAGTCCGGGAATTTTAAAATTCTTTTAAAATTTAAGTTAATATGATGCTAGTAATTTTTAGCAACAACATTCAAGCCACTTTATTCCTGGTGCATGAGCCAAGGCTCCTTTAAATTACGCGTCGTCTGCTTTAGAGTCGGAAATGTTGAAACGTTCAGACTCTGAAGCAGACGCCACATCTGCCATCATTTAGATCCAGAATGTCAGTTAAAAGCAATGAGATAGATAGAGTTACAATTCAAATCGGCTTACCACGAAACACTTTGTTTTTATCAAGGAAGTTTATCAAAAAATGACAGCGCCATCTGTGAGCCTCTAGCGGAACTAATTACAACTTTTACTCGCTTATTTGCAATCAGAAACACAGTTATGATTTTTATTTCATCTATTTATTAGATTAACACGTTTAAAAAACTATCTTGACAGCTTGTTACACAGATTATAGCATCAGACGGTAATAAAAAAGTTCTTAGGGTGGCGCCACCCGTATTTGATAAAGATTCATGCTCGACAAAAGGTGTATCGCGAAACGTCGATCTCGAGATTTCACGTTGTGACTCTAGGTTTAATATATATATTCTATCTCATTGGTTAAAACTGGCGCGGTAAGCCTTGGCACATGCATCCGAAATGAGATGGACTATAAAGCAGACGACGCATTATTTCGAACCAGATAGTTAGTTTAAAATGGCGCGTTAAGCCTTGACACATGCATTGGGAATAAAGTGGATTAAATATGTGAAAATTGGGTCAGGGAAAGTGGGGAAATTTTGACATTACAATCTTTAGCAACAGTTTCCCAAATAAAAATGTTTTTAAAATTAAAACTCACAATTATCTTTTGCAATATTAGTTTATAATGAAGAAGGGGCCTTGTACGTTCATCACGACATCGTCTTGCCCGCCTATCCATTAGCTATGGAATGGATGGACTATGACCCTACTGATAGAAAAGGAAATTTTTTGGCAATTGGTGATATGACTCCTGTCATTCAAGTCTGGGATTTGGATATCGTTGATACCTTAGAACCAGTTGCCAAATTAGGTTCCAAGAAGAAGGATAAGGTACTATATTTCAGTGTGTTTTGAACTTAGTTGGAATTTCTTAGTTATGACGTCAGTGTCCAGGTAAAATGTCATAGGGCTTAGGTTTGGCAGTGGGCAGCCATGTTTGGTACCACTTTGGTTCTACTGGAAAATAGCATGGGTGACGTCACACTAAGGCTTCTGAGATAGCTCTATTAACTTAGAATTGAAATTTGTGTATTTTGAATTTGATAGAAAAAGAAGGGACCCGGACACAAAGACGCTGTCTTATCCCTTTCATGGAATCAAAATGCCAGGCATATTTTAGCCAGTGGTTCAGTAGACAAAACAGTTATCCTATGGGACTTATCAGAGTCTAAACCCGTTAAAACTTTACAGCATCATACCGAAAAGGTAACTATTCTGTTTTTTAATTTTTACTTTTGCGCGCGTTTGGCTTGGCTACAAAAGTATTGGTCTGACCCCTGCTGGCTGGCTGGGCGCCCTATCATTCTAAAGGCTCTTTCAGACGATCCAACTTTTTGACTCAGCTCGATGGGTCAACTCGAGCTGAATCAACTAGTTGGATCGTGTGAATAGACGCTGGATAAGTTGAGTCACCAAAAAAGTTGGCTAGGAAAAATTGGATCAGTGATCCAATTTTTGCTGACTCAACTTTTTAATTTCATTTCTTCAGCCAATCAAAATGAATTACAAATAAAGCCTTTTTCGCGGGTTATTTCGTAAGTGCTAAGGTAGGTGGCGCTTAAAAAGTTCCATTTGGCGTTAAAAGTTTAGTCGTATGAATAGGAAGGATTTATTTCACTTTTCCCATCAAAAGTTGGGCAAGTTGATCCAACTTCTTGACCCATCGAGCTGAGTCAAAAAGTTGGATCGTCTGAAAGCCTTTAAACTTCTTAACTTTTAACAAAATTTCAAAGATAAAAACGAAAAGTATGTAAGAAACCCCCTTTACCTCTCAGAATAATGTTGACCTTTCCCCTATCAACCGGAACACAGGGAACGTGTGTGACTAGGCTTAATATAATAGTCTATGCTAGGTCTATTACCAAGAATTAACGTTTCGTTCGGCACAAAGAATACTATTTTCAATAAACCTTTGACCGCCACTTCTCTGATTGGTTATTTCGTGTAGAGGTTGAGGGAGGGTCGTTTCCTTCTCATTTTACATGGAAACTGTTTACGAAGTACACTCTTTGTTTGTATCCATAAACTTTTGCTTGCTTTTACAAAATAGGCATTACAAAACAGACCTTTATAAAGTCTCGGTTGTCATTTAGTTTAAATAAATGCCGCTAGATGCTCCCATAATCGAGGGGTGGAGTTGGCTGGCACTCTAAGCTTAACTAAGGCTATTTTTAACTCCAGCTATCGACATTAACGAGTTCTGATTGGCTCCTGTCTGCCTTTGGCAAGGTAAAATTTGTGTGTAGAAGATCAGCTAGAATGTTAGGGGTGCCCTAATACCCGACATTAGCATTGAGTTTAACTGTAAACATTCTTAACATGATGTTTTCCTTTCAACATTTGTTTAAACATTGTTAAACTATTTTCATAATCAGGTACAATCGATAAAGTGGCATCCATGTGAAGCTGAAATGTTATTGACTGGCGGTTGTGATGGGTAAGTTATTATAGCAACGTATAATCCCGGAACTTTTCATATACTATACAAAAAATGTGAAATTAATTCATAGAGACATAAATTTATGTGATTGTCGAACAACTGATGAAAAGAAAACGTGGAATGTTGAGGGTGAAGTGGAGAAAGTTCTATGGAATCATTTTGATCCATATTACTATTTGGTAAGTGTTAATTTTCTTCGTTTTTAAACCGGTTTTGTACGGTTAAAGAATTTGACCGAAAAACTTGGGTTTAAGGTTGGAACAGATATGGGATTTGTTGTCGGATTTGACGTGCGATCTGACAAATCTGTATTTACATTAAAAGCCCATGATAAAGCTGTTTCTGGTACGTTATATTTTGCAAACAAACCAGTTAGGCATATTTTAAATAATTCTGGGTTATTTTTATAGACTTAGCTTTAAGTTCGTCTTGCGAGGGATGTCTAGTAACGGTTTCGAGTGATAAATCTGTTAAAATTTGGGATATCGCTAATAATCAGCCATCCATGGTTTTAGAAACGACACCTGGATTGGTTAGTTTGTATATTTGAAATCAATTTTACATAATTTTAATTAATTTACATTAATCAATCAATTTTGTCCCAATCTCTTAATTTTTTTTAATATAGGGTGATTTGTTCGCTGTATCACCGTGTCCCGATTGTCCCTTTGTTTTTGCTGTTGGAGGTGATAACAGAGCTGATAATTTTAAAGTCTGGGATATTAGAACGAGCAAATCAGGTAAATTAATTTAAATAATTCAAGAATTATCGTTTAAATGACGGTAGATGGCGCTTTTTACTTCATTTTCAACTGGTGATAAGAGGTGTTGCCACTTACGCGTCATGGCACGGGGGTGTATTGTAGAAGGAGTAGAGACTCGTAGCTTCCCCTCTACTAAGAAAAGCGCTATGAATTTTGACCCTCCCTCCAAAGTTAAGCCTCGGTTTTTTGTGCATCGGGAGTTTCTCAAGCATTTGCAAATAATGCTCCAGAATTATCGTTTAAATGACGGTAGATGGCGCTTTTTACTTCGTTTTCAACTGGTGATGTGAGGTGTTGCCACTTACGCGTCATGGCATGGAGATGTATTGTAGAAGGAGTAGAGACTCGTAGCTTCCCCTCTACTAAGAAAAGCGCTATGAATTTTGACCCTCCCTCCAAAGTTAAGCCTTGGTCGTTTGTGCATCGGTAGTTTCTCAAGCATTTGCAAATAATTCAAGAATTATCGTTTAAATGACGGTAGATGGCGCTTTTTACTTCATTTTCACCACTGGTGATATGAGGTGTTGCAACTTACGCGTCGTGGCACGGAGGTGTATTGTAGAAGGAGTAGAGACTCGTAGCTTCCCCTCTACTAAGAAAAGCGCTATGAATTTTGACCCTCCCTCCAAAGTTAAGCCTCGGTTTTTTGTGCATCGGTAGTTTCTCAAGCATTTGCAAATAATTCAAGAATTATCGTTTAAATGACGGTAGATGGCGCTTTTTACTTCATTTTCAACTGGTGATATGAGGTGTTGCCACTTACGCGTCATGGCACGGGGGTGTATTGTAGAAAGAGTAGAGACTCGTAGTTTCCCCTCTACTAAGAAAAGCGCTATGAATTTTGACCCTCCCTCCAAAGTTAAGCCTCGGTTTTTTGTGCATCGGGAGTTTCTCAAGCATTTGCAAATAATTCAAGAATTATCGTTTAAATGACGGTAGATGGCGCTTTTTACTTCATTTTCGCCACAGGTGGTATGAGGTGTTGCCACTTACGCGTCATGGCATAGAGGTGTATTGTAGAAGGAGTAGAGACTCGTAGCTTCCCCTCTACTAAGAAAAGCGCTTTGAATTTTGACCCTCCCTCCAAAGTTAAGCCTCGGTTTTTTGTGCATCGGGAGTTTCTCAAGCCTTTGCAAATCTTATTTATGCTTTTCAGTTAGAAACAGATTCTTGTCAAGAACGTCTCTGGGAACGTCAAATGAAGATGACGAAGAAGACGAGACCTTTATGGAAACGGAAGCAACTACATCTGGTTTAGAGAAATTAACTCTAGACGCCAACACTATGAGTGAAGATGAAGAAACGCAGGCTTCTAATGTAAAACTAACAAAGGTGAAGAAAGGGAAGAAGACCAAAACTAAATCATTTTTAAAGAGAAAATAAAATTGTTTAATAATTTCAATTGTACAAATTATTTCAATTTTTCCAAAACATAATTTTAAAAAAGTCATTTCTACATCAACATTTTTAAAGGTTTTCAGTCAATTGACAATGTTATTGGTAACAATTTTGTCATAGTGTGCTACCACGAAGCTAGGGGGGGAAAACTGTGACGTCAATATTGGGTCCCAAATTTGTATTGCCCAAGCTGACGACGTCTCGCGACTGCCAATATGGTCGCCTGAAAATAAGGTAAGAGATAAGAGCATGTGACGTCACTACAAAGTTCGTGGTAACACACTATAATCAGCAAGTGTATCTTCTCAGGAATGCATTCTGTGTTGTAACATTTAAAGTTTAATTATTTGTGCAATTCCAACTTCACCAAGGATAAAGAATGCGTGTGAGGTAGTTTGTTCTCACACTGTAGGATAGGCAACTACTTAACTCTGACGGTAGCTTATTCTGCATACACTCTGTTCCAGCTTCGGTTGTCAGCAAACGTAAGGCTAGGTCTATATATGTAGCGTAATTCTAATTTAACTACAAATTTTGGTGAGTTTTCCTAATTCTTTAACTCATCTTTCCACAGCCTTACCTTGTTGCCCTTGTCCATTTATCCCTTTTTTCATTTAAAGGGACTGTAAAGAAGCATCGGCGGTTGGGTAAAAATTATTTGAAATACGTCAGAGGCACGTGACCGACGAGAGGCGTGGTCCAAAGAAGCTTAGTTCGTTTTATTTCGAAAACTACCACTTCATGGAATTGGCGCTGCAATCTCGCGAAAAACAAGGACTAGATGTCCAGTTCCACTTCATGAGGAGCCTTTGTATCTTGGCATCACGTGATGTCTGTGACGTATTTCAAATAATTTTTACCCACCCGCCGATGCCTTCTTTGCAGTCCCTTTAAATCGGGGTTCGGACGAAATTTTAATATTGAAAATCACCTACTTTTCCAAATTATCCCTGACCATTTTAAAGTGTTTATCAGAGCCCACTTCACCATACCTAGCCCATATTTATCACTGCTCGAAATAAGTACCATAATTACCCCAAATAATAAGCGGTAATTATAGTACTTATGATAATATTGACAAACTTCTCTTGTGGTTTAGCCCCTAAGTAAAGACTTTGAATTGCAGCCCATGTATTTCATTTTCATATCTTTTGTGTGCCTAATGTTAAGTATGGCCAACAAGTTATATCAGTATCTCAGAGAGAAGGTATAAGATGCCTTTGTATTCGGGCGCCATAGTCCCAGTCCCCCTTTCAAAATACAAGGGGGACGTAATTTCGCCTCTCCTCAGTCGGAAAATATGACTGTAATTTTCGTCACTCGCGTCGTCGCGCTGACGTGAGTTTGCAAGAACCAATGAGATGCTGGTTGTAATTTAGAGACGGGGATTGACTCCGGACCTACGTTTGAACTGGAGATAAAGCTGGAAATCTGGCGAATTTATACCTTCTCTCTGAGATACTAGATATAACTTCTTGGTATGGCTAATCACCTGACCATAAGAATTAAGTAGAATATGAAATGTTGAGTTCGTTTTTATTATCAAATCATACTACATAGTAGAAAAATGAAACGAATACATTGCAATATTTTAAACTCAAACAAGCTTTCTCTTTTTAACTTGTTCAATTGGTTCAGTTTTAATTGCTTCCGTATCACATGACCATAAGAATTAAGTAGAACATGAAATGTTGAGTTCGTTTTTAATATCAAATCATACATAGTAGAAAAATGAAATGAATACATTGCAATATTTTAAACTCAAACAAGCTTTCTCTTTTTAACATGTTCAATTGGTTCAGTTTTAATTGCTTCCGTTTTAATTGGACAAGCAATTGGTGCTTTGCTATTTGCGACTTTTCTTTTAGACCCTAAAACGGGCTTTACATTTTTAAATTCCAATTGTCTGTTAACAATACTTTTAAGTAAATCATGTAAATAATCGTCTTTTTTGGGGTCTTTGATAGGTTTTACGATCCATTTAGCAGTGGCATCGTCGTAATAATAATTTTCGGACATTTCGGAAGGATATTTTTTCTCAGCTTTCGAATTATGTTCTAGAATCGTCAATATCATCCTTGCTTCCATCGCATCAAAGTCAAAGGCCGTCTGTTGACCACTGCAATACTTGTTCATGATATTATGATACTTTTCACGAGATGAAGTACGACAAGAAGTATTAATTTGGCTGATGTCATTCAACAATCTCTTGTCGTTAATCAGGTTATTGAGAGCCTCATGAGTTGCACTTGAAGGCACTAAAAACCTTTTCTTCTTAATGTCCTCTTTGCTCCATTGACCATGACTGCATATTTTGTACTTTTTAAAGCTTGGAAAGTAATGGCGGTTAGTCACGTGGTAACCGATTGATTTCCACATTTCTAGCAGAACCTCAGTGTTGTTTTTACAGTTTAGCGCACAAAACCATAAATGCCTACAAATGGATTTGATCCATGGTTTTAATGTTACGTGGTTTTTGTTTGTTGAAGTTATTTCGATTAATTTCGTTCGTAGGCTTTTTACAATATGCCAAACATCAAATCGATGCTTAATCTTTGGCCAAAATTTCTTAAGATACTCTTTGAGTTGTCCGTGACGATCCGTTGTTAATTGCGATATTTTAATCTTCAATTTCTTCATTTTATTCAAACATCTTTTTAAAGCTTCTACATCCATCTTTGTTGAACTATTCTCAACATCTGACTTTTGAACTAATTCGAAATGAATGCATTTGTCGGTTTTCTGATCGATTAAAGTCATCGCGCAATATTTGCTACTGTTCCCTGGTAAGTCGTACATCCCATCAGCCGATATATTACACGTTTTTCGGTTACGTACGTCACTTAAAATCAAACGTTGCATTTTAAGCCAGGCTGACTTGATTTCGGGAATGACTATCTTTCGCTCTAAAGCGTAATACGATGATTTCCCAATTCCCTTTATCCTCATGAAATCGAAAAACGCTAGTACTTGATTAAACAGACAACCAGTTAACAATACACACGCTACGATCAGCAGATTTCCTGCTGGCATTTTTCCAATCTTAGGTTGACTTTCCCATGTCTGCACATGTCCGTCTAAACAGTAGTACTTAATTGTAACAAAACTACCCTCCTTCTCAGATTTGGTTATTGTGCGCTCATTGATCATGTGAGCGCATCCTTTAACTTGACATTTTGCGCGGGAAAGTAAATCATCTAATTGTTTTTCGAACACTATGTATTTTTTTTGGGTTATTATTTCATTGGGAATGGATAATAACTCTTCCTTAGAAGAATCTAAAGTTTCTTCTTTAATTGCGTGATTTGCATCTAAGCTAGGCCTTGGCTCATCTTCAAATGTTACTGTAGAAGAAACTGGCATAGATGATTTGATAGATGTAATTGCATTCTTTTTAAGATTAGCCAGTTTCTCCTCTGTTGACTGAGGAATTTGGGTTAAGTTCCCTTGTAATGGGGCTAAAGTCAAATTATCATTTATTTCTGGAGGTTGAATTGCGCCCAAATTTAAATAAGTTTCAGTTCCAACAAATGAGAACAAGTTCCCACTAACAGCCTGAACTGGGTTTAGTTCAGTTTTGGAACTTTCCCCTGAATTTTCCGCGCTTAAACTCTGTTTTACTTCACAAATTACATATGGGCTTTGTTGTACTTGTACTTCATTATCGCAAGTGTTAAGGTTTAATGTAGGATACGCGTGAGGGTAGAGCCTTTTTGGATTAAAGAATGTGGGTTTAACAGGCTCAAAATCATCTTCAGAAAAGTGCTTTATGCACACTCTATATACACATCGCGAATTTATATTTTTAAGAGCAGTTATTTGTTCCTTTTCCTCGCCTTCAAAACATTTTGCGTATATAGCTTTTACGTTAGGTTTAGCGTACAACAACCATTTTTTTGTCACTTCGGGATGTCTGAACGGTATATTAAAAAACCGAATACTGCATCTTGAGTGGCTTTTACAACCTTCTATCGCGCAACAAACCATATTTGGGTTTATTTAAATTCAAATATTTTATTAGTTTCAACAATTCTCGTCAAACTACATCAACCGACTTCAAGAATAATTTTCTCTCTGCTAGAGAAGAGAATCGCGATCACTGATGGTCTCTTAGTCTATCAGAATTGAATCAGTCCCGTTCGGGTTCTGCCTAGCAGACTCTAAACGAATGGCGTGTGTTTTTCCCAAGCCCACTCGATCACGCGCGTCCGGGAGCGCGGTTCGAGTGGGCTATGGTTTTTCAGACCAATTAAATGGAAAATACTATTAAATCAGAGATGCTTTATTTTTTTAAATACTTCCCCTTCTATTTATAGAAAAAAAGACGTTCTTTTAATGTATAATGTTATCCTCATTGACAATTCAAAAGTAACAAACATATTGCACTCATGTGAGTACGCTCTTTGCCCAAGTTTATGTCTTATTCCTTTTATACTACCCCTGGTTCGAAACCCAAACCAGGGCCGGAAATAAGGAAATATTCTTATAGGACAAGCATCCAGTGACCCCCTATTTGACTGGAAAATTTATACAATGTCCAGTGTCCTGTGCTTATTTCCGGCCCTGACCCATACACGTGCAGCACACCAGCGTCACGGATAAAACAAGCAATGAAGCTGACTGTCACTGCTCACTAGGAGTTAGGGAGTGGGAAAAACAAATTTTTTTGAAATTAGTCCTTGGGACCAGCGACCCGCGAGTGTCCAAATAGTAAACTGGTCGAGGATCAATAACTCCTACTTCTTTAATTTAAAAACTAGTCCAGGAAATTAATAAACTGTTTTTTTTTCCAGATGAAGGATGAAGTGTGCTATTTCCCATACTGCTCACTAGTGTCTACTATTAGTAGACTCTAGTCACTCTACTTCCAATAGCTTACTCAATCACGCAAGTGTGAAGTGGTTATTTGTCAAGATACTCCCTTACCTTATGGCTAATAATTCAGTAAATAGGTTTCTTCCTTCAGACAGGTATGTTAAGTGCTGAAAGTCTTACACCACGCTACTTTTATGTCAAAAATGAAGGCATGCAGGAACACTCGAGTAAATAATTCGGTGCAACTAGCATAGCATTTGTCGATGTGCGTGGCGTGATCGAGTCGAAACCGGCCGTGTACTATAGTACTATTAATGCAGTGTATGTGTTTGTCCATTGTCAACGCCCAATGGATTGAAATAGATGAGAAATAATAAATAAAACTTAAATTAAGAAACATTTTATCATAAATTTATTTTGTTCGTAAGTATTTCTGTATAATTTAAAAGTTTAAAATGTATATTTGTAAGTGTAAAGCGTTGTTGCGTTACAAAACTTGTGTACTTTATTAAATCGGTAAATGTATCGGCCTCGAATTTGGGCCTTGCCAGATGTTAGGCCTAAGCATGTACTTGGCTTCATAAATGATAAATCATAACCTTATTCCTATAATGTGAATCATCGTTGTAAATTTTATAATATTCTTTATAAGTTATAAATTTTCTTTTTAACATATTCAGTGGAAATGTCCCGATCTTTATTGGGAGGAAACACTCAGAGTAATAACTTGGAAGATTTAAGAGAAGTACTTGACGATATGCCATCCCTGAATGAAAGCTTAGATGTAGTCCATTCTGGTTTATCAAATGAAAATGATGATAATCAGCAGGCAATGTCACCTGGACAAAAAAGGTCCGCTGCCCTACCAAATTCATTCCCATCGGAATTGAGGAGACACAATTCTGTACCACCAGGTTTGTGCAATTATGTGTTTTAATAGTGAAAAATGGTTGTTTGTGTTGTTACTGTCCGTTTAATTTAATGTGAAAGTGTTAACTACCATTGAGGCTTTCTAAACTGTGGTAAGAACTGCGTTTTTCTAAATATAAAAGGAAAATTATAAAAGAAAATAAATGATCTCTTATTTCAGAATAATTAGTATTTGATTAGTCTTACAAACTAGGACGACTGTGCCACCTGCCATTGGTTTAGTGGCGTCTGCTAAATTGAACCCCTTGCCCTTACAGTATTGGTTGAATTCTCAGGATGAGAGAAAAGAGGTAGGGGTAAGGTTGGACATAGCCAACTCGATCACGCGCGTGAGAGGTTCGATTTAGCAGACGCCACAAAACCAATGGAGGGTGGCGCAGTGGTCCTATTTTTTAAGACTAATTAAATGCTAATTATTTTGTAATAGAGATCATTTATTTTTTAATGTTTTTACTCATTTAGTTTTAAAAAAGGGCCGTTCTTTTAAGGTATAATGTTATGTTAGCAGGGTCCCCAGAGGTCCTATAATTCCTATATAATCCTTTTTTTAAACTGTCCTATAAAATCCTATAATTTTGGCTAAAATCGCCAAAAATCCGATTAAGTCCTATAATTTTGAAATTTGGGCGAAGCAACCCATGGGTTAAACCAGAACTATGGTCTAAAAAGTGTCATAAAATGGGGATGCTTTCCTTAGTATTGTAGCTAACTTGTTAAAAATAGCTCAGTATATGGGAGACAAATAGGACTGTAGCATAATCGAACAGCATCCCTATATCTCTAGTAGAACCAGAGTTATGAGCCTTCAAAGTTGGGTGTAATGCTATTCCTATGGAGAGTATGTTTTTGAACATTTTGCTTAATTACTCCGCCCCTGTTTGTCGTAGTCGTATGCTTTTAGTATGGTTAGATGGGGGATAAATAGGGCTATAACATACTCAAAGGACATCCCCGTAACTCTAGTAGAACTAGAGTTTTGAGCCTCCAAAGTTGGGTGTAATGCTATTCCTATGGAGGGGGGTATGTTTCTTTACGTTTTACTTAATTACCCGGCCCCCGTTTGTCGTAGCCCTAGGTTTTTAGTATGGTTGGATGGGGGGCAAATAGGACTATAGCATACTCAAAGGGCATCCCCGTATCTCTTCTAGAACCGGAGTTATGAACCTTCAAAGTTGGGTGTAATGCTATTTCTATGGAGAGTATGTTTTTGAACATTTTGCTTAATTACTCCGCCCCTGTTTGTCGTAGTCGTATGCTTTTAGTATGGTTAGATGGGGGGCAGATAGGGCTATAACATACTCAAAGGACATCCCCGTAACTCTAGTAGAACCAGAGTTATGAGCCTCCAAAGTTTAGTGTAATGCTTTTCCTATGGAGGGGGTATGTTTCTTTACGTTTTACTTAATTACCCGGCCCCTGTTTGTCGTAGCCCTAAGTTTTTAATATGGTTGGATGGGGGACAAATTGGACTATAACTTACTCAAAGGACATCCCCGTATCTCTAGTAGAACCAAAGTTATGAGCCTCCAAAATTTAGTGTAATGCTATTCCTATGGAGAGTATGTTTTTGAACATTTTGCTTAATTACTCGGCCCCTGTTTGTCGTAGCCCCAAGTTTTTAGTATGGTTGGATGGGGGACAAATTGGACTATAACATACTCAAAGCACATCCCCGTAACCCTAGTAGAACCAGAGTTATGAGCCTCCAAAGTTTAGTGTAATGCTATTCCTATGGAGGGGAGTATGTTTTTTTACGTTTTACTTAATTACCCGGCCCCTGTTTGTCGTAGCCCTAAGTTTTTAGTACGATTGGATGGGGGCAAATAGGACTGTAGCATACTCAAAGGGCATCTCCGTATCTCTTGTAGAATCAGAGTGATGAGCCTCCAAAGTTGGGTGTAATGCTTTTCCTATGGAGAGTATGTTTATGAACATTTTGCTTAATTACTCGGCCCCTGTTTGTCGTAGCCGTATGTTTATAGTATGGTTGGATGGGGGACAAATTGGACTATAACATACTCAAAGCACATCCCCGTAACCCTAGTAGAACCAGAGTTATGAGCCTCCAAAGTTGGGTGTAATGCTTATTTCTATGGAGAGTATGTTTTCGAACATTTTGCTTAATTACTTCGCCCCTGTTTGTCGTAGCCGTATGCTTTTAGTACGATTGGATGGGGGGCCAATAGGACTGTAGTATACTCAAAGGGCATCTCCGTATCTCTGGTAGAATCAGAGTTATGAGCCTCCAAAGTTGGGTGTAATGCTATTCCTATGGAGGGGGGTATGTTTCTTTACGTTTTACTTAATTACCCGGCCCCCGTTTGTCGTAGCCCTAGGTTTTTAGTATGGTTGGATGGGGGGCAAATAGGACTATAGCATACTCAAAAGGCATCCCCGTATCTCTTCTAGAACCGGAGTTATGAACCTTCAAAGTTGGGTGTAATGCTATTTCTATGGAGAGTATGTTTTTGAACATTTTGCCTAATTACTTCGCCCCTGTTTGTCATAGCCCTAAGGCTTTAGTACGCTAGGATGGGGGGCAAATAGGACTATAACATACTCAAAGCACATCCCCGTAACCCTAGTAGAACCAGAGTTATGAGCCTCCAAAGTTGGGTGTAATGCTATTCCTATGGAGGGGAGTATGTTTTTTTTACGTTTTACCTAATTACCCGGCCCCTGTTTGTCGTAGCCCTAAGTTTTTAGTATGGTTGGATGGGGGAGGGGCAATTTTTATGTAATTATCCAGAAAATTAAAATATCAATTAACTGATAATAAATTATTATTATTTGAAAATTAACGAATTTATTTACTTTCATTGTTTTACCCTATGTTTCCCTATGACACATTTTTAAACATTAAATTGCTGTTTATTTTTAAATTGATACTTAATTAAATTACAAATTATAATATTTCAGCGAACACAACGGTGCCCCTTTCCAGTCCCAGTCCATCTTTAAATGGAGAAGATGGCCGACATTTGTCAAAATCCTCCGTATCGAAAATAGATTTTCTGAAACAGTGGAGTATTTCCACTTATAAGTGTACCAGGCAAGCCCTCTCTGAAAAACTTGGGAAAGTATGTACGGTAATATTTTTACGCATCATACTCTCAGCTCTTGGTTTTCGTTTAGTGACAGCTTCACGCTTTAAAAACTAACTAATATAATATAACGCTTAATATTAAGACATTTGTGACACACGCTAAATTAAAACCAATTAACTTCATACAAAATTGCGTGTTACTTCTGTTAATTAAATGAAATCGAGCTTAACATTAGCTGGCTGTGTTTAGATCATTTAAGAGCAGATAATCAATGTAAAATTAACGTAGAATTGTCTTGAAGTATAAATAAGATGACAACAATAAGTATGATTCTGAGTGAAATGCGGTGAAAGCCTTATTTCTGCCGACACAAGAAAAAACTGTACTTTAAAAAATTAACATTACCGCACTTAGGATGTGTCATACTTTAAGCTGCAGGGTTCGTACGGAACCTGGATAAGTCAGGGATATGAAAGTTAGGGGAAAAAGTCAGGGATAAGTCAGGGATTTAAAAGTTTTTCGTAAAAAGTTAGGGATACGTCAAGGATTTCGTTTGGTATATCGAACCATGCTTCGAGCAATGCTAAATATGAGACAGGTGTGATGAACACCTTAAAATGGTCAGGATATTGCTAAACCTTGGTCAGGGATATTGCTAAACCTTGGTCAGGGATAACCTGGAAAAGTCAGGGATTTTCAATGCAAAAATTTCGTACGAACCCTGTTAACTGTTATTATGTTATTTATGCTTTCATTGCATACTTGGAATTTCAAACTAACAAATCTTTCTTAATTGCCTTACTTAAAGAAGAATATTACACTTATTAAACGAAAGATTTCGTTATTAGGGCACAAAAACTGTGGATGTGGAATTAGAAACCCAAATTGAGCAATTACGTGAAACGCAACGCAAGTTTTGTAACATTCTGAGACTGGCGCGTGCCTTGACCAGCCATTTCTATCACGTGATACAAACTCAGCACCAATTATCCGAATCGTTCTCGGAATTGGCGACAAAATCGCCCGATTTGCAAGAAGAATTCGCCTACAATGCCGAAACGCAAAAGAATTTGAGCAAAAATGGCGAAACGCTTTTGGGTGCTTTGAATTTCTTCGTCTCGAGTCTAAACACACTTTGTAATAAAACAATGGAGGATACCTTGCTTACGGTTAAACAATTTGAAACTACTAGGTACAAGATTTGTTTATTGCGGATTTTTGTTTCGTAAAACGATTAGGCTTCGTTATCGGAAGCTAATTGAATATTGTTGCAATTGCCACTTTTGCCACTTTAGACTCGAATACGACGCTTATCGAACTGATTTGGAGGAATTAACCGCTGCCAATCCAGGTGATAGCGCATCCTCCAGGTTGGAAGAGGCCAGACGGAACTTTGCTATGCAGAAGGAGAAGTATGAGCAGTTGAGATCCGATGTCTCGGTTAAAATGAAGTTTCTCGAAGAAAATAAGGTTAGAGGTTTTTAAATGGTGAAGAATTTAAGATTTACGCTGTTGTGTGAGCTTTACGCTGTTGTGTGTTTGTTTCCTTGGTGAACTTGATAAGTACAAGCTGATTTATGGTTGCACTGTTGTTACAGTATAGTTATAGTTGTTGCGGGATAGTAGTTATAGTCGTTGCAGTATAGTAGTTATAGTCGTTGCAGTATAGTAGTTATAGTCGTTGCAGTATAGTAGTTATAGTCGTTGCAGTATAGTAGTTATAGTCGTTGCAGTATACTAGTTATAGTCGTTGCAGTATACTAGTTATAGTCGTTGCAGTATACTAGTTATAGTCGTTGCAGTATACTAGTTATAGTCGTTGCAGTATACTAGTTATAGTCGTTGCAGTATACTTGTTATAGTCGTTGCAGTATACTTGTTATAGTCGTTGCAGTATACTTGTTATAGTCGTTGCAGTATACAAGTTATAGTCGTTGCAGTATACAAGTTATAGTCGTTGCAGTATACAAGTTATAGTCGTTGCAGTATACAAGTTATAGTCGTTGCAGTATACAAGTTATAGTCGTTGCAGTATACAAGTTATAGTCGTTGCAGTATACTAGTTATAGTCGTTGCAGTATACTAGTTATAGTCGTTGCAGTATACTAGTTATAGTCGTTGCAGTATACTAGTTATAGTCGTTGCAGTATACTTGTTATAGTCGTTGCAGTATACTTGTTATAGTCGTTGCAGTATACTTGTTATAGTCGTTGCAGTATAGTAGTTATAGTCGTTGCAGTATACAAGTTATAGTCGTTGCAGTATACAAGTTATAGTCGTTGCAGTATACAAGTTATAGTCGTTGCAGTATACAAGTTATAGTCGTTGCAGTATACAAGTTATAGTCGTTGCAGTATACAAGTTATAGTCGTTGCAGTATACAAGTTATAGTCGTTGCAGTATACAAGTTATAGTCGTTGCAGTATAGCAGTTATGGTCGTTGCAGTATAGCAGTTATGGTCGTTGCAGTATAGCAGTTATGGTCGTTGCAGTATAGCAGTTATGGTCGTTGCAGTATAGCAGTTATGGTCGTTGCAGTATAGCAGTTATGGTCGTTGCAGTATAGCAGTTATGGTCGTTGCAGTATAGCAGTTATGGTCGTTGCAGTATAGCAGTTATGGTCGTTGCAGTATAGCAGTTATGGTCGTTGCAGTATAGCAGTTATGGTCGTTGCAGTATAGCAGTTATGGTCGTTGCAGTATAGCAGTTATGGTCGTTGCAGTATAGCAGTTATGGTCGTTGCAGTATAGCAGTTATGGTCGTTGCAGTTTAGCAGTTATGGTCGTTGCAGTTTAGCAGTTATAGTCGTTGCAGTATAGTAGTTATTACATAACACGTTATTAAAAATTCTGGAGAATACCTGCAATATTGTAGAACTCTCCGAATTATGTAGAAAGTTATGTAATTGCTGAAGAATGCTTTCCATATTCCATAAATGTGTTATGCAGTCAATTCTTGCGTAATTGACGATATTTTTTGCGCGTATCTTTTAAGGTGAAAGTAATGCATAAACAGCTGCTACTATTCCATAACGCCGTCTCGGCGTACTTTACCGGTAACCAGGTGGTATTGGAAGCTACTTTAAAGCAATTTAATATCAAATTGAAAAATCCCAACTCTTCGGGAGCGTCTTGGCTCGAGCAATAGCTACTGTTGTTAAAACATGGCCGCCACCTCATCCTCCTTAATCTAAATTATATTCGTACTTATCCTACGAAATAATCTAAGCTATTTTTAATGACTCATTAACGATCTTTAAAAATAACGTAGAAAATTAAATATTCTAGTCTTTGAAGCAAATGCGATAAATTAGACTTTAAAAAAAAATGGTCTTAAAAAAAACTATATTGGGTTTTATTGAAGAGACGTTTGTGTACTTTGTAAATAGTTAACGAATTAATAGTTAAGTTAATATTAACTATTCTTACTTAATACGTATACCACAAAGCAAAGGCACTGAAAACGGGAGCTGCTGAAAGGTTTGTAAGAATTTAAACAGTAATATTCGAATAGGTTAATTGAAATTAAATTAAAAAACAAAAGTGTGTTACCGTAGATCGCCCAATACCGAAACGTAATATTTGTATTGATGTAAATATATGTAATTCATGGTTGTAGATCTAGTTTCAAATGATAGTATTTCAGGAGGTTAATTGCGTTCGTTTAGATCTAATCCCCTATTAGCAGCAAAGGCCTTAAAAGTATAATGAATTAAGCTGGTCATATTTCTTGGTGTGGTCGTTTTATCATAGAAGTTAGCTACGCATTCTGGGTATCTTATGACTACTAAAAACTACTCCTGATTGGCTGGCATATTAAAGAGGTTGGGCGGGGCAAATACAAAGTTGATTAGACTTCAACCATTAGCTTTTATTTTCTACTGAAACAGTTTTGACTCTAATGTGGACCATTCCTAAGAGTTACCATCCATTAAAAACCGTCTTTGTGGTCAAAGATTGGAAAAAAGTAAAAGATAAGTGAACAAAATTGAATGACTGAAGTCCCAGTTATTAAAAATTTTCAGTATAGAGACGTGATTAAAAAATATGAACTATTTGAAATAGTTGCTTGTCTTCGTTTTTTTTTTTACAAAATGTTTTGCAAAAGTTATGGATAGTAAGCATAAAGCTTTGTCCACATTGAACTCGCGCTCGCGTGTTCGCGCCTTCGTCTAATTTTATCTTCGCAATAGATCACGAAAAACGTTTGCACTACTGTTCAGATACACGGAAGTATTTTGCTTTTCCTATTCTGAGAGCCAATGAAATTTGAGAAATCATTGCGCCATCTACGTTGACCATATTTATTAATAGTGACTCGACTGAGCTGCACGCTGCTTCCGCCATTGTGAAAAAGTGACAAAAACGAAACTAATCGACACCCTCCACACCCCACCCTTCCTCTCGTCTGTGATTGGTGCTTTTCTCGCGAAGGCGCGAAATTCTTGGCCTAGTCGCTAGAAATTTGCTTCGTCGCGATATGAGGACGCAAAGTAGCGAAAACCCAATTTGGACAGTAGAGCGATGTTGCAAACAAGCGAAGCGAAGATGCGAACGCGCAAAATGTGTCAGTCTGGACAGGCCTTAAGATTGAAAATGAAATATTGCTAGTGTTACTGGCCATATTTTTGTGCCATTTCTATCATTATGAGCACGAAAGTGTTGGGTGTACATGGCAAAGTCAATACCATAATCATATTTGTTTTTTAAGTTTCTATTTGCTGCCAAAATCGATATTGAAGACTAATTTCGAAATGCACAAATTATCCGATAGAATTAAGGATTATATAGAAAATGAAACTCGTATATTTTGGAGTATAAAAGTTATTACTATTGCTGATGTTGTAGGCTTAGATATGAAACGTCTGCAATCGAAGTGAAGCATTTATTGCAACTTCAAAAATATAAATTTGCAATTCACTTGGAGAATGACCTCAGGTTTTTAATTGGAAAATATTTATTTCAAAGATAGTGAGTGAATTCATATCCTCAATGTAGCTCATGTAAATTGCCATGTTCGTAGCACTATTTGTAAGATCATAAAAATGTGCCACACTTAATTATTAGTGACAAAATATTAGAAGAATTCTAAAATCAATTCTGTGCTAGTTATACGCATATAACCTCTTCAAATACTATCCTTCAGCATTTTGCACAATGATTAGTAGTAATCATTAGCATTTTTCCTTGCCGCAATATATGTGCTTCTTTCTAGTCTCTACCATGCAAAGTGCACGGTGACTAAATACAAATGTTTTGCACTAAGTTGAATTTGAATTTAGTCGAGTAAAGCAGTTCCTTATTTTTTTAATACAACTAAAATGGCATTATTTTAACACAACCCAGGTGCACACTTAATAGGTTTTAGTGAATTAAGTATTACCGGTAATTTAAGTGATATTTTTAACATTTATTGCAAGTGAACACGATCCATCTGAGCTGACTCTTGTACTTATTTAAAATTTAAAATAAATACAGAATCAGTTAACATTAACATTTAGTTTTTACATGGCACTTAATGGAACACTGGATTTGAAGGGAGAACAACCAACGCAAGTGTAAATTTTAGGACTGAGACATAATACATTGTAACGCGAGTTCATAACTAGGAAGATTTAGGTGGAGTTGTTTATCACAGTGTTCAAAAATTGTAAAATGGACATTTTCTAAATCACCTACAAATGGTATAAAGCATGCGGGATAATGCACTGATAATTCAAGATAAGTTATACGGGATTTACGGGAGGTATTTCTGTGGGCGCTGCCATAACCTGTCGGCGGCCTTTAGTTGGTGGCTGACATTCCCTGTCGTCGAACGCGCTCCGTAGCCTTGGCAGAACAACTCTCCGAAAAGGGTGCGGTAACCTCGTAAGTCCCGTATAATCTGGGATTATCTTGATCACGTGCCATTAATCAATACACCACGTCAGAGAAAGTGTGAAACGTCAGACCCCGCTTAGCCAATCAGGCTCATTTCTCCAAATGTTCGCCGCCATTTTGGATGAAAGGGGAGGTGCCATCTTGAACTACATCCATCTGGCTTTTCTCTGTTACTTTTTTCTCGGTAGAATAATTTGTTTTCTTCGTTTTCACAACTATGATACTTTTCTTGTGAACTTGTAAGATTTGGCTTTTTTCACTCGAAGAAATGCTAAGCCTTTGCATGCATGAATAAGACTTATTTTGAAATATAGATCCCAACGAATAGACACGTCACGATTCATAGGCAGCATGCGCTATTTTTAGAACGTAGCTTGAAATTCAATTTTACTCGTCTGGATCAACGGCCATATCTTGTACGCGACATAATTATTAATTAAAGCATGCATGGAGGACGTACATATTCCAAAATGTTTATGCCTACATTTTACGTCACGAGTCCTCCAATCAATATATCACTCTGGTTAAAAAAAAAATATAACAGCGTGTTAAATTTATCAACGTGTCTTTTACTGCCTAGTTATAATAGGCGTGTTCATATATTGTAAAATGTTTTTTCATTTTAGTTTTTACGCAAATGATAATTAGAATTTATCAATAACACTTAGCGGCTATGTTGATTCCAAGATTAACCAATTAGTAAATTAAAATTAAACATTCCAATTAACGATATACATGTTTGACCAACTATTTGTGAAATTAATTTTTCGAAATTTTTGTAAAAGGTACATCTTTCAAAAGCAAGAAAAAAATTAACCAAAAGTTATATTTTTTAAGAAATGGTTCTCAGTAAAATAAAATCTTGTTAAATTTTCATCCGGTAATGTATAATGGTACTAAGTTAATAACAAACCAAAAATATATGAAATAAAAACCGTTTCTGGTAACATTACCGGTTTGTTTGTTTTTTAATTTGATTTTTGCGTACGTTTAAAGGTTAATTTAACATAAATATAGAATAAATAAATGCATTTTGCTGCTATAAATATTAGTATATAATTGGGAAAATCGGTGTTTGTTTTTAGAATTTAGTTTTAAGGATTTGGCGCTGGGGCTGGTGCCGGATCAGGCGCCGGGGCTGGGTCAGGAGCTGGTGCAGGGGCTGGATCAGGCGCCGGGGCTGGGTCAGGAGCCGGTGCTGGTGCCGGATCAGGCGCCGGGGCTGGGTCAGGAGCTGGTGCAGGGGCTGGATCAGGAGCTGGTTCAGGGGCCGGATCAGGCGCCGGGGCTGGATCAGGAGCTGGTGCAGGGGCTGGGTCAGGAACTGGTGCAGGGGCTGGATCAGGCGCCGGGGCTGGGTCAGGAGCTGGTGCAGGGGCTGGATCAGGCGCCGGGGCTGGATCAGGAGCTGGTGCGGGGGCTGGATCAGGCGCCGGGGCTGGATCAGGAGCTGGTGCGGGTGCTGGATCAGGCGCCGGGGCTGGGTCAGGAGCTGGTGCGGGTGCTGGATCAGGCGCCGGGGCTGGGTCAGGAGCTGGTGCGGGTGCCGGATCAGGCGCCGGGGCTGGGTCAGGAGCTGGTGCGGGTGCCGGATCAGGCGCCGGGGCTGGGTCAGGCGCTGGTGCAGGGGCTGGATCTGGCGCTGGGGCTGGTGCTGGAGCAGGCGCCGGTGCTGGACCTGGTGCAGGAGCCGGTCCTGGGGCAGGTGCAGGAGCCGGATTTTGAGCGGGTATTGCTCCTGGTGGAATAACATGATAGGTGTGTATCAACGTAATACCACGAGGGCCAGCTGGACGCCGAACGATAACTGGACGCCGAATAATCCGCACATAACGCGGTTGTTGATAAACAACCTGTCCGTGTGTGTTTGACAATAGTGACACATTTATAACTAGAACCAAGATCCGGACAATCAGCTTAACTGTCATTGCACTGTAATTATGTTGTCTTCAAAATCAAACCCGATATGTTCAAATAACAGAAATATCAAAATCCGTGTGATTATCTTGGAATTCCAAACCTTTTATGTCCAACGCTCTGTAGTTTCGCAAATTTGTATCGTTCACATTCATGGTGTCTTCATATTCTCATTCTGAAACCAACAGTTCACAAACGTGCTTAAAAAAATATGATAAACCCGTTCTGTTAATTGTTTTTAAATAAGATGCTTTTTTATACCTCTCTTACCTTTATTATCTAGCCAAATGAATAGAACTTTTGTGTCTCTACCTTTTGTATACATTTAGTTATACCTCTGCTCTCTATTCAGTTAATTAACTTTTTCGTTTTTTAAACATTATGACTATTATTCTTGAACGGTAGCTGTGCAAACTTCCTGCTTTGTGCTTGCATCGCTAGATATCTTTTACTGTAGTTTCACTACTGATGTTTTCTTTTTCTTTATAAAAGCAACTGAACATTTGTCTTGTGTAATCAAGTGCTACTGAGACAAACATTTGCGTATAATCGTAATGGTCTTTTGTTAGCATTAATTATTCAGATTTAACATAAGTTTGGGTAAAATATACAAGTAATAAGATTCGGGAATAGAATACTTTCCCTTCAACTTGTCATTAAAGAAAATTTCATCTATTACACCCGTATTAGGCTTGTGATCAATTTAGCAATAATCTACCAAATTCATTGTAATATGTAAGGATTTTTTCAATCTTTCTGATACAGGTGGATCCCCTTTTCATAGATAACCGTTGTTAATTCGACTGTAATCTTCGAACTTACATGCGCTACCCCTACTTTTTTTAATTCTACCCTTTTCTTTTCATCAGAAATAATTGTCAAAAAACAGATTAATGCATTCTTTGGAAAATCATTTGTAACCTATCTAATCTGTTCTTGTACCAACATCACAACTGCTATTAATTCTATCTTAGAATATTGGAGCACGCTCTAGATTTATTTCTTGAAACCTACACAAGTATAGGGCGCTGTAGGCTAGCTGTGGCATAGGGGCTAGCCACCACCCCTCTATGCATTGTAAAGGCGTTAGATAAGTGGCAATAAGTCGCAAGATGACTTGGTCCAATTAGCTAGCTGAACTTATATTAAAATTTTGTAAGCAACTTCAAATTACGAAGAAAATGTGAAGCCCTTAAGAAAAACTCTTAATGATTCCGTGAAAACGAGGGTGTTTCTCAATACAGCTTTTCCAAGGACTGAACTTGAGAAAATATTTTTTTAGTAATTTAAGAAGCGGAAAATTAATTTTCTTATCTGATTATCTCGAAATTATTCCCACTAATTCTAATTAATAATGTTATCTAAACGGAAGTATTAACTACGCAATCGGAATCCGAAGTAAAATTAGATGATGGTTACATTGAAACTAATTAGTGCATCCGTTTCTTGAGGTTTAAATACGTTTATAATAAAACGAAAAAGTTGCAATTTCTAGAGCACATTCAGTCGGTGTGTGCTTCGAAATGAAGGTGTTAAAAGCATGATCCAGCCTTGAATAGGCAAGACGATACTTTTCGTATCATTGATTATCGGTAAATTCTCTTTCTTTCTTTCATTTATTTATTTATTTTAATCTGAAATGAATTGTATAAATATTTGGAGGGTTATTAGCAGTAAAGCCATCAGCCTCTTCAAAATGAGTGTTTTTCAAAATAGTTTCTGGGTTGAATTTAAGGTCATTTTCTGATTCTGGTGCTTTTACTGAGATTTAACTAAAACTTGAATGTGACACGCAAACTTTTAGCCCTCTGCGATGCCAAGGGAGGTCGTGGTAGTAGTAGTGGCAGATCTAGCAGTTCAAGCAAGTCATCCGGCAGTTCGAGCAAATCGTCTAGCAGTTCGAGTAAATCGTCTAGCAGTTCGAGTGGATCCAGTTACCCTAAACAACAGTACCGACCAAGTGCGCCCTCCTACAACTACGGACAACCTTCTGCTCCACCTTCACAGCCTTCTTACAACTACGGGCGACCCGCCGCTCAACCTTCATACCCTTCCTACAACTACGGACAACCTTCTGTCCCGTCACACAACTTCGGGCAACCTTCTGCCCCACCACTCCCTTCACACAACTTCGGACAACCTTCTGCCCCACCACTCCCATCACACAACTTCGGACAGCCTTCTGCTCCACCACTCCCATCACACAACTATGGACAACCTTCTTACCCATCTTACAACTACGGGCAACCCCCTTCCTACCCATCCCCAAATTTCGGACGTCCATCCGTACAACCTTCTTACCCAATACCAAACTCACCAAACTTCCGAATGCCCTCCGTACAGCCTTCGCACTCCTCACATAATTATGGACAACCTCCAACATTCGGCTCCAGTCACCCTGTTGTAACAAAACCTAATAAGGGATCGTCCAAAACAAACGCCATTGTCGGAGCTGCTGTTGGCGCTTACGCGACACACAAGGCTCATAAAAATGCTAAGAAATTGAAAAAGATCATCAAGGGACCAAAGATCAAGGGAGTTCACATACATGGTTCTGGAAGAATGCACCACGGAGGACATAGAATTTCGGGCAACGGTGGTAGCAGTGAGTTTAAACAACTGAGGGTTAATAACTGTAAATTACACTCTAAAACGGTTTGTGTTTTTAGATATAATCTTTTTGGCAACAGTTTCAACAGACGAATGGGGCTCCCGTCCAATCATGGGCGTCCATCTTCGCAGCGGTGTTGAAACCAACAAAATTATCGTACATCACACCACGTTCGAAGATTGCTATAATATGAGTCCATGCATTGATGTTTTGAAAAAGGTTGAGGCGAAAAATATTGACGTGTTAGGTAATCTGTTGAATGTTTCGATCCACTGACTGAATTGTAATTGGTGACGACTTGGGTATTAGGGTATCCAAATATTGGATATAACTTTATGATTGGCGGAGACGGTCGAATCTACGTGGGTCTAGGATGGCATCATTACAGCAAACTTACCAATACATCATATGATGAACGGTCTCTACAAGTCGCTTTCATTGGGGATTTTTCAGTTTTTCGACCGAACGATAAGCAACTGACCGCGTTCAGAGCTTTAATAAGATATGCCGACAAAAGGGTAAGTTTTGATTCACGGAAATGAAGAAATACTTTTACCGAACATTTGCCCTAAAAGGTTATCAGTAAGAAATAATCGAGATTGGTGTGTAATTTCAGGATTACATCAAACATTATCGTATACACGCTCATCGTGACGTGGCTTGCACCACTTGTCCGGGTAATGCGCTTTACCTCAAATTAAAGGAATTTGCGCGATACGAACCTCTGTTAGATCAAGCTACCTTGTGCCCTTTGAACAACACACTTGGCCTAACCAACTCAACAACTGTTTCTACTAACAGCACTATCACTGTTTCTTTAACAAGCATCAATGGAACTGACCTCGTGGTCTAATCAAAAATAATTGTCGGTTCATGAACCTAAAATTAATAATAAATGAGCCCCTATAGTCAATTATAAAATATTCAGTAATGTAACCAATAATATTTTATTCTGAAAGTTAAAAATTTTGGCTTATAAAACTAGTACATTCGTTTTCTTCAGAAAAGGCACTGCCTTTTTATAACAATAAATTAAGTCAAAGGTTTATAAAGATCTTAATTCTTCAGCTTCTTCACCTTCGTCTTTTTCGTTGTCTTGGCATAAGTGACACGAGAGTAAGCAACTCTTGAATGGAGTTTTACGGTCTTTGTTACTTGAGGCCCATTTCTGAAAACCGATCAGGGCCACGGAGGAAACGACGGCCGTTGCTCCGACTAGACTAGTCCAATTTGGAATATCACCTAGAAGGGACATTTGCCAACAGAATGCGAAGACTATCTCGGATGTCCTGGCTACACTCACGGGTCCAGCGTGTTCAATCTAGTGATATGATAAAGTGCCATGATTTAGTATGAATATAAATCTGGTATCATGAAATACTAATCCATCCATGATTACTCCATGGTGGAAGAAAATCAAGCATATTGAATGGTAAACGCTGTTAATGAAACTTTTTCATGAGAATTTAGTCTTAAATAGGTTCTAATTTTTTAGATTTTACATAAAATTCCCTAGTCTAAATTTTCTTTTTAATGTAAACCGGAATGTGTTTATTTTCCAACCGGTATGATATTGGAGGAAAGAGGTGAGATGGAGTAGTTTGGAGATGTCTGGACTTTGGTTACCCTTGAATTTTCTTAGCGGTCCCGTGAACCACTGACCCCCTCCGATTAATTTTTAAACTGGGCCAGGCAATTTTTAAGCTGGTCATTTGCCCTGGGCCTTCGCCTTGTTTGGCATACTGATTTCTATTCCACCTTATTTACCTCCTCCAAGCACAAGGTTCATACTATAACGCTCAGTCTGGGAAATAAGGATATTTTTAAAACTAGTCCTTGGGACCAGTGACCCCAAGTCCCCGAAATAATTAACTGGTCTCCGGACTGGTCCCAGCCTCTGTTCTCCTATAGATTTGCAATTAATAAACTGGTCCTGAGGACCAGTAACCCCCAATTCTTGAATTAAAAAACTAGTCCAAGCAATTAATAAACTGGTTTTGGATCAGAGGAAGTGTGCTATTTCCCAGACTCATAACGCTCCAAGCTTAGTCTCACAGGGCCGGAAATAAGGAAACTTTCTTATAGGACATGTGTCCAGTGACGCCCCCTTTGACTAGGAAAATTACAGGGCATTGTCCACTGGAGTGTGCAAAAATAGTGTCGCATCTTCATAATCACTATCCAAACTTATTGGTCAAAATGTCCAGTAGCGCCTTTTTTAGTAAAATTATGGGAAATTTAAAATTTTTTGGACAATATCCAGTGTCCTGTGCTTCTTTCCGGCCCTCTGGAAAGAAACCGTCTGCTTTCAAAATTCAAATAGGTGTTTTTCGTGAGGAGGACGGCAGGAGTCAGGACGCTGGCGCGGGCCGGCCGCTTCGGCGCTACCTCTACTCTACTACCGTCCGTTAGTACAGTCATGACTCAACGTGTTTTGTAGCCGCGATTGATAGATCATTTTGCAGAAAACCATCTTCATGTATAAAGGTATGTTACAGAAATTTGTTATAAGGCGAGGTAATTATTATAATAATTGAGTGTAAATTTGCGTTGATTTGTAAGCTTTTACCATTGGTTTTATATTATTTTTCAATCATTGTTATAACTTATCATAGGTATGTAATGTATATATTTAAGCCTTGGTCAGAAATTATTTTTGTATGAGGAAAGACTTTCTTTTTATTGTAAGTTTGTTTAAATGTTAATGTTTAACGCAACACGTTTGCAAATATGCAATCCGAAATCAACGTGTTTAGGCAGAACCTATGCCGCGCTATTAACTAAGCAAATAAATAGGTAAAACTTCGTTTGGCCTTCGATACAGAGGGCGGCCATGTTTGGTACTGTTTCTATGGGCAAATTGCATTAGTAGGGCTTCCGAAATAGCTCTAGGATTCGTTTAGTAAACATGTAAGATTTGAAATGGAAGTTGAACCCTAAAAAATTTCTTTCTGTGCATAATATTTTTCCTAAAATATTTTGACTTTTTGCATAAAAAGGAAGGACAGACGGGATTGTTCAAAATTCCCTTTCTTCCGCTAACTTATTTTTTCTAATGAAACTAAATCTGTAATAAGTATGAAATATATATTACCTGAGTAGCGAGAACAAACATAAGCATTCCCATTGTTCCCAAAACTGCACTTGACACGACAAAAATTGAATCCCATCCGCAATTCGGTTGACTAAGGCCATTCCCCGTGATTAATGAAAAGCATATTCCAACGATTATGGAGAACACTGCGAGAACTGCGTTGGTTATTGCAAATGGAACGTGGGCCGCCTTCCTGAAATTTTCAGATTTTTAAAAAAAGTAAACTGTTTAGAATAAGTCATCGTTCATTGGCAAAGAAATATAAAGGATAATTTCAAATATTCGAATATTAAAGTCACAAAAATTGACTTTTATCTAACTCGGTTTAGACACGTCTCAAATGTTTGTACTGGAGTGAGTGGCTGGACTCAATTTATAGGATTTCTTTAGCAAATCACGTGACTCAATTCAAAGGATTTCTTTAGCAAATCACGTGACTCAATTCAAAGGATTTCTTTAGCAAATCACGTGACTCAATTCAAAGGATTTCCGATGAATTTAGCAAATCACGTGACTCAATTCAAAGGATTTCTTTAGCAAATCACGTGACTCAATTCAAAGGATTTCTTTAGCAAATCACGTGACTCAATTCAAAGGATTTCTTTAGCAAATCACGTGACTCAATTCAAAGGATTTCTTTAGCAAATCACCTGACTCTATTCAAAGGATTTCCTTAGCAAATCACGTGACTCTATTCAAAGGATTTCCTTAGCAAATCACCTGACTCTATTCAAAGGATTTCCTTAGCAAATCACCTGACTCAATTCAAAGGATTTCCATAGCAAATCACCTGACTCAATTCAAAGGATTTCCATAGCAAATCACCTGACTCAATTCAAAGGATTTCCTTAGCAAATCACGTGACTCAATTCAAAGGATTTCCTTAGCAAATCACCTGACTCTATTCAAAGGATTTCCTTAGCAAATCACCTGACTCAATTCAAAGGATTTCCATAGCAAATCACCTGACTCAATTCAAAGGATTTCCATAGCAAATCACCTGAATCAATTCAAAGGATTTCCTTAGCAAATCACCTGACTCAATTCAAAGGATTTCCTTAGCAAATCACCTGACTCAATTCAAAGGATTTCCTTAGCAAATCACCTGACTCAATTCAAAGGATTTCCTTAGCAAATCACCTGACTCAATTCAAAGGATTTCCTTAGCAAATCACCTGACTCAATTCAAAGGATTTCCTTAGCAAATCACCTGACTCAATTCAAAGGATTTCCTTAGCAAATCACCTGACTCAATTCAAAGGATTTCCTTACCAAATCACCTGACTCAATTCAAAGGATTTCCTTACCAAATCACCTGACTCAATTCAAAGGATTTCCTTAGCAAATCACCTGACTCAATTCAAAGGATTTCCTTAGCAAATCACCTGACTCAATTCAAAGGATTTCCTTAGCAAATCACCTGACTCAATTCAAAGGATTTCCTTAGCAAATCACCTGACTCTATTCAAAGGATTTCCTTAGCAAATCTTCACGTGACTCTATTCTAAGGATTTCCTTAGCAAATCACGTGACTCTATTCAAAGGATTTTCTTAGCAAATCACCTGACTCTATTCAAAGGATTTTCTTAGCAAATCACCTGACTCTATTCAAAGGATTTCCTTAGATAATCACATGACTCAATTCAAAGGATTTTCCTAGCATATCACATGATTTAATTCAAAGGGTTTCTTTAGCAAATCACATGACTCAATTCAAAGGATTTCCTTAGATAATCACATGACTCAATTCAAAGGATTTCCTTAGATAATCACTTTACTCAATTCAAAGGATTTCCTTAGCAAATCACTTTACTCAATTCAAAGGATTTCCCTATATAATCACATGATTTATTCAAATGATTTCCCTATATAATCACATGATTTATTCAAATCATTTCTTTATATATTGACATGTTTTATTTCAAAGGTTTTTGGGATAGGAACATGATTTATTTCAAAGAATCTCTTTAGATAATCCCATGATTTCTTTCAAGGAATTTCTTTAGATAATCCCATGTTTTAATTAAAAATAATTCGTTAAAACCTTGAATTATGCAAAATCATTTACCTAAGAGATATGTACATAGCGGCCATTAGAATACACCCTAAGCCGATTAAACCAAAACCAATTATTCGGTCTCCATTATCTCTCTTGTCCGCGTGGTCGTCGGCTCCAAATATGAATGATGGACGGCATACTAGAAACACTCCAATCAAAGCTAGAAGGACGGTGACTATCTGGAATTTAGAAAATTGAAAGTTTTAATACAGGTAAATTACCTTGGTAAAATTTGATTAATGCCACGTAATTTAGTGTTATTTACCTGAAACAAGCCACACTTTTCTTTGAGAAGAACACACGCGAAAATACTAACAAACACTGGGGCACTGAGAAGAACTGCAGTACCATCAGCCACTGGAATAAACTTAATCGCGTAATAACTTGTCACTTGTTGAATTGATCCAAAAACTCCCGTTAAAAACAGACAAAACACCGATCGCCTGTCTAACAAATTTCGTAACGAGTGTCCTTTGTAAATTGCCACCGCCGTAAACAAGAATAACTGAAAATATCCGCGATAAATCACGAATAAAACCGGGTCCGCCGACTTAACCACTTTCACCAAAAAAATGGCGATACTGAAGGAAAAACTTGAGAAAATTGCTAAGATTATTCCTGCTGCTGGAAAAATTGCTTTGTCTCTGCATAAGAAATTTACTGGGCTTTGATCGTTAATTATCACAGCACTGTCGTTAAGATTTGGTTTTTCTGCTGTTCGTAGTCGCACAATTTGAACCTTCGGAGTTGTAAGAACTAAGGAAGCCGCTGGAGATGAATTGGACGCCATTTTACCAGTTTTCAAGTTGTTCTGTTAGAATTGTTGTACAGGTTGCTTTCTGTACACGGTTACATTCTCGTTTACGCTTCGTAGCCGGATTAAAATTTCGGAACCTGAAATGAAAAGGTACAATTTTAGCAAACATTCATAGATAAATACCAAAAGTGTTCTTCATTCAAGCTTGCCGTGCCGCGTAATATGAACCCCCCTTTACTTCAGAATAGTGTCGACCCCTTCTGCATATGATTACCTTCACGATCGTAGCACAGGGAACACGCTATTCTAGCTCTAGTACCAAGAGTTAACTCTTGGATCACCTCCGTAGAGTACTATTTTCTATACACCTTTGAGCTTAAAACGTTCTTCTCTGATTTTTGAATAATATTAATTCATTCACCATTATAAGCGATCGATTATACAAAGGCCTTAAACTTGAGTTCATTATTAAACATCTAGCGCCTTTTCATCTTGAAGTTTTAAACCTCCGCTTGTTACGTGACGAAAATAAACATTTTTGACAGTGTTCCAACTCTTATCGAAGTAAAGGTGTGACCTTTAAATCTAAGAGAGTCAGTGTTACATTTGTCTCAATTTAGTTTCGGCAATGAATTAAAAAAAAAATATAATGAACTACTGCAATAATTTAGTTTGTGAACCAGATGTAAGTGGTTCGTTATAGAAAATAATAAACAATTTCACAGAGTAAAAATGTGCCTGCTAAGAAATATTTCAATGCCCGAAGAATGGAGGAATAAATTAAAATTTCTAAATGCTTCATTTAAGAATATATTCAACAGCGAAATTGCTTAATTGCATTAAAACTGCTTGCTACAAGCATATGAAGAATAGACGAAAAATAAAAATTTGCGAGTGCTTCATTTAAGAAAATATTGTACAAAGCATTGATTTAAATGTGCTTAATAGAACTATTTGTATATATTAAAAACCGAACAATAAAGTTTAATTTTTTAAAATTTAAGAGCAAATTTGATTGCAATTTTAGTAGAAGCCTACCTTGAAGGAGTAATTTTGAATGCAGAAAAAATTGGTTTTCGTTGAAAATATTTACCCCGAAAAGCAAAATAACGATTTGTGCAAAGAACGGGGATATTAAAACACTGCAACAGATATTTTTTTTTATCAAATGAACATCGAAATTATCAACTATATATAACTTGTATTGTATTTTGGATTAAATTGGAATGATATTAAGTTCATAATTAAACTTTTTATGAAAGATATTCCTTGGGTTTTCTTTTATCATTGAATAAAATTTTTGTTAAAATTAATGTTTGAAAATAAAGTTAAGATTTTCCAGCACAAATTCCGTAGTTTTTTCAAAATTTATTTTGTTTAAATTAAGATTTGTTCAATTTCAAATATCTTAAATAAAGTTTGAAGTTTTTCCAGATCAAATTCCGTAGTTTTTTCAAAATTTATTTTGTTTAAATTAAGATTTGTTCAATTTCAAATATCTTCAATAAAGTTGGAAATTTTTCCAGATCAAATTCCGTAGTTTTTTCAAAATTTATTTTGTTTAAATTAAAATTTTGTTCCGTTTTAAATGTCTTAAATAAAGTTGGAAGTTTTTCCGTATCAAATTCTGTATTTTTTTTTCAAAAACGTTTTTTGATTAAATTTTGAAATAAAATGTTTTAAATGAAAATGTAAAATATAAAAACACGGTTTCAATAAAATGGCTTTCACACTCGAAACGCTGAAAAAGTACTTACTGTATTTTATCACAGAATCGGAGTGAAAATTACTTAATTTAGGCTATCAGTCTTAAACACAACGTTCTTTGAGATGAATCCGAGATTAAATAATCGAAATGCTTTTATTTCCTTGCCAAAGTTTAAAACTAAAAACCTGTAATCGCCTGAAGTGTTTTAATAAATTAAAATGTCCTCGTAATTTTTTGGGTGGTTCATTTCCCGTTTAGATGTAAACCGGCGCTTTGCAAAAGAAGTGTGTAGTAACAGCTGGAAGCGATAATATTAAGAGTTGCTACGTAACTCTTTAATCACCGGATGTCGTGGGTCGAAACAATTGTCGCTTAATATAAACTGTCGAGATACTGAAGATACTGTAAAATTAATGAAGTTGAAATATTCAGGATTTGAAACAAGTTGATTTTGCACATAAGAGAAGATTCACAAGAAATAATTTTAAATGTTTGTCAAGGATTTTATGGACAATTAAAAATTTGAAATGAATGATTTGGAATTCTTCTTTAATTGATTTCGAGAACTTATTGTGGTTTTCATTAATTTCAAGAATTAAGTTTTCAATTATCAATTTGAAATGAATGATTTGAAATTCTTCTTTAATTGATTTCGAGAACTTATTGTGGTTTTCATTAATTTCAAAAATTAAGTTTTCAATGATTTCGCCATGGTTTTCAATGATTTCAAGACTTACGTGGTTTTAAAATTTTCAAGGAGAAATTTGTTTTCAAATAGGTTGTGGTTTTCAATGATTTAAACCATAACTTGGTTTATTTCATTTTCAAGAATTTTACGTGGTTGGAAATTATTTTAGATGATATTCCAATTTCAAAAGTTTAAAATGGTTTTAGTTCATATGTCAAGAGTTGGAAAGTTTTTTTCATGTTTCAAGAGTTGGAAAGTTTTTTTCGTGTTTCAAGAGTTGGAAAGTGTTTTTTTTTCATATTTCAAGAGTTGGAAAGTAGTTTTATTCATATGTCAAGAGTTGGAAAGTAGTTTTATATTCATATGTCAAGAGTTGGAAAGTGGTTTTCACATGTGAAGAGTTGAAAATTGGATTTATTCATATATGAAGAGTTTGAAATTTTCATTTGTTCATATGTCAAGAGTTGGAAAGTGGTCTTTTTTTCATGTTGCAACAGTTGGAAAGTGGTCTTTTTTTCATGTTGCTGCAAGAGTTGGAAAGTGGTCTTTTTTCATGTTGCAACAGTTGGAAAGTGGTCTTTTTTTCATGTTGCAACAGTTGGAAAGTGGTCTTTTTTCATGTTGCTGCAAGAGTTGGAAAGTGGTCTTTTTTCATGTTGCTGCAAGAGTTGGAAAGTGGTCTTTTTTTCATGTTGCTGCAAGAGTTGGAAAGTGGTTTTATTCATGTGTCAAGAGTTGAAAAATGGTTTGATTCTTATGTCAAGATTTGGAAAATGGTTTGATTCTTATGTCAAGAGTTGGAAAATGGTTTTATTCATATGTCAAAATATGGAAAATGGTTTGATTCATAATTCAAGACTTGGAAGTGGTTTTTTTTTCATAATTCAAGACTTGGAAGTGGTTTTTGTTCATGATTCAAAACTTGGAAGTTGTTTTTGTTCATAATTCAAAACTTGGAAGTCGTTTTTGTTCATATTTCAAAACTTGGAAGTGGATTTTGTTCACAATTAAAAACTTGGAAGTGGATTTTGTTCACAATTAAAAACTTGGAAGTGGTTTTATGTTCATATTTCAAGACTTGGAAACTGTTGGATCATATGAAAAGAGATGAAATGTTTTGGATCATATGACAAGGTTTGAAAATTTGTTTTGAATTATATTTCTAATGTTTCCATTTGTTTTAGCTAAGATTGCAAGACTTGAAATTTTTGGTTCATATGACAAGACTTGAAAGTGGTATTCAATCATATTTCTAAAGTTGGAAGTTCGTTTGGTTATACGTCAAGAGTATTGTGAATTCATTTCAAGAATTTATGTGGTTTGCTTGATTTCAGTTACTCGTTATGAATTTGGTTATTTTTAGGAATTGTTTCTGGCTATCTACATTTAATTTAATTTTGTGGCTTTGAAAGTTATGTAAAATTTCATTAGTTTCTCATTTAATATATGGGTGAAACTAAAAATATTTACATAAGAGAAAACCAAATATTCTTGTTGAAAATGGTTGCTAAAATCAAAACCTGATCGATGATGTTTACGCAATCAACATGTAAAACGTTATCCGACAGTTTTATATTTAATGAAATGAACGAAAGACCGTAACTTATGGTGGTTTTTTTTTAAAGGGGCTAACCGGACCTTTCCCAATGTAAGTCTGCCTTCATTTCCTCTTATCGCCACTGTTTCTATTTTGGCGCTGCTGTCGGGCAAATGTCTCAATGCTTTATATCCCTACTCCAACAGATCCGTTGGATATTAAAAAGATGGCGCCACCATAGACCAATTTACTACTTTTGGAAATTAGTGTCCCAACCCTAATAAAAAGTAGTACCCGGGAAAGGTCCGGTTAGCCCCTTTAATTTCAAATTGAATTGGAATTACGTCTCTAATTTAGGGCACCGGCTTTTTAATCGATTTATAATTTTTTAATTACAGAACTCTCAAAAGCATTACTGATTTCGTAATTTAAGATCATTCTGACGAGTTAAATGGTGATTAATTTTGCTCTTCATTTGAAACATATATGTCATAGGTTTAAACGTGTCTCATGAGATGTGAACAAAATTTATTTTCTAATTTACTGTGTTTCGCGTGAGATGACATTTAACACCTGCGCTCCTATTGTGTAATTATTAATAGACAATCAACAGTTCTAACTGAAGGGTCACGTAAATTAACCGGAATTTTTGGTTTTGCACCTGCACCATATTTTTACAAAGAGGTTATCCCCAATAACCTATATTGTTTTTTATCCCACCCAATTTCATTATAGGCCTATTGATTCGACCTCCGTTTTTCAGGTTTAAAATTGCTTTATTTACCAATTAAATAAACTAGTTCTTCCAATCATCGAGATTAAATTAACCAAATATATAGAGCAGCGATTATATTATTATGCAATCAATACCTGTTTATTAACCAATAATTTGGAAACGATTAATATTTATCTTTGCATAAGTTAACTCGAGTCTCAATTATTTTAAATTCCGTTGATAGAATTTAAGTTAAATACAGTTAAGATAATAGTAAAAAAGGGTTGAATTAACCCTTTTTATTTAAAATCCTAATCCTAAAAAACGAAGCAGGAATATTACTTTAAATGTTTAAAAGAAAAAATATTTAAATATCTGGGGCTTCAATCATACGATTAGCTTCACACTTATCGTTAATTTTTTACGTCTTGGATTAAACGAATACCTTTTTATTTAACACTAATACTTTAGATTAAAAAGTTTTACCTGAATAATAATAAAGTTAGTCCCAATCGAGCTGCAATTGAAGGTTGTACTGCCTTCGACAAAGTACTGTTTTTACTTTCAACAGGTAAGTGTTTTAGACCTCGACTCGATGCACCTACAGATATACGTATTTTCGACTGATCAAGTACAACCGTTAACCGCGTGTATTAGCGTTATCCGCAGCAGGTTTGAAATGATGTTCTAACGTTCTAGTCTATTTCGACATACTGTAGAAGATTTATGATCCTTTCCCAAAGCTTCTGACTTAACTCTTACTCTCGCGACATCATAATTTTAATTACGCGCAATGCTAAACAGTCGCTTAAGGCGTTAACGTTTTCGATCCTGTTCTATTCAGTGTAGATGTACTAACTCCGAAAAAACTTAAACAAAACAAGTACAGTGATAGGTAATTCATCTCACGTTTAATGACGGTTTGTGTTACGTCAAAGCCGCCAGTCGTTTATATTCCAAACCATTTGGAATGGGATATGTTTTGGAAAGAGCCCACGCTCTTTGGCACCTCAACTTAAAGGGATAGTGGCGTATTTAATTTTGCTTCGAAACGTAACTTCTTTTGAGTAGAATATAAATGAGATTCCAATTTGGTAAAATAGCTGTTGTTTTTTTTGAAGAGACTAATGAAGCCATCGATTTGTGGGTAAAATTATTTGAAATACGCCATAGGTACCTGACTCAGGAAAGCCATGGTTCAAAGAAACTTAGTTCGTTTAATTTCGAAAACTAGCACTTCGGGGAATTGGCGCTGCAATCTCCCGAAAAACCAGGACAAGGTTTCCAATCCCACTCCATGTAGAGTCTGTATCTTGGCGTCACGTGATGCCTGTGACGTGTTGTAAATAATTTTTATTCTCCCACCGATTTCTACTTTACTGTCACTTTAAATAAGCTTTGTTTGTGAGACCATTTGAAGAAAACGACACCGATATGGCGCCCTGTTGCTAGAGTTATGTCTCTCTATGGAGCATGCAGATTCCTGTCGCCAGGAATCCTTTTTCACCCGAAAGCTGAAAGCGATACCGTTTAGACTTCATCACCCAGTCAAACGGTGTACTTTCATATTTTCAAGAATATGAAATTATCAAAACCGAAAGGTAGTCGCAAAATAAATGAGAGATTTACCTGTTGAATGTAGGCCCACATGGTTGAATCCGTTATAATCCATTTTATTGGCACAGTACAATCTCAACCTGATGTTATACTATTTTTTTAGATCTTTTTCATTATTATAGCGACTAACTGGTTAACTGTAAGACCTAGCTAGAGCTTTTGTTATGATCGCTGGTTAAGATCGTTAGGTTTTATGAATTTTTTTCTCTCTTTTCTGTTGCATTTGTGTAGGGGTATAAAACTTCACGCGATTGTACTGCTAAGCGATCAATGAAAGCGTTGCTAGCCAAAACATAACACCAGTACTTGGATACAAACGTATGCATATATTCCATTGAAGGGAGTATATTCAAATTTTGGGAAAAATAAAATTGCCATTCTGTCGGTGATTTATTTGAATTTTTCACTTGTATAACATCTATAAAACCACACTGAATTTTCAGAACTTCACACATAGTTTAGGTGGTGCTATAAACCACGTCAAATAATGGGTAATTGAGGAAAAATTGGACAAAAATAGGCAAATTATTATTGTCTTTGGCAGTCAAGTACACTCAGTTTTATTAAAAAACGTTTTGCCTCTGTGAGCCAAAATTTGAAACTGATTGATAATTTTTCATTGTAAAATTACGGTATTATATAAATCGGTAATTCACGCCGATATTTGGTAAAATTACCGGTTGAGTTGACATATTTGACGACGGCCGTCACTTTCTTTTCTTTGTCAAATGTTGTACAGTCGCCGCAATTAAAAACTTTCTCTCTCGCGACGTCTTGTTTCAACAACAAGCCGCAAATTATTGATCTGATATAATTGATAAAAAACTTATCTTATGTTGTTGTTTTAATAAAGTTTTTACTAAGCGTTTTTTTTTAACTCTCCACTTTCCATTTCCAACTGCTAAATAGAGGGTTTTGAATGATTGGGATGATTTTAAAGAGAAGGTGAACAGTTGAGCATAGCTCGTCCAAATTACCCAATGACATTCCATTAAAGGGACAGTCCAAACTCCCTTCTACTCCCTTTAAACTCCGAATATGTTTTATCAAAAGAGCAGTTTCCAAGAATATTTTACTCGGATATGAATTACGTACTTTGGTGTGTTGGTAGTCTCAAGTTATTATTTTCTATAATGTAATTTCTCTTATGTACGTAGGGCGATGTTCTTTGAAACAACAAAAATGAACTGTGGTCTGGGTTGCAATGCTGAACCATGTTTAGATAAAAAAACTGTTAATGTATGGTAGTAGCGATTGTATCAAGTTTAGTTTGTTGTGAGCCTGATAAAAATACACCAGTATGAACTGAAGAAAGATAAAGCCAGAATGGGATAAACAATCTTGGCAACCGAATCCACGTTAAAATTACATTGTGTACTCTTTTCTTTTGTGGTGTTAGAATTTTCAGCCATTTCTTTATCTTCATCTTTCGATCTTTTATCTTCATCTTTCGATCTTTTATCTTCATCTTTCGATCTTTTATCTTCAACTTCCATTCTCTTATCTTCATCCTCTACAACCTCCATTTTCTTATCTTCATACTCTACAACTTCCATTCTCTTATCTTCAACTTTCGTTCTTATAATAGCTTTAATATTTGGTGGTTTTACGTCTTCCTATGTAAACAAAATTGTCATCAAAGTTTGTGAATGGTTAAAACGAAAAGAAATAGCAATACCTTTGTTTCGCAAGACGACTTGGGACGAATTGATAATGTATGGGATATTATGAATAGAAAAAGTGACAAAACAACAAGCGTAAGACATCCAAACAACCAAACATCAATAGCTGTAATGTAATTGACATTTGGTAGGGAAGTTCGAACGGAAACCATTTGAGTCGATACGGTCAAGAAAGAGGTAACGCCCAGCGACACTCGTCCCGGGATCGATTTGACATCCAAATAAAAGGAAATGTAGGAAACCCAAACAATTAGGAAACTTGGGAGATACGTATTGACGATGACCGCTACGGGGTGTCGCGTGAATTTGAAGCGACATTCGAGGGTTGATGTGTTTACTGTAAAGAGAAATTTATTCGTAATCAATCTATTTTTAGTTCGTATTATGACAGATTTCAAAAAGCCTAAGGGTAAGAACCCATTTAGAGAAATAAAGAGCGATAAAAAATTCAGTGTAAAAATAAGAAAAGATTGAAAGAGCTGAAACGATATTTTCTTTTCTTTTTGATGCGCAGCAGTTTATTTTTGGGAAATGGGACTATGAAAAGGACCTATTATAGCCCTAATCATAACTTTATGTACGCGTGCGCATGACGAACATCATGGAAAAAGTAGACGACGTGATTGCGATATTGGAAAATGGCTAGAGTCATGATGCTTATTTAGATCATTATAATGAGAAATTTAAAGTAAATTTTGAAACTATAAGAATTGTGGAAACACAATAGAAAATAGTTTAAAATTAAACTATAAAAAAATAAATTGCGTATGTAGGCGCTCTGAAAATCAAGAAATTTAAATTGTTCCCTTTGGTAACCAAGGCTCATCGTCGTTACCCACCCGTCCTCTGTGCGCGCACGAAATTTCGAATAGAACCTTTTGAGTTAAGCTCTAGTAGCTTTATTTGTTTTTCGGTCACATTACGTTTCAAGTATTATCATACATGATAGCTAAGATTGATGATTAATACCTGCAGGAAACCTACCTGATGATCGTAGGTGAAATTTACAAATTTTAGTTTCTTACCAGACTTGTCGAATCGATCAATCGTTAAAGCGGTAAGACTCCTCATTTCAAAACGTGTAAGCTTTTCTTGAATAAGTTTGTTCGTTTTGATACTTAAGAACTTATTGATTCTTTTGTGACTAGAATCGTGCACCCACTTTAAAATTGCTAATTCGTCTCGACTCGAAACTAAACCCAAATAAACGTTTTAGTTATACAGTGTGTTTCTGATAAATCTGCTGTAAATTAAAGCCTTGAACCTTTTTCTAGCTGAAGTTTGATATTGAATGGGTAGAATTAAATTTGCATACTCTGAAGTAAAACTAATTCGAATGTTACTTCTATCATGCCGTAATTAAATATTATAGACCCCATGTTCTTTGACATTTTCTACTCTGTTTGACCCAAAGAATACACCCTTTATTTATTTGAGATTTATCAGATACACCCTGTATTCTCAATAAATAGTAAATTTATTAATTTTCACCTACAGAAATTTATGTATAATGAACATTCTTGAGTATCCATAGGGTAGTTAGTGAAATCCAATTGGCAAGAGACTGTTATTCGATACCTACATCCGGAAATATAGTTGAAAGAAGCAAAAAAAGTTCAAAGTAGTTCGTTTTAAGCGCTTTGAAAAATAGACTGAAAGATAACTCTACTAAAACTCATTTCATACCTGCTGTATTTATAAATTAATCCATCTGGATATAATTTGGAAACGGAATTGGGCACGGTATTGTTGAACAACGATGAATCTTTGCAATTATAAAACACCAGGTCAGGTTTCCACATACATTTCTCAACATCATCCGGGATTGTCTCTAATCTTTTCGACATATTTTCCAATCGAACTAAGGGATCTTTCCAAAATAGTCGAGGAATGATTTGAAGTTTAAATTGCTGCATCGTAAATAGTAAACATTATAATTAGAAACGCACAAATATGTCTGCCTCAAGAAAGATGGCGCAGAGTTAGTTTTCATAAGCCATTTTTGAGCAAGGAGCATAGATGGAGTGTTTTATAATAATGTTGTGTTCTTCGTGCCAAACTGAGTGGAAAATCTCCAGGAACATTTGGTCAACAACATTTAGTTAGGGAGATACGAGCTCCCAAACATTGGCCCCATGAACAAGGAAATTATCACACATGTGGAGTAAGATATATCACCCTGCCCATCTTGTATATGAGTTAAAGCAATTACAATAGCCTTCTATGAAAGATTGTTATTGAACCTTTACTTAGCTGAAGTCTAAATGGATAGATGCGTGCTCAGAAACACCTGTTTCACGTAAAAAGCCAACAAAGATTAAATATGAAGTGAAATTTAGGTGTCATAATTTAGAATGTTGTAGTCAATTAGAAACCCTGGGAAATGCTAGACTAAATTATAGTATTTGTAGTTCTAAAGTGAACCAGTGACTACAGTGCTTTGACATTTCGCATGGCCTCATCATACTAGAATCAAATATTCCCCTAGCTTATGAAGTGGTTCTTATATAGAGAAAGCGCTCTCCAGTTTTTACATCCATTATAAGATTTGTAAGATCCAAGATTCAAATATGAATTTATACCATGTTTTCTTCGTTGAAATCGTATATTTGAAGTATGGTTACGGATAGTGACACCTCAACTGGAATTTCTCCTGAAAAATAACAAACAAGTTAAATTTATGTATTTACATTTCAGATTAAAATTAATGATTTAATACTTTTATCGTGCAGTTTATAGTTATATTCTTGGGAACATACATCTTTTTTAACCGAAGACCAAAAGGAAGTTTTGCCTTCAGTTAAGATAATGAAACAGCTCCTGAAAACACTTTTTTAATATTGTTGAATGAAATTTTGATAATTGACTAGGGTTGTGCGGGTACCCGTTCATGGAGCAGATCAGGCACCCGCAGAAAATTATTTTTTTCTCCTTCAATTTCCTCGCTCATACATTTCATCCCAATAACAAATTTTATGTTGAAATCAGGATTTTTAGGTCAATGTGATTAGAGGTATATTGTAGTGTGGAATGTCAAGCTCTTGGTTTTTCAAATAAACCGAAACCAAAACTTGAAGCTAAAAACCTGAGGAAGACCCTACTTCCAGTTTGAAATATTCAATAATTTTGTTGAGTATTTCAAACTACTGAAATAATTTTTTCTACTTTATAGATACCCATTATAAAAACTTGAAACAATAAGTATTGGTTGTAACTTTTCCGGATAAGCCTAGGTACCCGGATACCAGAGAAAAATATCGGGTACCCGCCCTGACACCTGAAAGCAACTTTTTGAGTACCCGAACCCAATTTTATATCCAAAAATCACTACCCGCGCACCCCTACTATTGACCAATAAACTAGGGGATGTATAATATCTAAAGTTAATTGAGAGAAATCAAAAGTGTATTTTGTTCACAGTTCACAGCCTTTGGCTGAAGACACCGTATAGAATGAGAAGCAAATGACCTTCCTCTCAACCCCTACACAAGCCAACCGATCAGGCTTTTTTGAGGTCAAAGGTTTATAGAAAATTGAACTTTATGGTGGCGATCCAAACGTTAATTCTTGGTACTACAGCTAGTACCTGCTACTACAGATAGTTTTCACACATGGAGGATTCATACCATTTACACCAGGAAGCCGGGCTATCTGGAGGACAAAACCAGACGGGTTTTTGTCCTCCAGATAGCCCGGCTTCCTGGTGTAAATGGTATGAATCCTCCATGTGTGAAAACTATCTATAGGAGCCTATTCGCACATGTTCCCTGTGCTACGGTCGTAAAGAAATCCATACGCAGAGGGGGTCGACACTATTCTGAGGGTAAAGGGGGTGGTTCTCATATTACACGGTGCGAGCAAGCATAAATAAAATATACTATTTATGCTTATCTTTGTACTATTGATAATATCCGTTATATTATGATTTTAATACACCGCGTATGGAAAATAGCACATGAAACATTCCTGGGACGCCGAAATATCTTAATTTTCTCACCAAAAGAATGATGTCCAAATTCTTACTTTCATCTTGGAAAACGTGTCTTAGATAAGGAACGAAATTCGTTAGTTCTACAGCAAACCCTAGAATAAAGATAATGAAAAATCCAGACCATTATTTTGGTACGTGTCACTGGAAATATTGACTTGTTGAGCGTGCTACTGTACATGAAAGCGATTACTACCCCTGTGCATGCGTAGAATAATTATTTATTTCGCTAGCGACCGTCAAGAAAGGCAAACTTCATGTACTTTGCAACACTGTGGCCTTTATATGAGAGCCAAGTTTGAAAACGACGCGAATATTAACCACAGACGGTTTTGCAGTCGCAGTCCACCGTCCTCCTTTTTAATCAATATGAAGAGTTTTGACAGCGCCTCACTATACGTCGCTTTACGAAAATCGATGACTTTTAAACTTAGGTCACGCAGTACATTTAAAATTCATAAAAGTGATAATAAATTACAGTCGTGAGTTGAAAAGTTCCAATCCAGCAGAGCATCTGCAGGGACTCAACACTTACAAAGTTCCAATGACGATAATATCAGTCTTGAAAAATTTTAGGGAGGATATTATTCTATACGCTAAAACTCGTTGAGAGAAAGAAGTCGTTGATATATAAAATTAACAGTACTTCAAAATTGGAAAAGTAACTAAAGTGTAACCCTAAAATAATCTGCGTAAGGTACGCCTTCCGTAGGAGCTTATATTTAAGGGATTGTCCATGTGGGAAAAATTAAAGACATCTGTGTCATGATTGCCATCGTCATTTAAAGGAACTGTAAAGTAGGCGTCGGCGGGTGGGTAAAAATTATTTGAAATACGTCACAGGACAGGCACGTGGCCGCTGAGAGGCGTGGTTCAAAGAAGCTTAGTTTGTTTTATTTCGAAATCTACCACTTAGGAGAATTGGCGCTGCAATCTCGCGAAAAACAAGGACTAAATGTCCAGTCCCACTCCATGAGGAATCTTTCTATCTTGGCGTCGCCCACGCCCTCTTTTAAGGGACTGTATTTACATGGGTAAAAATTATTTGAAAACGTCACAGGCACCACGTGACGGCAATCACTCCACATGGAGTGGGACTTGACATTAGTCCTTAATTTTTGCGAGACCGCAGCGCCAATTCCCCAAAGTACTATAATAAATCGATCTAAGTATCTTTGAACCATTCTTCTCCTCGGTCACGAGCCTCTGACGTATATCAAATAATTTTTACCCACCAGCCGATGCCAATTTTACAGACCATTTAACTATTTAACTGGGACAGAGTAGAGGCATGGCCTACTGTGATTTCATTCCTTGGTCAAGTCAGGTTGCGTATAGATGGTGATAACGGTAGATAATAGTTTCCGTTTCCGCCACTAGGAGACGCTCATCTACAAGAAATACGTTGAATCGATCATTTTATAAAGAATGCATGCTCGTAGCAAATAGCCTTTGGAGATTACCATAGGGTTATGGTTATAGTGGTTATTATTGATCGACTTGAAAAGCGGTTTGCGTGCTTGTGAATTTACCAACTTATGCCCTACATGTATATTAGAAAATTGTGTGTATTTAATATTATAAAGAAAGTTGAGGGGTACAAATATGCTAAGTTATCTAAATGCACGAACTAAACTACTTTCCATCGGAAAATTACTAATGTAATATTCCTTTACGGCAATGGGAAGTACCATACGTATTGTTGTCACGCTACATTGGCATTTATCAATTACTATCTTATCGCTAAAGTACCCTAGATATTTTTAGCTATCTATTATTTTACCTTGATCGTCAATTTTTAGATGCACATCTAAAAGTTCCACCACGAGCAGGATATAATTAAATTTTAATTCATTTATAAATATATCATTCTTGTCACTGACCCTCAAAAATAAATTCATTTGTCTAAAATAACCACAGTTACAAGGATGAAAATTAAAATATGGAGTGAATGCGAGGGGTCTGCCATTTGAATGAAATCTGAAACCATTGAAAATGTCGCGGTGTATTTACCGCATATTTGTTATCTAGTATGAAAATTTGTCAGATTTGAGAATTATTGGTAGAAATCTGCAGATATTTTTCAACGAAATATACACATACTTTCGTAATTAAGGAAATAATGTAAAATCTGTGCATTTTAATCAAACAAATATATGAAAATGGATGTACAATAACGAAATCCCGGCAAACTTTCTGCAAAATTGAATATATCATAAGGTCAACGAAATAATATAAACCAAGAAATCCTGCAAGACCATGGCGTAATAAACGAAAGAAATTTCATATAATCTCTGCACCATAAAGCAACGAGATTCCACAAAATCTCAGCATAAAAAACAAGACATAAATCATGCAGCAACATAAAATAATAAACCAAAACATAAATCCCGCTAGAACATGAAATATTATACCAACAAATCCTCGCAATCTCTTTGCATACGATTCCATAGAAATTTAATATGGTTTCTTACAAATGAATTTCTGTTAAATATACATGAAACCGATGATATCTCAACATCTTTATATTATATTATTATTCGTGATCTCTGCATAATCAATTAAATCCACAAAATAGTTGAATGAATCAACTAATATTCCAAAGTGAATCCACTTTCGATAATGTTCGTCCCCTCGACTGCACTTTCAATATCAACATCCTAAAAAATTGTGTAATTAGCAAATTACGTATTTTTGTCGACACGCTTGGTGAGCTTGACAGTATTGGTACAAAAGGAAGCAAAGTCTCCTTATAAATACGGCCTCCCAATATTCATCAACCATCAAATTATCGAAAGTTCTTCAAGCAGAAAGTCGTAAAGACAGATTTATACACTACTCGTTATTACAACGAAGTTACTTCAAGCTATAATGAATTCCCAAAGTTTCATCGTAACGGTTCTCTTTGCTCTCGTTTGCACTTTCACCATTATTCAACACGTTAATGGAAGCGAAATTGAAAAGTTAGCATTTTTGGCTTTGATTTTCGGTGACCAAATGAATCAACATCACCACGGACACGTTATTCCAATCCCGATTTTAATTGGTCATCATGGACATCACGGACATCATCATGGACAGTAAGAGTTCTTTAATTATGCATGATTTAAAACATGTTTTATTAATTGTTTTTAATTTATCTTGTAGTCACTCCTTTATGCGCCGGTGAAAACAATCTATGTAAAATGCCAAGTTGCGTTAATTATTTATTGTATTTATTTTTTTATTCAAAGACTTTGTGTACATATATAAGTATTTAATCATATTAAATTGTATTTTTGAAGTGAATTTTTCGTGATTTTTATTTAAATAGTTTCGTTTAAAATATTTGAATTGTTCAAAAATTGTTAATTCTGATTCTATGCAACCCATTTTTATGTTTTTTAATTGTAAAAATCTTTATATAAATTTGCAATTATATCAAACGGTGTTATGATATATTCCTCACGACCCACCTTATTCACTAATTACGTGGCATTATTATTAACTTCAGTTGAAAACGCACGCAGCGTTTCTAAATTCAAAAACAAAAGTTTAACTAATATTTTAAAGTGTTTTTGAAAAACGGATACAATCACTCAAGAAAATATTATGTTAAAGTGTGCAAAATTTCAAAGTTCAAAATATGGCTTAACAAGAATTTTTTAAAAGAATCCACCGTAGTTATGGTTGTCAATCATTTGCGCTACTATCATATTCAACAACTTGTTGGTCTTAGCTACTTGATTCTTCCATTTTCGTCCCAATTGATCGTAAAATACCATCATTATGACAAGCGAGGGCACTTTATGGTATCACATTAACATATTTGACCACGGCCGTTGCTGCCGCTGTCTTTTATTTGGCTTAAATTCTCCAATGATGTACCAGACGAAAATTTCCAATATGAGAACAGCAATGCACAGCATATATCCAACAAATGCAATGTAGAAAAAGAAAGACAATGAAGTCAGATTTAGAGTGAAATCTTCCTTTTGAGGTTTTCGCCAAGTCATAAAATCCAAAGACAAGTGAACGAGAAAGTACAAGTAGTCGAAAGGCTTCGTTTCGAAGAGGGCCATCAAACTAAAAGTCACATTTGTTTTTGTATCAATAGGAAAGCATTTTTAAAGGAATGTTGGCGTGTAATTTCGACTACAATAAGATTTTGATAAATTTAATAACTAAGGAAGACTATATTAGTGTCGACAATAGGCACTCCATTATACGGTTATCATGAAGAGTCTCCTTAGTAAGGGGTTTCTAGGCTTCGTCTAGTGTGTCTTTTGATAATAATATTTTTCTCCAATGTGGAAAACGTTACCCTACGTGCATTTTTTATGCCATTTATGTATCAGTCTCTTGCTGATAAATTGGAAGGTAGAAGAGCGTATCTATTGACTTACGATAAACCGTAGCTTTCTAGGAACTCGCGGTGACTTTCGTAAAAGGATTTGTTGACGAGATAGGCGACGAATTCCTGATCACTGGGTTTCGAAAAATACACTCCCTGGCAGAGATCCTTCATTTTGTATCGCTCCTCAACATTCTCCATCAACAATCTGCCGATGGTCCACAAGAAGGTTTGCTTATCGAGAATGATTGCTTTCGTTCCGTCGCAAATTTCCATAAAATAATCGATACCATTATAGTCGACGATAGTTCCGAAACTTGACTCATCCAATTTATCAAACCAGTTTTTAATTTTATCGTCATGCAAAGCCTAACACCAAAATAAAATTAAAATTGTTAATCAGACGTAGGATTTGAGCAGCGGACACAAGTAGTTCGAAATATCTTGTTTCTATGCTCGGGTAACGATATCATTCAGTGTTACCTTTCTCTTCAAGTAATTGGTGGAAATACCACCACTCATTAACTGTGGTCGAATCGATTTATCATCGATTAAATCGTACACGGAATCGATATAAGAATAACTCTCTGACATCAAATCTGATTGCATGTACGATGTCAGGAAGATGACAATAATGACAGAACACAAGAGCCAAAATAGGCAAATAATCCGATCCGGAATTCGATTTCTGATTCGGGGATACGCTGCAATCGAGAATGAAACTCTGAATTTTGCCTCTGTTTGTATCCAGCAACTCACGTTCAGCGAAAAACACAGAAACAGTGTCCCATAAATGAATGACGAAACGATATGTCAGTGCAAGTAGAAGTTTTTTCCTAGTAGCTAATTGGGTTTCCCCATAAGTATCGCTACTCGCCGTTAAAATGAAAGCCACTAACAACAGAGCAACCAATATGAGGAGCTTCACCTAATTATTAACTTTATTATTACGTGTGATTTCATTTATTTTTTTGGGGGGGGGGGTAAATTTTCAACTTGCCGTGGAATCCATTTGCAGAATATCTAGATTGGTCGTGACGTATTTGCGAGGCGCACTTGTCATGACAACTGTTTCCGTCACCCCGGCCAAACCAGTCGACGCCCAAAATTTTTCTTTCTCGAATAAACTTAGTTCCCATGGTAATGCCACGAAATGAAGATGCTGAACGAAAAGGAAGTTGTATTTTCCAGGTTCAATCTCTGATTACATTACAATTCAAACTTACTCGAAACTTTTCTGGCCTTTTATACATTTCAGAAGTCGTTTCCAAATCGATTAAATCCAATTGGAAGCTACGAAAAATGATCAATTTCCATGATTTCTAAAATTTTCGTCGGCTTAAATCATTTCTCACTGCTAAATATACTAGAATCGAAAATTAATTATTCATAAATTTGCATTGATTAGCTTTTAATTAACATCAAAGTCCTATTTTTGGGAAAAGAAATGGAGAACGTGTCATGTTTCCGCTTTTCAACGATAGGTTCATAGAACCAACTTCGGAAACATGACACGTTCGCCGGTATTTTGACGTCATTTTTGGCCTTTTGAACGAGACACATGCAAACATGAAGTGAGCCTTGCTTGCTTAACATGGATGTAATCTTCCAGGGTTAATTACCCATGCAAATTTGAGAATTATTAGTTATTCAATTTTGAATTTTAACAACAATGAATTACTAAACCCCAAGAAAATTTTATCTCGAATCTTTCCTTTAAGTTCTTGATACTGTTAAAACTTACTTGAGGTTGTGCATTTTGTTCAAGTACTGTACTATGCCTTTTACCTCTATATCTATTACTTCTAATAAGGTGGTTTCCTGTAGAAAATTATTCGTTTATAGAAATTTAAATTTACTAAAATGAACCTAATTTCGAAAGCCTTAGCTCAAATTTACAACAACACTCACGGTAAGAAGACCCAGTGTTAACTCGGTTACGTTGGAAAACCTTCGACAGAAATAATTGATTTTCATAAAAAGCACAACAATAACAATCACAACATACCACAAGAAGAACACTTACTTGTATTTAATGAATTGAGTGTCGGATGTTTTCACATATGGGAAAAGGTCCTCAACCATGGTACCTGTATGTTAAAGCAAGAACTTATGAATAGACAGCTTAAATCTCTGTGGTCTTATATTTGATTCTAGCAGGTCGTTATAATGTGGTGATGTAAGGAAACTGAGAGTAGTGGAAATAAAAAAGCTGAGGTCGCGAGACGAAAGTTCAATTCTTTCTGTGAACTTTCTAAGATTCAAATGGTTAAAAGAAAATTGCAGGCATCATAACATTATACCTTAAAAGAACAGCCCTTTTCTAAATGTAACAGGACATATATATATATTTTTGGTAATTAGTATTGGTGCGTTCCCTCGCCCATGATTTCATCATGTGTTCTTACCTTTAAACATTATTATTATTATTAAAGAAATTATAGTTCGTCTTGAAACGTTGTTCATCATGTTTTTTAGACAAATTTTTATCAATTTCTGAAAATAAGTATTTATTAGAATTATCAATTTTAAATCGAAAGCGTTAATTTTTTGAGTGGTCATATAAGATTGCAGGGAGCCCAGCGGTCCTATAATTCTTATAAAATCCTGGACTTCCCGAGATTGTTATTTTAACACGCTTACTTAAAGGCAAGTGTACTTAAGAACAGCTTAAATTCAAGTTCAGCGATATAAAGTCTTTGGAGTAGATTACAATGCACTTAACGTGCACCGAAGTCTTTGTCGAAATTCTCTTGGTAAATAACGCGGGAAGTTTTTTTCTTTCTATTTACAACTAGTATGTTTGATGGAAAAATCAAGTCATAACGCAACGCTACCTCAACATAGAGCTTTGAAATCTTACCGTTTGAGAAGTGTACTTTACTCGCTCGTGCCATAAATAATTAAGCTGCAGCAAAGGCTTACCGTTTGAATCAGTAGGGAAGTGTTGGCTTATAGAAATGTTTACCAAAAAAAATACATCCGGTTCTTTCGAAACAAACATTATCCATTACAGGCTGACATATATAGAACGGGTGTAAGTTTGCGAGAACATCTAGGTTGGCCATTAACGAGTCATTTTCTACCTGCAGTTCATGCTTATCTTTCATGAAAATTATTTTTATGAAAGGAATAGTTTGGATACCTAACATTATATCTTATAAGAACGGCCTTTTTCTAAATATTAAAGGAAAAATAATCTCTTACACTAAAAATAATTGGCATTTAATTAGTCTTAAAAATAAGGACTACTGCTCTGAAATTGGTTTAGTGGCGTCTGCTAGGCCAAACCTTTTACTCCTACGGCATTGGTTGAATTCTCAGGGTGAGAGAGGTAAAGTAGGAGTAAGAGGTTCCTTCTATTATCTGCTTCTATCTGAGCCTATTCGCGCGTTTCCCTGTGTTTCGCAGAGGAAGGTTCGACGCTATTCTGAGGGAGTTTGACATATTACACGGCTCGAGCAAGCTTCAGTGAAGTATAATTTTTGTTTTAGCTATGACCTTTGTATTGTAGATATTAAATTTGGGGTCCATTTTGTTTTGTTTTTTCATTCCAACTTTGTTAATATAAATAAGAAACTGCTACTTCATGGAATTCGTTAAAATTGTAATTTTATTAACAAACGAAAAATAATTTTGGGGGCTTTCGAACCGCGGTCCTGTTTCATCCTAGTTTTTAAATCTATACTTTGTTTGCATATTCGCGTAACAACATTTTAATTTTTTCTAAGAGAGCTAGAAATAATATACCTCTAAGTAGCGAGCTCCACCTACCGCCTTGTTCCAAACCTTTTTGGTAAACAACGCCGGTGTTGTTTCCCTTATTTTCACCACTAGAATTATCGATTAACACATTGTTTTCGCAGTATTAAGCTTTGAAGTCTTAACATGTGGGAAGTGTAGTTTACTTTCCCACGTTATAGTTAATGAGGCTGTACTGCCCAAAACAATAAAAAGGTGTAGATGTATAGTTACAAGTCTGGTAATTCTAGAGGATAAACAACTTTTACTGTCCATAAAACACTGTCCTGGCTAATACATATATCCATTAAGCTGCCATATTATGAAAGGGTAATTATCTTTTTTGTTTTTTATTCAATTTATTCAATTCGGTTTAGGTACATGAAGTAACATTGGCGTGTGGCGACCACCGATATTCTTATTGATAATTACAATAGGCTTTAAGTTAGAATTAGAAGAATTGTAATGTATCAAAATAATGTTAACAGGGACATAGAATGATTAATAAATTGTTTAATAGATATGTAGTAAATATATACATTTATTTTTAGTGGTAGGGCATAGTGGTGGGTAGGGTGAGTCAATTTGTGTTTCGTAGACCAAAGTTGGTCCTTGTGTGAGTGATTTCTGTTAGGCAAGGAAATTATCACTGATGGTAGGTTCCAACGGTCAATGACCATTTTGTGAAATGATTTTGGCTTAGAGTTGTCTTAATTTTTGACCTAGCCAATTTCATAGAACGGCCACGGGCAATAGTGCGTAAATGGACTTCGTAGAAGTCATCAAACTTTAAGTCTTGGTTGTTACTAAAAATCTAGTAATAGGCAAAGATAATTTATGCCATGTCTGGTATGAACATTCTCTATTTTCAAGTGGTGCAGTCTAAGGTTTCCCACAGTTCGGTTCAAATCGGTTTTGGACTAAAACTGAAACTGAACTGAAACTTTTCAGTTAAGATTTTCAAGAACTGAAACTGAACTGAAATTACCAGTTCGGTTCAGCCAGGAAACCGAACTGATCAGTTCAGTTTTCAGTTATAACTGAACTGAACCGAAAACCCCTTCAGAGATTATCAAGATGAATAATACGGTGTCAGAGGCCCAAAATACCCAAATTGTAACTATTAACCGCTAACATTTTCTACTACTCTTAAGTAGTGGAATAATGTAGTGCCATACCTTAAGAGTCATTTATTTCACTAACTACTAATTATTAACATTGTACAATTTAGATTTGACTAATTAACTAATTAAGATACCCTTTTTAGTTACTAATTATTGGTATTCTTTTAGCCTCAGTCTCTCTGCAGAGGGTCCCAGCTAGTCACGGGACTTAAATTAATGGCTTATTTCTATGCATCATTAAATATACGCGACATAAATTATGAAATATACGCGATACTAATAAGGTAACTTTACGCGACACATCCTTCAAAATATCATACAACATGCAATACTAAACGATGCCAGTTTTCTATTGTTCTACTAATGTTTGTGGGAACGTATTGATATCGTTTCTGGCGATAGATCGAAAGAGTATTTAACTATCTCTTCAGTTCAGTTTTTATCAGTTCAGTTTAAGAAATAAACCGAACCGAACTGAAAACTGATCAGTTTGGAGACATGCAAACCGAAACTGAACTGAAGCAATCAAATCAGTCCCTAAACTGAAACCGAAAATAACTGAACTGAACCGAAAACTGAACTGTTTGAACTGAACTGTGGGAAACCTTAGTGCAGTCGTTTTGGTGCCTGAATTTTCTATCGTTTTTTGCGAGAGCTTGATGCGGTTTTGGGCTCTTTGGATCACAGTTTGGGATCCAATATGGTCCTAACGGTCGAAACGTCATCGAGGTTCGGTAGGATAAGGAGATTGTAAAGAGTATGGATGTGATGGCGAAAGCAATTTGCGAAATTTCTTTTTCTTCTGGAATTAACGGAATGTTCTACTATGACGTTAAAAAGTTTTAGATAATTTTCTGGCCACGATTTGCAACATGACCACTAATTGCTGCTATAAATGATATCATTGAGCCATTGCGCACTGTTTCTGTCGAAAAGGTTTGAAATATACGACAGTTAGTGCTTTGAGAAATTATACATGGACAAAACGATATATAAAATCCTTGGTCACGTGCATTTAAGGGGCGATTGAATTTTTACAGTTTTATTTTGCTCTACCTCAATTTCAAGGAAATATTAGTGTCAAAAAAGTCTCTGTAAATGTGAATTAGGATTGTCTGGTTCTTAGTTTTCTATTAATGAAATAACATCATGATTCTGGAGCGAGGCCGATGTACTTTCTTGCATTCTTTTAAGTGGCTAATAATGTAGGCCACGAAAATTTCCGATAAGAGAACAGCAATGCAAAGCAGATATCCAATAAATAGAATGTTGAAAAAGAATGTCAACGAAGTCAGATTTAGTGTGAAATCTTCCTTTTGAGGTTTTTGCCAAGTCACGAAATCCGTAGATGCGTGAATGAGATTGTACAAGTACTCGAAAGGCAGCGTTTCGAAGAATACCAGCAATCTGTGTTTTAAAATTATTTTGCGAGTTTAGTAAAATAAAACGTAAATTTAAAAAACTACGAGAAAGCATTTCAAGTGATTCAAGTTGAAAGGTGTTGATTTGGGGAAGACATTTTGTATGGAGCGGTTGGACTTTCGATTCCTGACAATAGGTGATATCTTGGAACCAAGAAAAATGATTCTGGTGACTTACGATAAACCCAAGCTTTCCTGTAACTCAGGGTAATTATCGTGAAAAGATTTGTTGACAAGGTAAGCGGTGTATTCCTGACCACTGGGTTTCGAAAAATACACTCCTTGACAAAGATTTTTCATTTTGTTTCTATCCTCAAGATCCTCCCACAACAATCTACCAATCGTCCACAAATACATGTGTTTATCGAGAATGAATGCTTTCATTCCGTTGCAAATTTCCATAAAATACTCGAAATCAATATAGTCGACGGTATTTCCGTAATTCGACTCATCCAATTTAAGTAACCAGTTTCTAATTTTGTCATCTTTTAAAGCCTAATATCAAAAAAAAAACCCAAGAGTGTTGGTTAATTAAACTTAAGTCTGAGAGATGGAGTTCATAATAACGGGGAAGTACGAAACTGATTAAAAAGCCCGTAACAACAAAGTTTCGCCGTAAAGCTCAGAGGATTTATACACCGTTTAACTCCCAAAAAAATAGTTACCCCCATAGATATAGTAAAACTATAAAGGGTCTAGATCCACTTCGCTGGCTTAGGCTTAACGAAAAAACGCGGAAGGGGCAACGAGCAGACAGCCGCTATTTTCTGGGGGTAGCCGTATAAAACGCCATCTATCGGGGACAAATTAGCGGCCAAAATTGGAACTATCATAAGGATGAGTGGCACTCTATGTTAACTCCCTATAGGGCATAATAAGTCAAATCCTCGGAGATGCCATTACTCCATTTTATACGAGCTAAGAGCGGAAAAACGTATTTTATAAATTTTACACCTGTAAAATCTTTTAAAAAACACTTGGAACTTGTATTTCTACTTACTTTCGAGGAAATACCACCGTTTTCTGGAGGTAAGAGTCTTTTTTTATACATTTATTAGTAATAAAAACATTTAAGGCGAGCTAAGCCTTGGTTTTGTAAAACACGGCAGATTAGTGATTTCGAAAACGACGCTAATCCTCGCGCTAATCACTAATCTGCCGTGTTTTACAAGACCAAGGCTTAGCTCGCCTTAAATGTTTTTATTACTAATAAATGTATAAAAAAAGACTCTTACCTCCAGAAAACGGTGGTATTTCCTCGAAAGTAAGTAGAAATACAAGTTCCAAGTGTTTTTTAAAAGATTTTACAGGTGTAAAATTTATAAAATACGTTTTTCCGCTCTTAGCTCGTATAAAATGGAGTAATGGCATCTCCGAGGGTTTGACTTATTATGCCCTATAGGGGGTTAACATAGAGTGACACTACTCTAAGCTCATCCTTTAATTTAGTTTCGAAAGTTCCCGATAGATGGCGTTTTATACGGCTACCCCCAGAAAATAGCGGCTGTCTGCTCGTTGCCCCTTCCGCGTCGACCTCCCATTGAATTGTGTATCTACCCTTTTAATATATCTATGGTTACCCCACGCGCATTAACTTCCACACTTCCGCTTTAGCACTATTTTTATCTTTTGATTTTGGGAGCGAAAATAGCTCGCGTCTGTGTCTGTCGGCGCGGTGGAAATTACGCCTTGGCTAAGAAGTTCATCGATGGTTTCTAGTTTTCTACAAAACATTTCAACGATTGTCATTAATGTTTTGTTGTGATATGTGTGACTGAGAATTCCGTGGTTAAATTAAAACGGTATGGACAAATTTATTCCCAGTATCTTTAATATAAGAATTCCATCGTGTTTCTACCTCCACCATAGTCGCCATTTTTCTTAACGACGGAGATCCCAGCCAACGGAAGTTTTGGAACGAAAACCAAGGAGCATAGATATCACTACAATCTACTGTTAAGTTGTATGCCCATCAACAGGCTAGTGCTTTCTATGCGCAACGACAAAATCTTGTTGTTCGCGATTTTTACCATTAGCTCTATGGCCAGTTTCGTACTGTTATTATGAACTCCTGCTTTCATCGATATCGTGTGCCCTCTTTGATCATGAAATTATTTGAACTGGACGCCCAGGTCTTTGGTGCAATGTAGAGTTTCTTTAAAAGACTGAGTATATTAATTTCACCTTCCCCTTCAAGTAATTGTGAGAAAAACCTCCAAGCAAAAACTGTGGTTGAATCAATTTCTCATCAATTAAATCGTATACCGAATCTACGTAAGAATAACTCTCTGCCATTAAGTCTGATTGCATGTACGATGTCATGAAGATGACAATTATAACAGAACCGAAGAGCCAGAATAAGCAAATAATCCGATCTGAAACTCGATTCCCGATGCGAGGATACGCTGCAATGGAGAACCAAATAACAATGCTGAATTTTGCCTCTTCTTTTTCACCATGGACCCACGTTCAGCGAAGAGTACAGAAATAGTGTTCCACAGATGAGTGACGAAACGTTTAGTCAGTGCTATTAGACATTGTCGGTTAGCGGTCAATCGGGGGTTCCCGTGAATAAAGCAACTCGCCGTCAAAATGAAAGCCACTGTCGACAGAGTTGCCAATATGAAGTGTTTCACCTAATTATTAATTTCGTTATTATGTTGGAATTTCTTTAGAGGATGAAGTTTAGACTTGCCGTCGAATCCATTTGCAGAATATTAAGATTGGTCGTAACGTATTTGCGAGGTGCACGTGACATGATGACTGTCTCTGTCACTCCGGTTATACCAGTCGCTTTCCAAAATGCTTTTTTCTCGAATAGGCTTAGTTCCCATGGCATGGGCACGAAATGAATATGCTGAAGCAAAAGGAATATATAGCGGCTCTTATTTTGCCCCAGTCTAAACTGTGATTTTCATTCGTTGGAAACTTACGTTATACTCTTCGGGTTTTTCATATATTTCAGGAAGGGTTTCCATATCAACTAATTGCCTTTGAAACCTTCGAGAAGTCAAAAATTATTTATTTTACGTTGTCCTAGCAAGGTTTCTTTCTTAAGGAATGAATACATTTTTAATACGTTGACTTACTTGATATTGTGAATTCTCTCTAAGAAGGAAATTTTTCCTTCAACTTCCGCATTAATAACTTCTATGAAAGTGGCTTCCTGCAGTGAAATTAAATATTTCTGATAAAACTGCTATAAATTTAACGTGTTTTTTGGATCAAACTGCTTGGCATGTGTCAAAGAACATTCGGTTTAAAACATTTTTTACGAACACAACATTGGGCCTTAAAACAAGGAAATAGTCATACATGTGAATTAGACATATATGCTTCAAGCTAAGAACTTTATTGAAGCAGAAATGTACTACTCAATGTTAATAAGTAATAGTAGTAAATGTTAATAAGTAATAGTAGTAAATGTTAATAAGTAATAGTAGTAAAAGTTAATAAGTAATAGTAGTAAATGTTAATAAGTAAAGGTAAAATAAAGCTCATTATCCATTGTGTAACTATTTTCTTGATTTAGTTGCAATGTTTCGCAGGCCATATATCCGTATCTAAGTGTTGCAAACTCCATGTTAGTTTTCTCATATTTACGAAAAAAAAACTCACCCTAAGGGTAATTATGGCTAAGTTCGTCACGTTCGAAAACCTTTCGTTGAAATGAAAACGGTTTCGTAATATTAGAGCAAAACAAGTTGGGCAAACCAAAATTTTACCTCTCCGAGTCAAACGGATTATTATCTTACTATTTATTTCCCATGAATATGCTTATTTTATTTAAATTTAATTAAAAACTACTGCCGATATAAAAATTACTAATCAGAGCTAGGTTTGAATTTACACAACGTTATCAATAATTGTGCCGTGCATTTAATTTTTTGGTTCATACTAGTGCTGAATGATCTTTTGCGCGTAGGAATGTGAACTTATAGTCCGTCATGACTTAAAACTATTTTTATAGCTATTTTATTTACATTCCTGAGTTTTAGTAATGAAATGAAAAGAATCATTACATTGTTAAATTTACTTTGGCCTTGACCGAACCCTTGAACCCATTTTTAGAGGACACACAAAAATGCCTATTATTTTATGTTATATCTTTGTAACTTCTAACTTCAATGCTGAAACAGAATTAGTCCAGATCCAATAAATTACAGGGCGATCCGAGGGGTCCGACAATTTAGCGGAATCGCGAAATCTTTGAAGAAGTCACGAAATAGCTGTTTCAATAAATTTTCTATCAAAGTTTCAAGTAGGAGTAATATTCTAACGCGAGGACAGGAGATGCAGCTTCGCGGCAGAATAGACAACATATTTATCTTTGTGCTTTTGAAGAACGCGTCGTCTGCTACTCATTCTGGAGTGAGATATTGAAGAAAAACTTGAAATATGTAAACTTCAAGCACAGACTCAAGCAGTGCAACCGTGTTAGGTGAAATACCTGTCGCATTCCCGAATGCAATAGCTACACATTTTCAAATAAAAATACAAGTTTTCATCGGTTTCCCAAAGAAGAACCCGTTAAAAACTGGATTTTTGGCATAAGGATATTTTTTTTAGTAGTCAGCCTGACTAGTGAGCCCCCCTATCCCAATTTTTTTTAGTAGTCACTGACTAGTGAGACCAGTGTTTCCACTCGAAGGTTAGGATTTTCGCCCATTTTAGGTGCAAAAGTGCTGTTTTTCGCCCCATCTATAGTAGATTTTCGCCGCAAAAAATCCCGTATTTTTTTCTCTTTTTATTGGTCCAACCACAGCCCACTCTATAGGGTTAGGCTGCAAACGCTATGTAAAAGCCCGGATCAGAAATTTTCGCTTTTAATTTTCACATCTCATTTAAATTTCAAGAAATATGAACCAAATTTTTAAAATAAGGGTCAAAAAATGGTGTTCCTCCCATAGACGATCATGTTAAAAGCTGACTCCTTTTATTTTTCGAGTTAAAAGCCGAAAATTCCTGATACGCGCTTTTACATAGGAAAAATTGTTTGAAGGGGCTTTTATAGCGCGATGGAGTTGGCTGTGCTTGAGAGAAACACAAAGCGTAGCCAAGTTGAGCCAAATCGATCACGCTTGTTGTGTCCCATTATAATTTAAGACCGCTAAGCAATGGCACCAATCACTACCACTAAGTGAGCCTAATCAGACCCTGAGCCCATAGCATACTAGATATTATAAAAACTGAGCAAAAATGTGTGATGAAGCGAACTGAACCATAAAAAAATTTAAATAAAGTTTTCGCCGCTTTTTTCGCCGTTTTAAATGGTTTTCGCCGCATTTTCGCCGCTTTTCAATATTTTGGTGCTCAGAGACTAGATTTTCGCCGCAAAGTGGAAACACTGAGTGAGACACATGGTTTACGAATATTTGGGACATTTTTTTTACTAGTCAAGTTGACTAGTGAACCCCCAGATTTCGATTTATTTTAGTAGTCAAGGCATTTTTTTTAGTAGTCAAATGGGTTGACTAGTGCCTTATGTAGAGCCCTGGGCCCGACAGATTTTTTTTAACCGACGGTGGCGCGAGCAGCTTGCCTCGTGAAGCACGTGGTCGGGTGCGCTATGCCAGAAATTTTCTATCAAAGTTTCCCCTCTTCTCTCGTGTCGGGGGGAAACCACGAAGAGAGAAACTTATTGAAAGAGCTATTACGAAATCAAAGAGGAAATTCCGAAATATTTGGCACAATCGTGGATTCAAGAAGGTATTTCTATGGCGAAATCAATGAAGAAATCCCGAAATTTTTTGCGAAATCAAAATAGAAATCCATAAATCTTTTGCAAAATCGCGAAATCACTAAATATTTCTCTAAATCACGAAATCTTTGGTGAAATCGTGAAATCATGAAATCCCGTACGCTTTTTTGAGTAGTGTTGGACCCATCAAGGTCGATCGATTTGCGTAAGAGAGCTGTGCTTTAAAACGGGTAAATTCTACTATTTATAGAAAATTTAAACAACTAGGCCTAGGTAATATAATAATATTATAAGAGTTAGTCGAGGGGTCGGACACTAGCCAAAATCCCGTACAATTTGGTCGAAATCCCAAAATCTCGAAATATATTCTATGGGAAATTAACATTGAAATCTTAAAATCCCTCCAAAAATGGCTTTAAAATCCCAAAATCTCTCTCAAATTTCAAAATCCCGTACACATAAATGCCATATGTCTGACCCCTCGGAGTTAGTTATGATATTTTGTTGAGGCACGACACTTTGCTTACAAGCAGAAGTTAAAAAAATCAGGGGAGCAAATGCTGTCCCCTGGTTTTGTAACAACAGACAGACACGACTTTAACAGAACCTCTCTTACATACGTCACTCGGAGAGGTAAAAAGAATGCACTTCTAGTAAGAATAAAGAACATAACATTTACTTGTATTTAATAAATTGAGTGAAAGATGTTTTAATGTATGGAAAAATGTCCTCAACCATGGTACCTATGGGTTAAATCAAGTAAATATACATCAACTGGGAACGTAACCGGAAATGCAGACGTATTCTATTTGTGAACGTTGTCTGATCGTACCTTTACGCATGGTAAATTGTCTCCCCGTATTCTTACCTTTAATTAGTGTTGTTATCATAAAAAATATTATAGTTCGTCTTGAAACGCCGTTCATCGTGGAGTTCGGTACTTTTTTATATTTTAATTCTGAAAATAGACGACGTAAATTATTAAAATTTATTTAAAGCGGACAAAGTGAGATATTGAAAGGAGTTCGTGTAAACGCGCTGAAAAGTAATAATCTACGGAACACCGAAAATATTGATTTGGTTTAAAGGCCGACTTCCATCGAAAAGACTTCTAGCGAACTGAAAACCGAGCATCGAGACTAACAATGGAGCGACCGTGCCAATTTTCTAATCCCCGCTGGGGTAAAAGATGGAAGGGTTCTAGCTAACAGAAAGCCGTGCAATGTGGTTCTAGCGAACTTAAAATACGCTATGGAGAATTTCCTTCAGGGGAAAGCAAAAATTCGAAAGGAAATAAATTTAAAAGGATTTCTATTGTTCATCTTAAGAGCGACTAATAAAATTTTTGCCCAAAGAGCTAAATTTTTCGCGTCCTTAACGCTGGTGTTTCTGTTAGAAAAACTGCTTTGTGAGAATTTTCTACTAAAGTTCCTTTTTGTTAATTTTTTTTCATTTACCAAAACACGCTTTTCTTATTCGTAATTATTCATTATTTATTCGTACTTACAGGCTTTTTTGATGGAAATAAAACTCATTTTACCATGAAAGATCTCTATAAATAAATGTCTCCGTTCAAATTGCCAAGTATCTATCCCAGTAATATCGATATGGGCATTGCGTTTTTTTGGTCAACCTCGAAAATATAGCGTGTTTGGAAATGAGTGGCGAAATACGAGAAAAGGCTTTTTTCATAATTAAACGCTAACGTTAAAATAATACAGTGATCTGGTTAAGGCATAACGCCGAGTTTTTTATTGTTTTCTTTTAATGTTAGACCCGCACGAAGCCTAGCGGAGGTAGTGCACCTAAAGCAAAGACAAGGGTTAATTTATGGAATTGTATAGGTTTTAAAGCAAATATCGGCTCCTGTGGCACCACTAACACGCTTGCTAACCATTTACACACCAATTTCACCGTTGCCAAAGGTAGGAACCAATCAAAACTCGTAAACTAGGGCGGAGCTAAAATTAGCCTCCACTAGTTAACTCCACCCCTCGGCTATGGGAGCATCCAGTGGGTTTTGTCTAAACTATGCCCCAGCCGAGACTTGCTTTAAATGTCCTAACCGACAATTATGGAATGTTATACGGATATAATTTATACACTAAAAAATCCATACTTTCTTGCCATGTAAAGGAAAAAACCAGAAACATCTGTCTGGTCCCCTAACTATCGATTTTCATACACTAACATACACGAAAGAGGCAAAATTCATGGAAAAATTAATATTTACTTAATAGTATGAAAGAATTGATTACATTATCCGTAATATTAAGTTTGTAAAAGATTGTTAAATTTATGAGCACCCGAACATTTTCTTTAATTCAAATAAGCTTGTAAGATGTTTACAATATAGTCAAGTTACAACATTAAAGGGTATGCGAATTTACAATTTTATATCATATTTTACCACGAAAGTGGTATTATGTTACACTTTCAAGTCTCTACTTTCAAAATATCAAGTTTTTAATAAAATTGAACCAAAGTTTCTATTTTTAAAATGCATTGAAAAATCACGAAAACTCAGTTTCGATATATCAATGATTTTGTCTTGTCGAGCTTGTTTGCCAGTTTTGTGACATCACTATGACGTTGAGGAAAAAAAGCGCGGGAATCCTATACGCATCTCGAGCTACTCGCCAGTGCAAACTCTGGGTCTGATAGCAGAGAGTGGCACCATTTCACGTCGAAAAAATATATCTGTGACGTCAAACTACTGGGAACGTTTTAGCCTTTCATAAAAAGTGCATTTCAAATAATTTCAAATGAAGTATTTTCAAATGCATATTGCCAAATAACCAGAAATCGGAGAATTAAAAGCTTCATATTTTTGAATTCACAGAAATTAATTCTATCTTTTATTATATAAATCAGAGGTTTTTCAAACGACGCTTCTCATACCCTTTAAAGAATATACGAAAAGTTCAGTTGTTTAAAAGAGCCATTGTGCGTTAGGCTTCTGTGTGAAGGAGTATATGGCGTTATGTTTTTTGACGAATGTAATTGGCCATCCTAGACTCAAACCTGAGAGAGCAAATGAGATAAAGTGTGAAGAAACGTTTTCTTCAGTGAGAAATTACGGCTTGAGACCTATTCCGTATTAAAATAGTTTCAGGGTTCTCACTAACAATGATGATATTTTACAAATATGTACTAGGAGCAAAGAGATCCGGTATTTTTCAATTTTCTTTTATCCCCTTTAAAGTTAATTGATAAAACTGGACGTAATATATCTGGTTCATTTTATCTCTCCGAGGGACGTATGCGCACAAAATCATAATGGGGCTGCAGGGTTCTCTCGTTAGACTTATGATGACCTTTTATGACGATTCTGAACCGTCACCGTATTTTTTGACTTCATAAAATCACCACGTGAAGATTCTTGGGCGAGGTCAATGTACTTTCTTGCCTCCTTTTAAGTTGCCAATTATGTACGCCACGAAAATTTCCGATAAGAGAACAGCAATGCAAAGCAGATATCCAATAAATAGAGTGTTGAAAAAGATTGTCAACGAAGTCAAATTTAGTGAGAAATCTTCCTTTTGAGGTTTTTGCCAAGTAACGAAATCCGTAGAGGCGTGAATGAAATTGTACAAGTACTTGAAAGGCTGGGATTCGAGGAATACCAGCAATCTGCAAATATTTCAATTGATTTATGTTAAGGTTGTTTTGGAAAGACGTGTGTATGGAGCGGTGTTTCTTTCGATTCCTGACAATAGGTGATATCTTTGAACCGATACCATTGTTTCTGGTAACTTACGATAAACCGAAGCTTTCCTGTAACTCAGGGTAATTATCGTGAAAAGATTTGTTGACAAGGAAAGCGGTGAATTCCTGACCACTGGGTTTCGAAAAATACACTCCTTGACAAAGTTTCTTCATTTTGTTTCGATCCTCAAGATCCTCCCACAACAATCTACCAATCGTCCACAAAAACATTTGTTTATCGAGAATGAAAGCTTTCATTCCGTTGCAAATTTCCATAAAATACTCGAAATCAATAAAGTCGACGGTATTTCCGTAATTTGACTCATCCAATTTAGGTAACCAGTTTCTAATTTTGTCATCTTTTAAAGCCTAATATCAAAAAAAAAACCAAGAGTGTCAGTAAATTAAACTAAAGTCTGAGAGATGAACCTAATCTGTTCGAAATATTTTCATCGATATCGTATGCTCTCTTTGATCTTGAAAATATTCGAACGTTGACCTCCTTGGTTCGTGGTGCAATTTAGTGTTACTTCAAAAGACTGATTCTATCAATTTCACCTTTCTCTTCAAGTAATTGTGAGAAAAACCTCCAAGCAAAAGCTGTGGTTGAATCGATTTCTCATCAATTAAATCGTATACCGAATCAACATAAGAATAACTCTCTGCCATTAAATCTGATTTCATGTACGATGTCATGAAGATGACAATAATGACAGAACCCAAGAGCCAAAATAAGCAAATAATCCGATCCGGAACTCGATTCCTGATGCGAGGATACGCTGCAATCGAGAATTAAATCACAATGCTGACATTTGCCTCTTTTTTTTCACCAGAGACTCACGTTCAGCGAAGAATACAGAAACAGTGTTCCACAGATGAGTGACGAAACGGTTAGTCAGTGCTAGTAGACATTGTCGGTTAGCGGTCAATCGGAGGTTCCCGTGAATAAAGCAACTCGCCGTCAAAATGAAAGCCACTGTCAGCAGAATTGTCAATATTAAGTGTTTCACCTAATTATTAATTTCGTTATTATGTTGGAGTTTCTTTAGAGGATGAAGTTTAGACTTGCCGTCGAATCCATTTGCAGAATATTAAGATTGGTCGTAACGTATTTGCGAGGTGCGCTTGACATGATGACTGTTTCTGTCACTCCGGTTATACCAGTCGCTCCCCAAAATGCTTCTTTCTCGAATAGGCTTAGTTCCCATGGCACCGCCACGAAATGAATATGCTGAACCAAAAAAAATATATAGCTCTTTTTAGCCACATCGTAGTATACGATGAGGCTCTTAATTTGACCCGAGCCGTAATAGTAGTAGTAGTAGCAGTTGTGGCCGCAGTTTTCGCTTTCGTTATCGTTATAGTTATATTTTAGCTTAAAAGGAACTCTATTACCACATCCCACCCATAGGGGTAACTGGGCTCGGTTAGAGATTTAAAATTTTTTCAGATCGCAGCCGGGAATCGAACCCGGGTCGCTCACGCATTAGAAAGACATTCTACCACTCCGAGTTTATGTCGTTAAGTTTTATCTCTCAAATGTTGGGGTGATGTGGGTTGGGGTACCTCTTAATCTGTGGGGTCGGATACTTTTGAAATTTTATCCGTGGGGTCGGATACTTCGGAATTTGTATTTTTTTTGCACCGTAAATCATTTCAGCATTGTACTCATTAGGGTAAGGTATAGAGGAGTTATCCACTCGTACGATGTGGCTACTATTACGAGCCCTTGGGTCGTCTTGTTTCCCCTGTCTGTGATAGTCATTCGTTGGAAACTTACGTTATACTCTTCGGGTTTTTCATATATTTCTGGAATGGTTTCCATATAAACTATTTGCCTTTGAAACCTTCGAGAAATGAAAAATTATTATTTTTTCGTTGTCCTAAGGAATGTATTTATTTTAAATACGTTAACTTACTTGATATTGTGTTTTCTTTCTAAGAAGTAAATTTTTCCTTCAACTTCCGCATTAACAACTTCTATTAAAGTGGCTTCCTGCAGTGAAATTAAATGTTTCTGATAAAACTGCTATAAATTTAACAACGTGTTCCTTGGATCAAACTGCTTGGTATGTGTCAAAGAAGATTCGGTTTAAAACATTTTTTACGAACACAACCTTGGCCCTTGAAACAAGGAAATAGTCACACGTGTGAATGAGACATATCTGCTTCGAGCTAGCAACTTTATTGAAGCGGAAATGTACTACTCAATGTTAATAAGTGTGTATGCAGGTAAAATAAAGCTAATTAATCATTTTGTGACTATTTCCTTAATTTAGTTTCAATGTTTCGCAGGCCATATCTCCGTATCTAAGTGTTGTAAACTCCGTGTTAGTTTTTATAACCCTTTTCTCATATTTACGAAAAAAAACTCACCCTAAGAGTAACTAGAGCTAAGTTCGTCACGTTCGAAAACCTTTCGTTGAAATGAAAACAGTTTCGATATATTAGAACAGAACAAGTTGGGTAAACCAAAATTTTACCTCTCCGAGTCTAACGGATTATTATCTTACTATTTATTTCCCATGAATATGCATATTTTATTTCTTTTTAATTAAAAACTACGGCCGTTAACGTTATAATCATGTATTATTCTTTAGCGCATAGGAATGGAACTTATAGTCCGACATAACTTAAATCTATTTTTATAACTAGTTTTATTTACATTCCTGAATTTAAGTAATGAAATGAAAAGAATCATTTCATTGTTTAATTTACTTTGGCCTTTACCAAACCCTTGAACTCATTTTTAGAGGACACACACAAAAATGCCTATTACGTTATGTCTTTGTAATGTCTAACTTCATTGCTGAAACAGAATTAGTCCAGATCCAATAAATCACAGGTCGATCCGAGGGCTCCGACATTTTAGCGGAATCGCGAAATATTTGGCCAAATCGTGAAAACAAGAAGATATCACGAAATCTATGGCGAAATATCGAAACAAATGAAGAAATCGTGAAAACAAGAAGATATCACGAAATCTATGGCGAAATATCGAAACAAATGAAGAAATCGTGAAATCAAAATAGAAATCCATATATCTTTTGCAAAATCGCGACATCAAAGAAGAAATCACCAAATCTTTCTCTAAATCACGAAATGTGTTGGTTTAAAAAAATCAGGGGAGCGAATTCTGTCCCCTGTAACAACAGACACATACAGACAGATACGACTTTAACTGAACCTCTCTGTGACATACGTCACTCGGAGAGGTAAAAAGACTGCACTTCTAGCAAGAATAAAGAACATAACATTTACTTGTATTTAATAAATTGAGTGTCAGATGTTTTAACGTATGGAAAAATGTCCTCAACCATGGTACCTATGGGTTAAATAAAGAAAATATACATCAACTGGGAACATAACCGAAAATGCAGACGTATTCTATTTGTGAACGTAGTCTAATTGTACCTTTACCCATGGTAAATTGTCTACCCGTATTCTTACCTTTCATTAGTATTGTTATTATAAAAAAAATTATAGTTCGTCTTGAAACGCGGTTCATCGTGCAGTTTGATACTTTTTTATATTGAAATTCTGAAAATATACGACGTAAATCAAAAAAAATTATTTAAAGTGGAAAAAGTGAGATTTTGAAAGGATTTCGTGTAAACGCACTGAAAAGTAACAATCCACGGATCGTCTCTGCCAGAAAGCAAGACCGAAAATATTTTTATGGTTTAAGAGTGTTTTCTGCATTGGTCGATTAATTATGAGGCCAGGTACTAGACACGTTAAAACGTTTGAGGAGCATGCAGTTTTGCAGATTTGGGATTCGCGATCATAGACAAATTTCGACCCAGAAGTAGGATTTAAACCCTCTTAAGAAAAATCAGGCTAATATTCACCTCGGACATTTTATATATTACCCAGTCAATCTGCATCTTTTTTCCGTTTTCAAAGTACTTTCAGTTAACGAAACTAACTTTTAAGGGTAAATTTCCTCTATTTAAAGCTACCCAAGCTTTTTATAATGGTAGCCAAAATGAAACGCTATTATCCCTTAAATACATTGAAATTAAATTGAAATACCAACCTTTGATAAAGACTAGTGCAACATTGAAAATTATTCTTCTGGATTTTGTGTGAGAAACTTTAGAGCGACTTATCAAATTTTTGCCCAAAGAGCACAATTTTTCGCGTCCCTAACGCTGGCGTTTCGGTTAGAAAATTGCTTTGCGAGAATTTTTTACTTAAGTTTCTTTTTGATAAGTTTTACTTATTTGTAATTATTCATTATTTATGCGTACTTACAGCCTTTTTTGATGGAAATAAAACTCATTTTCTCGTGAAGGATCTCTATAAATTCAAATTGACAAGTATCTATCGCAATAATATCGAAATGGCCATTGTGTGTTTTGGTCAGCCGCGAGAATATTGGGAGCTTGGAAACGAATTTCGTCATACTTGAAAAGGCTATTTGCAAATTCAAACACTAACGTTAAAATAATGCAGAGTGAGTAAATATCTAGAGCGGAACTATCCAAATAAAAGCTGCGTGTTTTCCTAAATGAGAAAGTATTGAAGTTCTGGACATAACCTACAGTAGAAAATATCTTCAAAATCAATAACATAATAATTATTATTAAAAACTATGTGGAAAAAGTAAATAAATGAACAAAAGCGAATGACTAAAATACCATATTTTGAAAATTTTCGGTTTAGAGACATAATTATAGAACATCAATTATTTGATAAAATATCTTGTGTACGCTTTTTAAGCTTTTTGCGCATAGCAAAAGCTTTATACGGAGACCCCTGGAAGCAGGCTGGCTGGCAAGCTGGTAGGGCGGCTGGCTGTTTCGCGTTCGCGTACATTGATTCTCCACCGCACTAGCGACATCTATACTAAATTCGATCATATACATTTTCGACGAGAAAAGGCGGACTCTCGGAGGTAGCGGGAATCGAACTGACGTTGCCGGTGTGGGATGCGGATACTTTACGTCTGCGCCACTACGGATTGTTGTTAAGCTATCGATATTTTTCCTATACTTTTCCACGCCTTTGCTTATTGGTAGCGGAAATCGAACTGACGTTGCCCGGTGTCGAACTGACGTTGCCGGTGTGAATATCCCTAATTTCGGGTTTTGTTAAAGATAATATCACACTGCAAAAAGCGTTAATATGCCTTTGGGCATATCTTGTTTTTTTTTCAACAAAGTTTAGTGCTGTGCGTGTATTCGATAAGAGTCGAGTACTCGATCGAGTATCGTGCAGAGTACTCGACATGATACTCGACAACAGATTTTCTGAGACTCCAAAAAGTTTCGAGAATGAAACCAAGGCTCAATAAATACTCAAACCTGCTTTTGGAAGGCCTTTAAATCTGTAAATGGGAAATAATAGTTATAAAAAATCAAACTACTAGAAAATCACTCTTAGTGGTTAACAGACGCAAGTTAGTGCTGGTTGGGTAGTTTATATCATAATGCCAGTGTAATGTAAAAGGGTAGTAGCATCTGGCTGGTTCGATAGTGGAAGTAAAAGAAATGAAATAAGCGTTGACGGTTTTTTTTTTCGATGTTCAGCTTAGAAATTTTCGTTTGGGACTAAGCGCGAATTATAACATTGGCTACCAGTGACTCTGGTGAAGAATGAGATTCTGAAGAAGTTATTCACGAGGAATTCGGCTCGATACCAAGAAGAAATATACCTATAAGAAGGATTAAATTCTTTTCTGGCGCTCGCGTGATAGTCGGAAATCCCCCTTGATGGATGGGGGCGGAACCGAAGAGTGCAATTTCTATCTCTTTTACCTTTTCGCTAAGCCTTGGTTTGGTTTTTGGATCTCACGAAATCATAAGTGTAGTACACTTGATTCGATTTAGAAACAATTTTAGAACGGTTTTCACGTAGCGACACATATTCCAAATCCAGTGAGTTAGAGTCAAAGTCTTTAACTATAACTTGTTAATTATCATTAAAAAGAATTCGTGTAGCGTATGATTTACTACTAGCTATAGCGACAACAAACCAGCACTTAATCCAGTTCTTTTGGAAAGGAACGCCGGTAATTTCCATTTTTTGGTATTTTAGATGTGGTTAATTAAAAACACCGAGTTTTCTCAAACACAGACCTTTAGGGTAAACTACCTCTGCCAAGTGTAGTTCATACTATAATTATTGAACCCTTTCAATGTTAGGTTCGCTCTAAGTCTAGCGGAGTCGAGCCATCTGAAACAAAGGAAAGTGTTGAGGTATAGGTTTTTTTAATTTTTTCACATTAAAGCAAATGTCGGCTCCCCTCTAACCACAAAGGGGAAGTTGACGGTAGCAGCTTTGGCAATTCATTTTCTCACTTTTCTTCTTTATTTATTTGTTATATTTTCCTCCTAATATCCGGTTCGCCGTATTTCAACCAATAAGAGGGCAGAGATAGATGCGCGCGCACATCTGGAAGCTTAGACTTAAACTTTCAAAGCGAGAACATTCCAGCCCCTTTTTGCCCTAACATGATGGCTAATCTTCTACACACCAAGTTTTCCTTGCCAAAGGTAGGAACAAATTAGAAATTGCCCACGAGGGCGGAGCTAAAACTAGCGTTCGCTAAATTTAGCGGGCTAGTTAATTCCAGCCCTCGGCTATGGAATCATCTAGTGGCAATAGTTTAAACTAAATCACAGCAGGCAGAGACTTGCTTTTTTTGTCCTAACCAATAATTACGAAACGTAATGGAAATATAATTTATACTGTAAACAAGTCCATACTTTCTTGCCATGTGACGAAATAAAACCATAAACATCTGGCTGGTCCCCACACTATCGATTTTCACACGCTAACACACAAGAATTCTTTGCAAAATATTCTTTACTTCAAAATGTTAAGTATTCTTTACATTTTCGGCATAATTATGTTTGTGAAAGGTTGTTCAATTTAAGCACACGGTTTTTTAAGTGGAAAAAGCATAATAAATTATATTTACAACTGGAAATATGTGCCTATCTACTACAAATTTAATAATGAGATCATACGAGCAATTAAGTTTTCTAAGAGGACACAAACGCGTAATGATATTTGCGGTGTGTATTTGGCATCAAGAAGTGTAAGCAAACGTTTTGTATATTGAACATCTATTACTTAAGCCCGATTCCGCACGAAACTAGTTTCACAATAGAACGGGTTCTGCTTATAAAGATTCAGTAACCTTCGAGGAACCAAGCTTAACCCACTACGGAGAGTTCGTACACCTATGTTTGCTAGTTTAAAATCCCCAGCATACATTTCACGTTATCGTGGGCTCACTCTTTAGTTTGCAACTAGTCTACAAATAACAGCATTACGAATGAGTACGAAGGATTTGTGGAGATCATTTTTACCACGACAAGCATTTAACTTGGGCTTTTGGTGAACAGAAATCCACCAGTATGGCCGCAGAAAACACTACATGCTTACAATTCATTAATACTATTTGTAAAATTATAATTCGCCTTGAATCGTGATTCACCGAGGATTTTTGATACTGAAGTCAGAAAGTAAACATGGATTAAAACGCGAAAATGTGAAATATTACCACTAGTTAATAAAACCTCGGCTTTGAGAGTACAATTTTTTTCGAATTCTTTTATGAGACACTTATTATTGATTCACAATAAATGATAAGAAAATCCGCAATTGCGTAACCCTTGGTGGAAACCCTGCCATTGGGAGGATAGACGTTTCTTGTAACCCTAGCCGATAGCCGCGTACTTCTTAATCCTAACGATGGGGGTAGAAGCCAAAAATTGCTTTATGCGAAGACGTTTGCTCCTATTTGCCAACTGCTAACGCGGTGACAGACACATACACAGACACGTCCAATGTAATACCTCTCCGTGACGTCGACGACCGTCTCGGAGCGGTAAAAACGAATGGCATTACCCCTATATACATTTTCCCTGTGTTTTGTAGAAATATTCGATGAATCTCTAAAATTAATTTTTCTTTGAGGCGTTTTACGTGAGCTGCTGACGGCAATGATTGGGGTGGGGCTTGGGAATTTTTTTTAATTCAACGATCCGTCGACTTCTTTATAGTCCTTTAAAAAAAAATAGATTTTTTGAGTGAAAATTTTGTAGAATTTCATACAACTACTAGAAAAACTAATCCGATTTTTTTATGTATTTCTTAAAGTTGATTTGTATGATAAAAAATCATTAAACAGGCATTATGAAGTTTTAAAATATGATTTTTTTATCATAAAAAATGTATATATAAATGCTCGTCACCTCTCTGTTAATCATTTCAAATTGTATTCTTGAAAGTGTCGGTCGTGCCGTTTATGCTCTTGTTAATATTATTAGTTGGATCAATTCTTCTACGTGAGTCTCTTTTGTTACTGCTGGGTTTATGTGAAAATATAACAAATTAAGTTTAATCTATCGATGTAAATACAAAGACTATGGCTTTGTACAATTCATTGAAGAGTGTTGCGTCGCATTTAGGCCACAAATAACTGACCTCACCTTATATTGTCGCACTGACTTACATATCCATTTCTCGAAGCAACTCTGGGCACCTTTAAGCCCCCTCTATCTTTGTGGTGGGTTTGAAATTTCACGTACAAAGGGTACTGCCACGATAATTTTGTTAAAAAAAGGCAGGGCGTTACGCGATTGGTGCCAACATCACGGAGGGGGATACTTCAAATTATTCTTAAAATCGGAACCTAATTTGAATTTTAAAATTATTTGGAGGTATTTTCTGAACGTTTTACTATGTAGACTGGTCTTATAATTAGAAGTAGAATCGACAAAAAATCAATTGATTTTCCACTTCACCCTCCCTTTTATGAAAAAAAAGAAAAGGGTATACCGCGGGGAAAACTCTTTTAACAAATGGGCAGAGAACTTTCAAACTACACAAATACTGAAGTTTCAAATTTAAGGGAAACATTTATGCAAAATAGGTCACTATGGCTTGAATAAACCTGGATTTCAAATGTCCCGGTTTGTAGTCTGACGATGAAATTACATGAAGATACTTGACCACGGTCTTCGCCTTTTCTTGCCTCGTTTTAACTGGCCTGTGATGTACGACAACATAATTTCCAATACGGCAACAGCAATGCATAACAGATATCCAATGAATAAAGTGTAGAAATAGAAAGCCAACGAAGTCAGATTTAGTGTGAAATCTTCCTTTTGAGGTTTTCGCCAAGTCATAAAATCCACTGATGCGTGAATGTGATTGTACAAGTACTCGAAAGGCTGTGATTCGAAGAATACCAGCAATCTGCAAATAACATGCGTTTTAATTTTGGGAAGAGATTTTACTTTCGAAATGGTTAGTGCTCTAAAAAAATTCATTCTTCAAAGTTGTAGACCTTTGGTTGTGAAAACTTATTATTGATTCCCATACTTGCAATTACATGGATTGAAATTAGAAATAACCCGCTTATCTGGTTTGATTAATATGAAATTTTGCAAACAAGAGCAACGTTTCTGTTGGCTTACGTCAAAGCGTAGCTTTCCAAGAACTCGGGGTAGTTATCATGAAAAGATTTGTTGACGAGAAAAGCGGTGTATTCCTGACCACTAGGTTTCGAAAAATACACTCCTTGGCAGAGTTCCTTCATATTGTATCGATCTTGAACGCTCTCCGACAACAATCTACCGATGGTCCACAAGAAGGCTTGTTTATTGAGAATGATAGCTTTCGTTCGGTCACAAATTTCCATAATATAATCGAGGTCGCTGAAGTCTATGACATTCCCGAAATTCGATTCATGCAATTTATTAAACCAGTTTTTAATTTTACGATCTTCTATAGCCTAATTCCGAGAAACAAAGGTTTAGTTAATTAGATATAATATTGAGCTGCGAAATATTTCCTTCAATGTCAAATTTGTCAACACGAATCAAGACATTATTCGAACATGGACCGCTTAAAGGGAATGCGAATTTACAATTTCATATCATATTTTACCATGAAAGTGCTATTGTGTTACAGTTTCAAGTCTCTCCTTTCTAAATATCAAGTTTTTAATATAATTGAACGTTAGGAAAAAAAAGCGCGGGAACCCTATACGCGTCTCGACTTTCTCGCCAGTCTAAACTCTGGGTCTGATAGCGGAGAGAGTGGCAACATCTCACTTGAAAAGTATATCTGTGACGTCAGCCTACGGGAAACGTTTTAGCCTTTCATAAAAAGTGGATTTCAAATAATTTCAAATGAAGAATTTTCAAATGCATATTGCCAAATAAGCAGAAATCGGAGAATTAAAAGCTTTATATTTTTGAATTCACAGAAATTAATTCTATCTTTTGTTATATAAATCAGAGGTTTTTCAAACGAAGTTTCTCATTCCCTTTAAGGTCTGTCACCCAATGTAGGGTTCTTTTAAAAGAATCTGTTAGTTTCACCTTTCTCTTCAAGTAATTGGTTGAAAGAGAACCTTGCAGAAATCGTGGTTGAATCGATTCGTCATCGATTAAGTCATAGACGGAATCGATATAGTAATAACTTTCTGTTATCAACTCTGATTTCATGTAGGACGTTATGAAGATGACAATAATAACAGAGTACAGAAGCCAAAATAAGCAAATAATCCGATCCGGAACTCTATTCCTGATTCGGGGATACGCTGCAATCGTGAATGAAATTATTACGCTGACTTTTGCATTCTTTTCTAACCAGCGACTCACGTTCAGCGAAAAATACAGAAATGGTGTCCCACAAATGTAGAAAGAAACGATAGGTCAGTGATAGTAGGCAGAGACGGTTGAAAGTTAATCGGTGTTCACCGTAAATTAACTGACTTGCCGTCAAAATGAAAGCCACTGTCAAAAGAGCCGTCAGTATCAAGTGTTCCACCTAATATTTAAATAAGTTATTATGTGGTAGTTTGGGATTGGGATATAAATTAAACTTGCCGTCGAATCCATTTGCAGAATATCGAAACTTGTAGTAACGTTTTTGCTAGGCGCGCTCGACATGATGACTGTTTCTGTTACTCCGACCAAACCAGTTGCAGCCCAAAATGTTTCTTTCTCGAAAAGGCTTAGCTCCCATGGTACTGCCACAAAATGAATATGCTGAAGAAAATTAAGTACATAGAAGCGTTACTGAACTCAACCCTAATGTATTATGATTGTGTTACATCGCAAACATACGTGATATTTTTCGGAGTTTTTATACATTTCAGGAATGGTTTCCAAACTCATGAAAAATGGTTGGAAACTATAATAGGTTAAAAAGTTACAATATCCATTATTTCTTAAGTTTTACGAACACTAGCAATTTAATTACTACTCTAAGAGGGGTTTATTAAGTATTAAATAGTTCCTTATTTTGTGTACATAAAAAAGTTACCTATTTTGAACCGGTCTAGGAAATAGCACACTTCCTCTGGTCCCAAACCAGTTTATTATTAGCTTTGACTAGATTTCAAATTGAAGAAGTGGGGGCTACTGGTCCTCGGGGTCTAGTTTATTAATCGCAAAATGTATGTTAAAACTAGGGGGTGACCACTCCGGAGACCAGTTTATTATTTTGAACACTAGGGGGGGGTCAATGGTACCAAGGACTTGCTTTAAAATATTCTTATTTCCTAGATTGTTTTGAACGTGGTTTATTCCATGGATTAACTAACGCTAGGGATTGTTTGTCCCACCTAAGAGATAAAGTATACATGTTCCAAACGCCTAGAGCTTCTATCCATAACAGGAAGTTATAAGAAAATTGGATCAAATTTCACGTGTCCTATGACGTCGAAAATTTAAATCCCGCCTAAAATTGGGCGCCGCCATCTTTAAAATCCGCAAAAACTATTTATTTTGCCTAGAGATGGCGCTATGTCTACATCCGTTTTGGTCCAATAAATTGGGGGACTGAAGAGGGGAATCAAGGAATAATTCGGAACATGTAGTTGGCAACAGTATTACATGGGAAACACGGTTAGTGAACAATCCCTAGCGTTAGTTAATCCATGTTTATTCACTGATGATAATCACAACTTTCAAAATAACGAACTAACCAAATACATATTTCACCTAACTTTAAAGAACTTTAAAACGTACGTACTCAATATTGTGCATTTTCTCCATGTAAAGTATTTTTCCATTAATCTCCAAACTCGTTACATCTAATAAAACGGTTTCCTGAAGGAATTTTGAATATTAAAATATATTTTCTAGAGCCTTTGCTGATATTTACGAATACACTTACGGAAATAACACCTAGTGTTATGTTGGTTAAATTCGAAAACCTTTACGAGAAATCAATACAGATTCGTTAATTTTAGTGTCGAAAAAGGCAAAAAATTTGTTTAAAAGCAACGTATCACATACTTGTATTTAATAAATTTAGTATCTGATGTTTTAACATATGGATAAATGTTTTCAGTCATGATACCTGTGTGTTATATCAAAAACGTATATATTAATAACACCCTAGAACGTATAAATAATCCATTATATGTATATATATATATATATATATATATATATATATATATATATTGGTCTTTGCTAATATACCCTTTTTATGAAGTTCAGAAAATGTATTATTCGTATTGACGGGTAATCTGTCCCATACATGCTTACCTTTCATTATTACTATTAATGCAACTATAATTTCCATTGAAACGCTGTTCATTGTGGATTTCAACAATACCAATTTTAAATTTAATTCTGAAAGTAAGCGTGGACTGTACTACAAAGTACTAACTTTAAATCCAAAAAGTGGGTTTTGAAAGTTTCTTAGCGAATGATTTCAATATTGTTATTTTTATATAATGTACCACTGCTTATAACGACGAAAACCCAACGCTTTATCCAATTCTTTTTGGGAAACAACACCGTTAATTCCCTTTTTTATCGTTGCTATTTTCGATCTGGTTAAGGCATAACGCTAAGTTTTCCCAGAGTCAGAGCTTTAATATCTTAACATTTGAGAAGTGTACTTAAATTTCCCACGGTATGATTATTGTGTTCTTTTAATGTTAGGTTCGCACGAAACCTAGCGGAGGTAGAGTACCTAAAGCAAAGACAAGGGTTAACTTGTAGAATTGTTTACGTTTAAGGCAAATGTCAGCTAACCCGGCTAGCTAACCTTTTATACACCAATTTCACTAGCCAATCAGAAATCATAAACTAGGGCGGAGCTAAAATTAGCCTCCGCTAGTTAACTCCATCCCTCGGCTATGGGAGCATCTAGTGGCTTTTCTTTAAGCTAAAGCTCAGCCGATACTTGCTTTAAATGTCCTAACCGACAATTATGAAACGATACACGGATAAAAATTATGCAGTAAAAAATCCATACTTTCTTGCCATGTAAAAGAAAAAACATGTCAGGACCCTAACACAGTGTTGTTCTTAGCAATTTTGGGAATGTACTTTTCTCAACTCTAAAACGTACTTTTCCAGAAAAAGGAGGGGAAAACGTACTTTTCCAGAAAAAGGGGGGGAAACGTACTATTAACTTTCACCCCCCTCCGAAACGCTTAGCGCGCCATCTAAGATACAAAATATCTTAAATATAATTACAAGATTATTTTTTTATATTATATTATGGAATATTATTTATTTTAATCTAATAATATAATCCATATTAATTAAAACCAAGTAATTAAAACTAAATAAACCACGGGAACATCAAAAGTCTCAAGCGTTAAGGAATGCTTAACCTCTCTACTCCCATAGCAGTAACACGTTTAGTCGTTTCCCCCGGACCCCCACTCAAGTTTAGCGCCACTCTGGAAAAAAAAATTCCAGGGAAAGGGTTCAAAGGGTACAAAAGAACGATGGGTGATTGGCTCATTTTTCCATTTGGCTTTTTTGCCACGCGTAGAGACTTATTTTTTTTAAAAAAGGAAGTGAGTTGAAAAATAAAACAAGGTGTCCGCCAGATTAAGTTCGTCCAAAAAAAGAATCAACTTTTTTTAAATACTAAGAGATTAATTTCCTCGTCGTTATTCAAGAAAGTGCAAAATCGCCCCCCCCCCCAAAAAATTTAAAAATACTTCCCATTCTAGAAATTCCAAAAAGTACTAAATAACCTACAAAAAATACAAAATGTATTTTTCGTACTCGAAATTTGAAAATGTACTAAAAAAGTACATTTGTACTACCAAGAACAACACTGCCCTAACAATAGATTTTCATACACTAGCATACAAGAAAGAGGCGAAATTCGTTGCAATGTTAATATTTACTTCAAAATATGAAAATATTGATTACATTATCAGTATAATTAAGTGTGTGAAAGGTTATTAAATTTAAGCTATAGGATTTTTTATTCAAATAAGCATACAACAATGTATTTACAATTGGATCTATCTACTATATTAGAGAAGATACCAGAAATGAAGTTTCTAAAAGGACCATTATGTGTTAGGCTCCTGTGTGAAACAGTTTATGACATAATGTAATTTTAGGACTGTAATTGGCAATCCTAGACTTAAATCTGAGAGGACAAATGAGATAAGTGTGAACAAACGTTTTCTTTAGTGAGCATTTACTATTTGTGACCAATTCCGTATGAAACTAGTTTCAGAATAGAATATTTTTGGTCCGTTATTTTTGTTTCAGGCCATGTTCAACCGGCAAAGCCATTATTATTAGTATTTCGTTTTCAGTTTTTCAATTTCCTTTAAAGTTATTTGATAAAAACTGGACTTAATATATCTGGATCTTTTTATCTCTCCGACGTATGCGCTTAAAATCAAAATGGGCCTGCGGGGGTCTCTTGTTAGACTTATTATGACCTTTTATGACGTATTTTGTGCCCTAATAAAATCACCACAAGAGGATTCTGTGGCGAAGTCGACGTACTTTCTTGCCTCCTTTTAAGTGGCCAATGAAATACGCCACGAATATTTCTGATATGAGAACAGCAATGCAAAACAGATATTCAATAAATAAAATGTAAAAGAAGAACGTCAACGAAGTCAGATTTAGTGTGAAATCGTCCTTTAGAGGTTTTGCCCAAGTTACAAAGTCCAGAGATGCGTGGACGAGATTGTACAAGTACTCGAAAGGCTGCGTTTCGAAGATTACCAGCAATCTAAAAACCACGTGAATTTTTATACTAAAAAATGTTTTTAATATAACTCGATGGAAGTCAGGGGACGGTAGAAGCAAATTATTTGAAATACGTCGAAGGAATCTGACCGAAGGGAGGCCTGGATCAAAGAAACTTAGTCCGTTTTATTTCGAAAGCTTTGTGTCCAGTCCTACTCCGTATGGAATCCTTGGATCTTGGCGTCACGCGGTGCCTGTGACGTATTTCAATTAATTTTTTGGAAACCCTTTAATCAATAGACTCTTTGGTGTTGACAACGTGGAGAAATCTCTCTATTGACTTACGATAAACCGTAGCTTTCCATGAACTGAGGGTGACCGTCGTGGAAAGATTTGTTGACTAGGTATGCGTTGTACTCCTGACCACGGGGCTTAGAAAAATACACTCCTTGGCAGAGTTCCTTCATTTTGTATCGCTCCTCAACATTTTCTACCAACAATCTGCCGATGCTCCACAAGAAGGTTTGCTTGTCGAGAATGATTGCTTTCTTCCCGTCACAAATTTTCATATAAATATCGATACCATTATAGTCGACGATACTTCCGAAACTTGACTCATCCAATTTCTTAAACCAATTTTTAATTCTGTCCTCTTGTAATACCAAAAATTCAAAAGTTAGAGTTAATTAGACCATAGATGGCTCGCCCAAAAGACAGAGTCTGACACTGTCACCTTTCTCGTCAAGTAATTGATGGAAATTGAACCTCGCAATAATCGCGGTTGTATCGATTCATCGTCTATTACATCGTATATAGAATCGATATAAGAATAACTCTCAGCCATAAATTCTGATTTCATGTACGATGTCAAAAAGATAACAATAATGACTGAACACAAGAGCCAAAATAGGCAAATGATCCGATCCGGAACACGATTTCTGATTCGGGGATACGCTGCAATCGTGAATGAAATTATTACATTGACTCTTGCCTCTTTTTGTAACCAGCAACTCACGTTCAGCGAAAAATACAGAAACAGTGTCCCATAAATGAATGACGAAACTATAGGTCAGTGATAGTAGACACTGTCGGTTATGAGTTAATGGAAATTCCCCGTAAATAACGGGACTTGCCGTCAAAATGAGAGCCACTGTCAACAGAACCATTGATAACAAGTGTACCACCTAATTATAGATTTAATTAACATTATTGGTCACTAGGTGATAACGTTTTTGAACTTGCTGATGAATCCATTTTCAAAATATCTAGACTGGCCGTGACGTATTTGCGAGGCGCACTTGTCATGACAACTGTTTCCGTCACGCCGACCAAACCAGTCGAAGCCCAAAATTTTTCTTTCTCGAATAGACTTAGTTCCCATGTTATCGCTACGAAATGAACATGCTGAAGAAAATGAAATTAGACTTGGTTGTGTGTTATGAGGAAAACTTACGTTGTAGGTTTCTGGGTTTTTGTACATTTTCGATATATCTTCCAAATCAGTGTAATCTAATTCGTAGCTAGAATAAGTGAAAAATCATCAATTTCCTCAATTTCTTACAACGAGTTTCTTAATACTGTTCAAACTTACTTGATATTGTGCATTCTGCCCATGTACTGACTTATGCCCTTCACCTCCGTATCCGTAACCTCTATAAATGTGGTTTCCTGTAGCGATATTATGCATTTACTAAAATATTTTTTTCTAATCCTTCACTCAATACACCCACTATAGGAATACGCAGTGTTAACTTGGTTAAGTTGGAAAACCTACGACAGAAATAAATTATCTTCGTTAGTGAAGAAACACGCTAAGAATAACGTATAACTTACTTGTATTTAATAAACTGAGTATCGGATATTTTAACGTATGGGGAAATTTCCTCAGCCATTTTACCTGAAAGTATCAAGAGCTCATACAAAACACGTCGTGAACTTCACAATTGAACGCTTTCACCTAACCGAGTGCCTGACTTTTTTTGTTATGTCTAAATACATTTTGCAATATACCCTTTTCACAAAAACAAGTTTGTCAAGACAAAAATATTAGTCACATCGTATGATCGTAAAGTACGTAAATTAGAACAACGAGATCAATTGGAAAAACTTCTTCCCGGTCGGTTAAAATTTATATAATATACTTTTGCCTCTCCTACCGCGAAGTTATATCTCCTGGCCTCAAATAAGATCATTACTCCTAATTGAAGAGATAAAGAGAGAGAGAGAGAGAGAGAGAGAGAGAGAGAGAGAGAGAGGAAGGGGACCCTGTCTCTGACAAACTCTCCGAGACTAGTCCTCTATTCGCTAGCGTTTCTTAGCAAGCGGTTTTAGGCGAGGCTGCTTAGTACTGGGCTGGCCAGCGATAGGTCCGCGGTTCGATTCTCCGTGGAGGAAGAAAATTTAAAAAATAAAATCTCTTCCCTGTATCAAGTTTAAAACTCCATCTGTGAACTGTAACGTTAACTAAAAAGAAAAATATTTTCTCTCGACGTTCAAAAATGACGAACGGATACTGCCAAAGGCAGGACTGTGGCACTACTACTACTACGAGAATGACAACAGGGCAGATTAAACTAAGAGCCTCATCGTATACTACGATGTGGCAAAAAAACACGGAAGTTTCATGCATTTGAGGATATGTAGTTTACGTATTCTCGTGTACCTGGACTAAATTTGTCTTTTTGCACGCTTACCTTTCATCACAATTATTATTATAAAATAAATTATTATTCGTCTGGAAACGTGGTTCATCATGTGTTTTTTCCACTGAAATTTTAAATCCAATTTCTGAAAATAAACATGAATAGTTATAAAAACCTTTTTCAAGGGAAACCTCTATAACATTGGACGTCCATCGAACGCTTTGTAGAAAATCCTCTTGGTTAACAACGTCGGTAGATTTTCCATTCTATTTACCCTTAATATTTTCGATCAAAATGAGTCCTAACGCGACTTTACTTCAACATCTGGTTTGAAATCTAGGTCTTTTTTTAAAAAAAGCCTTTTCTGGCCCGTCAGATAGATAACGAAGCTTCAGCTAAGGCACACCGCTTGAAACAATGGAAATGTATTGACCTATAGTAATATTTACCATAACAGAACCTAACCAAATACAAACGGTTATTTTGAGAGGCTATTCAAATATTCCATATTTTCGTATATTTGACGTATGTAAAACGTGTAATGTTACGCACGATCTCGCACTTAAGTCACGAAAATATTTGCGTATTGAAGCAAGAAGTGATAACTAGTTTATTAGCGAGAAGGTATAAATTCGTCTGCACATTTCCAGCTTTATCTCAAGTCCAATTGTATGTCCGGAGTTAATCCCCGCCTCTCAATTACAACCAGCATCTCATTGGTTCTTGAAAACTGTGCACGTCTGCGCGACGCGAATGACTAAGACTACGTATTTTCCGACTGAGGAGAGTGTAGCGAAATAGCCCGGCCTTCTTTTACGCCCCCCCCTTGTATTTTCAAAGCGGGACTGCAGGACTATGGCGTACGAATACTATGGCATGTTATACCTTCTCCCTAATAAACTAGATATCACTTCTTGATTGAAGTTAAGAATTTTCATGCAAGCTTTATGTATATTTCAATAGGTCATGCACTAGAAGTAATATAAGATACCTCCCTTAGGGATTGAAGTATACAAAAGGCTATATTGTAACGTTAAATATACGTTATGTATCCTCGAACCGTCAAATGCCATATTGGGACACCATTGGGATTGGACTAGTTAAGGAAGATCCTATAGTCCTAGATATGGTCGTTGTAAAGGTAGATTTGAAAAAGCTCGTCAAACTAGTCTTTGTTAAGTATTCCTATCTTGTGTCGTTATTTGTGAAGTCATATATTTCAAAAAAAAGAAATACTTTAATTAAAATGAAATATTTATTTATTATTAAAAAAAAATGTTTTCTAAAATTCCAATAGATATTTTAAATAACTTAACCAGAAAAGGCCTCTTATTAGAAACAATCACGGTGTTGGCATATATTTCATTTAAAGATTTCCCCAGACCTGCCGTCTATCTAGTCTTGTGGTCACTATTTACTTGAGTAAGCTTCGAAATAGGCTAGAGAATGATAGAGTGGTCAATCTAGAATTTTTTACATGCATTTGAATAGAGTTATATCGGTCACGGGGAGGGTGACATTAAACTCCGCCCATTCGCCATTTTGGCGGCAGAATTTAACATGAGCTCCAAAGCCACCAGAGGGTGACTCCATCTGTTGGCTTGTTAATTTCATTGGCTGAAAAACCAATGACGTCTCACCCCCCTCATCAAATATTACTCTATAGTAAAAATAAGAATAACTCTGCAGAAAATATCAAATAGCTGCGTTTACTCAAAACGTTTTCAAATTGGAAATTTACTAATAGTTGAATAAAAATAAAAAGAAATTAAATAAATCAATGAAAGTAAAAAATAAATTGATTTTATTATTATTTTTTATTTTTTAATCTATAAAACCAACAATCCTGCCCGACAGTAAATTTTTTATTGCTTTCTGACCTACAATTCCAATGATCACAAATTGCTGCTACAGATTATATTGATCAGATTTAAATTTTATGGTGATTTGATTACATACAAGGAGGCCAAATTCATTGCAAAAATGAATATTTACTTCAGAGTATGAAAATATTCATTACATTACCAGTGTAAATAAGTTTGAGAAAGGTTTTTAAATTTAAGCACTAGGAATTTTTTATTCAAATAAGCATACAACAATGTATTTACAATTGGATCTACTATATTAAAGAAGAGGCAATAAGTTAAGTTTTTAAAAGGACCATTATTCGTTAGGCTCCTGTAAGAAGCAGTTTATGACGTCATGTTATTTGGGGAGTGTAATTGGCAATCCTAGACTTAAACCTGAGAGGGCGAGTGAGGTAAAGAAGTGTGAACAAACATTTTGTTTAGTGAGCTTGAGACCTACTCCTTGTGAAGCTAGTTTCAGAACAGTTCGGGTTCTGGCTTCTCAAGAAAAAGAAGTAAATCACTAACAGCAATTATATTTTACAAATATATTCTAGAAGAAAAGAGATCCGGTGTTTTCCCTCAGGACAGTGTTGTTACTTTTTGGTTCGCCATTTTTATATCATGGCATGTTCAACCGGTAATATTGTTTTTCGTTTTCAGTTTTTCAATTTCCGTTTATCCCCTTTAAAGTTAATTGACAAAAACTGGACTTAACATATCTGGTAAATTTTATCTCTCCGAGTGACGTATGTGCGCAAAATCATAATGGGCTTGCGGGGGTCTCTCGTTTGACTTATGATGACCTTTTATGACGATTCTGAACCGTCACCGTATTTTTTGCCTTAATAAAATCACCACGCGAAGATTCTTGGGTGAGGCCGACGTACTTTCTTGCCTCCTTTCAAGTGGCTAATAATGTACGACACGAATATTTCTGATATGAGGACAGCAATGCAAACCAGATATCCAATAAATAAAATGTAAAAGAAGAAAGCCAACGAAGTCAGATTTAGTGTGAAATCGTCCTTTTCAGGTTTTACCCAAGTTACAAAGTCCAGAGATGCGTGGATGAGATGGTACAAGTGCTCGAAAGGCTGTGTTTCGAAGATTACCAGCAATCTAATAATCATGTTCATTTTTACACTGAGAAATGTTCTTAAAGTAACTCGAAAGAAGTCAGGGTGGGTTTAAAATATTTCAAATACGTCAAAGAAATATAGTCCGTTTTATTTCGAAAGCCTTGTGTCCAGTCTACTAGGTATGGATCCAAATCTTGGCGTCACGTGGTGCCTATGACGTATTTCAAATAATTTTATCTACCCGCCGCTCAATCAATAGACTCTTTGGTGTTGGCAACATGGAGCAATATTTCTATTGACTTACGACAAACCATAGCTTTCCAAGAATTCAGGGTGACTGTCGTGGAAAGATTTGTTGACGAGGTAAGAGGTGTATTCCTGACCACTGGGCTTAGAAAAATACACTCCTTGGCAGAGTTCCTTCATTTTGTAGCGCTCCTCAACATTTTCCACCAACAATCTGCCGATGGTCCATAAAAATATTTTTTTATCGAGAATGACAGCTTCTGTCCCGTCGCAAATTTCCATAAAATAATCGATACTATTAAAGTCGACGGCAATTCCGAAACTCGATTCACCCAATTTATAAAACCAGTTTTTAATTCTGTCCTCCTATAATACCCAAAATTCAAAAGTTATAGATTGACCGGTGCATGTGACCCACTCGGGTCACGACCGCTAGACGTCCTTCGCCTAAAAGACTGCGTGTCACCTTTCTCATCAAGTAATTGATAGAAGGTGAATGACGCATTAGTCGCGGTTGTATAGATTGATCATCGATTAGATCGTCAACGGAATCGATATAAGAATAACTCTCTTCCATAAATTCTGATTTCATGTAAGATGTCAAAAAGATAACAATAATGGCGCAACCCAAGAGCCAAAATAAACAAATAAGTCGATCCGGAACTCGATTTCTGATTCGAGGATACGCTGCAATCGTGAATGAAATTATTACATTGACTCTTGCCCCTTTTTCTGACCAGCGACTCACGTTCAGCGAAAATACAGAAACAGTGTCCCATAAGTGAATGACGAAACTATAGGTCAGTGGTAGTAGACAATGACGGTTAGCAGTTAATCGGTATTCTCCGTGAATAACGCGACTCGCCGTCAAAATGAGAGCCACTGTCAACAGAAGCATCGATAACAAGTGTTTCACCTAATTATTAATATAATTAACATTATTGGTTGCTTGGGGATAAAGATTTTAAACTTGCTGGTGAATCCATTTTCAAAATATTTATATTGGCCGTGACGGTTTTGCGAGGCGCACTTGACATGACAACTGTTTCCGTCACTCCGACCAAACCAGTCGAAGCCCAAAATTTTTCTTTCTCGAATAGACTTAGTTCCCATGTTATCGCCACGAAATGAACATGCTGAAGAAAATGACATTGGACTTGGTTATGTGTCATGGGGTAAACTTACGTTGTAGATGTCTGGGTTTTTGTATATTTCCGATATGACTTCCAATTCAGTGTAATCCAATTGGAAGCTACGATAAGTGAAAAATTATCAATTTCCACAATTTGTTAATACCAGAAGTTAATGACGTCTTATCCTGGGAAGTATTGGACACTATGGCTTTTTATAGTATCCATCCCTGCTAGTCAAATTGGCTATGGCAATCGTAAAAGAGGGTTGAAAGTTTCCTCCCCACTAGGAAAACGATCTAGTCTAATGAAAAAATCTCACGCCGAGAGGCTGTGGCTCTCAAACTGTGGGGCGTGTTCAAAACTTTTTCAGCGCCAATCGTTGAAAAGCCGTGTGTCTAAAACTCTGATGTCCATTAAAAACCGTGGACCTAGGACCCCACACTAGTTTGAACGGAATTTCTCGCATACTCTATTAAAACAGCTGTTCTTGTCACCGTTTCTGATTCGTTACCTCAAACCACAGGACACACCTTCAAGTTTCGTTACTTGCCCGCTGCTGGCGCGCAAAACAACCTGCCAGCTCAAAATGAGAGAAGCGCCGTAGGTGGCGCGGTGATCGGACCTAATAAGAAGTTGGCTAACAGAGATGGTTCCGGATATGGTTAGAGTCCAATACTTCCCAGGATAAGAAGTCATAAACTTCTGTTAATACGGTTGTAACTAACTTGATATTGTGCATTCTGTCCAAGTACTGAGTTATGCCCTTCACCTCCGTATCCATAACCTCTATAAAAGTGGTTTCCTATACCGAAATTATGCATTTGTAGAAAAATCAAGTTACTAACTTTTTCTTAAACGCTTTCTCTCAATACGGGTATACCCTGTCACAGCTGTTCCCAGAAGAGCAGTTCCCGAAAAAGCAACCATGCTTCCATAAAGCAGCGGCGTTGTTCAAAACTGCTGCTTTAGAAATAGCGGCTGCTGTTTAGTTAAATAGCAGTATTTTTACACGAGCTTATCTATTAAGTACAACTAGATCATCATACGCTAACTTACCTGACCTGATACTATTGGGACACAAATAACAAAACGTCACCTAATGTGAGCTAATACTATTGGGGTTTAAATAGCCTCACCTGACCCAAATCTAGCCTCACCTCACCTGACCCAAACTAGCCTCACCTGACCCAAACTGGCGTCAGCTGACCCAAACTAGCCTCACCTGACCCAACTGACTGGCGTCAACTGACCCAAACTGGCGTCAACTGACCCAAACTGGCGTCAACTGACCCAAACTACCTCACCTGACCCAAACTAGCCTCACCTGACCCAAACTGGCGTCACCTGACCCAAACTAGCCTCACCTGACCCAAACTAGCCTCACCTTACCCAAACTAGCCTCACCTGACCAAAACTAGCCTCACCTGACCAAACTAGCCTCACCTGACCCAAACTAGCCTCACCTGACCCAAACTAGCCTCACCTGACCCAAACTGGCGTCACCTGACCCAAACTGGCGTCACCTGACCCAAACTAGCCTCACCTGACCCAAACTAGCCTCACCTGACCCAAATCTAGCCTCACCTGACCCAAATCTAGCCTCACCTCACCTGACCCAAACTAGCCTCACCTGACCCAAACTGGCGTCAGCTGACCCAAACTGGCGTCACCTGACCCAAACTAGCCTCACCTGACCCAAACTGGCGTCAGCTGACCAAACTGGCGTCACCTGACCCAAACTAGCCTCACCTGACCCAAACTAGCCTCACCTGACCCAAACTGGCGTCACCTGACCCAAACTGGCGTCACCTGACCCAAACTAGCCTCACCTGACCCAAACTAGCCTCACCTGACCCAAACTGGCCTCACCTGACCCAAACTAGCCTCACCTGACCCAAACTGGCCTCACCTGACCCAAACTAGCCTCACCTGACCCAAACTAGCCTCACCTGACCCAAACTAGCCTCACCTGACCCAAACTAGCCTCACCTGACCCAAACTAGCCTCACCTGATTCAAACTAGCCTCACCTGATTCAAACTAGCCTCACCTGATCCAAACTAGCCTCACCTGACCCAAACTAGCCTCACCTGACCCAAACTAGCCTCACCTGACCAAAACTGGCCTCACCTGACCAAAACTGGCCTCACCTGACCAAAACTGGCCTCACCTGACAAATCATCTAACCTAACCAGACCTAATATTTTATAGTTGAAATGAGTTAACCTAAGACTATTTTGGTAAAATAAATTAACTTGGATTAATTAACCTCACCTGACCTAGTACAATTAGAGTTCAAATAACCTAACCTATACCATTATAAACGACTATCGTTTTTGACATCCCGGAACTGCTGCTGTACGGTACGCCGGTTTAACTAGAACCGCTTCATAGGGATCTGCCCAAGGGAAACTGTGGTTTCAGGAAACCTCTGTTTGAGGAACCGCTGTTATGAGGTTAGTTTTTATGGGAACTGCTTTTATGAGGGTTTCCCGCTCAATACACTCACGGTAACAACACCCAATGTTAACTTGGTTAAGTTGGAAAACTTTGACAGAAATAAAAAAATTCATTATTGAAGAAACAAACTAAGAATAACGTATCAGTTACTTGTATTTAATAAACTGAGTGTCGGATATTTTAACGTATGGGAAAATTTCCTCAGTCATTATACCTGTCAGTATCAAGAACCTATATAAAACACGTGGCAAACATCACGATTGAAATCTTTCACCTAACCTAGTGCCTGACTTTATGATATATCTAAATACCTTATTCACAAGAAACCCTAAAGGTTCCTGCATTTGGGATATGTAGTTTATATATTCTCGCGTACCCTGGACTAAGATTGTCATCCTGCATGCTTACCTTGCAACACAATTATTTTTATTATTAAAGAAATCATAATTCGCTTGAAAACGCTGTTCATCGTGTATTTTTCCAACTGAAAATTTAAATCCAATTTCTGAAACAAAACATGGATTCAAGTATTAATTTTCAGTCAAAAACCTATTTTCTTTTTCTCAGTGGTTATATAACATTTTTACCGAACGATTTTTTAACTTACTTACTCAAAGGCAAGTATGCTTCGCAACAGCTTAAACCAAAATGAAGTTTACTTGCTATTCATTCAGTTCTGCGCTATAAAGCCTGTGTGTTTCTTTTTCCCCTGCACTATATGTGGGTGATTAACGACTTTAGTAGTGCACTCATATTATATTTATGTTATATTTATAATTATAATTATATTTATGTTATATTTATAATTATATTTATGTTATATTTATGTTATATTTATAATTATATTATGTTATATTTATGTTATATTTATGTTATATTTA